>VZRV01008264.1:184258-364534 GCA_013398115.1 Falcunculus frontatus
TTTTTTTTAACAAGGGTGTTGTCATCTACGTAGTTTCGGTAGATTTGGGAGCTGCATAGCTGCTCCCCATTACTGGACACCAGTGCATTACCAGACTCATATCTTTTTCCCTAGGTTGATCTGTCTTCAGGTAATTAAATGATAAATATTTAGGGAAAAAAGCCAAATTCCTTCTAAGATCTAGAGTTTAAGCAGGCACAGTAAAGCCATTGCTTTTCCTAACAAAATTGATTATTGAAATATAATTACTTTCTGAAATATCTCTGTACATTTTGGTAATGTTGCTGTTTCAGTATAAGGTGTGTGCAAAGTCAGAAAAGAAGAATTGGTATTAAAAAGCTTAATTATTTCTTTAACTGGTAATGTTGGATTGCCACAATTGAAGTTTTAAAGATAATTTGTATGAGAAATTTTAGCAGTTTCAAAATTTATTGAAATGTGTGCTATAATGTGCTGTACTTTTGAAGGATTAATGGAAGGATTCATGGAAAAGGTGAAGGATTAATGGAAAAGGTCTCTGGAGTTCTTGGTGGCTTCTGCAGTGGAGCTGCTATTTCCAATCTGTGTTTAGTAAAGTCCTGTGACTACAATGTGTAGTGTATCTGTTCCATTCTCTATATCCTCCTCAGTATAATCAATTTTGTGTAGCAAAACCCCATGACATTAAGCTAGTCTGTTTGAAGGTCTTGTGCTGAGAATCAAAACAGTCAGTTCCAGTCACTTACCTTGTGTACCTGCATAATACTTTCACCCAGCTTTCAGTTTCTGTTTTGTTGAAAAAGTTCTGCAGTGTTTACTTGCTGCAAAGGAGGCCTGTCAACACTTACTCATCAAGATTTAAAGAAAAAAAAAACCAAATATATCAAGCTTTATTATTTCCAAAGACTTGAAAGTTTAAAAGATAGACCCTGTTCCACATAAAATGTGCGGAAAGCACCAAACAACTAGTTTGGTGTTGGATTTTTTTTGTGTTTGTTTTTATTTCTTTTGATTGTAGTGCCAACAGTGGCATTTTTTTCAGATACTTACTGAACATTGTCTGATCCTTTCTCAAACCCTTTGGAAGTTGAGAACTGTGATTTTCATTTGGAAAGAAAAGTAGGCAGTAGGGAGTGTGTTGAGGAATGTAAGAATCATACCTGTCAGTTTCTCAGTAAAGACAGCAGCTTCCAGGAGTCATGTTATGCACCAAACTTGTTGACCATCATACTCGTTTGAAGGTGGGCTGATCGGCTTGCAGTTCAGAGAGCTGAACAGAGTTCAGCTCATGTGGATGTGCTATTGGAAGTTAGTGACAGTAATTCCCTCAGTTTGCTGCATTGGCAACTTTAAATGTATTGGTTTTATTCCTGACTTAATAAAGGAGCCACAAAAGCGTGGCTGCAAAGTTGTTGTGAGGGTTTTTGTGTGGAGCTCTTTACAGAATGTTTTTCATTATGATTGGAGCAGAATTTACAGTTGAAACGTTGTGGATTCCATTTACCAGAATCCTCAAAGCAGACACGGGTATATAGTGCAAAGCTTCAGTCTGCTCTTTGGTGTTTCCTGGCATAGATATGAGGACTTGGGAAGGAGCTGAGAAGACGACAGAGCCCTGAAGGAACATACCTGTGTTAGGAGTAAATTCCTCCATTGATCCAAGGGACAAATTTCATGCATAAAAATGCTTTTCAGATCACTCCGAATGCGTGAGGGATCCTGTTTATCCAATATAAATGTCTGGCAGATTTACGCACCTTTCAGAATTACATAAGCTGTGTTCTCACTGATCTTTGGAAAGAAAGATATGGAATGGTCTTCTCAAACAAGCATTTAACTGCAAAAGCATAGTAGGAAGTACAGTTATGTGTATGTGGATAACATACAATGTAAAAAGGTCCATTTTATCTGGATTCTCTTTCAGCTTCCAGTTGCCCAATTTAGTGGTAGCCTACCAGGTAGTTTGTACACATTCTTCATACCTTTGCAGGACTTTCTGTCTCTTTATCCACAACCCATTCAGTGGAGTTTTGTTGTGGTATTGCTGTAGTAAATGCTCCTTCCTTTATGTGGGCAGGAGAATGTTGTTTGTTGGGGGTTTTTCTCCTCACAGAAAATTTCGGAAGTTTCATTTTACTGTAGAGATATGCTTGGAAAACCCAAAGCCACAAGCAAATGTATATCATTCTGTTCCCAGTACTAGAGAAAGGATGAAATATTAAGATGTGTTGTAAACCTCATGCTTAGGTAATAATGTTTTATTCTAGTGTGTCTGTCAGGCAGTTCTTATATCCCAAAAGAGAAAAAGGAATGCACTTCCATGGTGAGAGGTGGCTGAGGTCACTTGGTCTGTTCAGCCTGGAGAAGAGGAGACTGAGAGGAGACCTCACTGCGGTCTTCAACATCCTCACGAGGTGAAATGGAGGGGCAGGTACTGATCTCTTCCCTCTTGTGACCAGTGACAGGACTCGAGAAAACGGCATGAAGCTGAGTCAGGGGAGGTTTAGGTTGGGTATCAGAAAAAGGTTTGAAAAACCAGAGGGTGGTTAGGCACTGGAACAGGCTCCCTGGGGAAGTGGTCACAGCACCAGGCCTGACAGAGTTCAAGGAGCATTGTGACAATGCCCTCAAGCACATGGTGTGATTCTTGGGGTATCCTATGTAGGGACAGGAGTTGGACTCGATGATCCTTGTGTGTTCCTTTCAACTCGGCATATTCTGTGATTCTAGGACAAAAAGTGAATAGCGCAGCATCTTTGTAGCTAGATTGGATCAGCAAGGGTTTTTCTAATGTGGTTAGAGTTGCATGCTCTTTGCTAATTCCCTTTTCTCTTCAGTTACAATTGGTTCTTATACAGAGTGAAAATACTGAAGAGACACAGCATCCTTTGTGAAATGACAGTTACGTCTGTGGTGTCTTGGATGGAAAAAATATTTTTTAGAAACAGGCTAGCAGTAAAAAGATGCAGGAAGGTGGTGGAGTAGTCATAATAGAAGAATGAATGGGTTTTGTAGTGCTTTGGAACATGATGTAGCATATTAGAGGAAAGACGAGAGTGGGTAACTAAGTCATATGCTAATTTTGGCAAAATGTACGCAGAGGAGCTAAGAATTAGGTGTGAGAAAGAAGCATGGACCTTCATAAATGCCAAATGGGGAAATATGGAGAAAAAACTTTGTGTTGTGTGATTATAGTGTACAAAGGATATAAAGACAGATTTCTGAATGTCATTACTCAAAATATTGGGCAATGCACTGACTACCAACAGGAATCTAGATCCACTCCATCTCCCTGCCACACTGCCCCAAAAGGTTAAAGCAGCGGAGAAGTAGTGATGTTGAAAAAATTGGGTCAATGGAGCATTTAATAGGGTTATAAATGACGTGGAAGATGTATGGTAATGGCACTATTTTTTGTTTCTTGCAGGGATATGATGCTAATTATACTCATGGATAAAAGGCAGACAGGTTAATTTAAAAAAATATTATTTTGGCTGCATTACATCTTTTTTCTTCTTGAGTTTTAACTTGAGTGAAAAGAGCTGTATGATAGATATGAATGGTTAAGAGATAAAGTAGAAGTTACTTTGTATAAGAGATGCTCATCTTGGTAGCTTAAAGGGTGGCCAGACTGTTCTAATGAATCATACGGAAGAGTGTGGGGTTGATGAGTGTTTAGATTGCCCAAAATATGTCTGTTGTGGAGGGTTAAAAAGGTAAATTGGTGTGGTTGCGGGCTGAGGTAGACTCAAACTCAGCTGGAGTTCAGAATGATGATTTCTGAAATTTTGCCGGAGCTGACTTCCAGTTCTGTAGAACTTTTAGAAAAGAGAGCAAGACCATACTGCCTGAAGCCCATTTTTTTGCTTGACAGCTTTTAGAATCTTAATATTTATTAAGCATTAAGCAGCATTTAAGTAATAAGAAGTGTTTCCTCAGGTATTGTATATGTGTTTTGCCTGTAGTCGTATTCTATGAAGTTCTGTGTGATTTCGAGTTTATGTTTTCTGTCTCAAATTTGTATTCATTTTGGTGGATCACTTGATGTTCTTTGTTTTTAGGAAGCAGTTTTGAAAAACAGGGCAGGGTTAAGCTGAGGCAGTTCATGCCTTCTATAAGAAGCCTGAAGAATGTGAAGCAAATTCGAGATTTCCTAAATGTGGTTTAGTGGTACCACACCCAAGTATGTTGTTTTCCTGCAGAAACAAATCATTAAAACAACTAAAAAAGCTCTCTTGTTGCAGTGTGCTTAGATGGCATGCAGTAACACTTCAAAGCAGAGGAGGACTTACCTTTTAATAGTCTAAGCCTGCACAAACCAATTCAGAAAGTTTAAAGGACTGAGGATATTTCTTAGTAGAGCATGTTAACAAGGAAGTGAAATGACATTACTGCAAACTTTGGTTAAAGTATAAGTTAATGGAGCTTCATTGCTGCATCAGGTGATGCCAGGTCTTAAGTATGTAGGCTTGACATAGGCGCCAAGATTTTGGATACAAAATACATCTTTGTTAGGCACATTTGTACACGAGGTTAAAAAGAAACTTGGAGCCTTCGGTCAGATACAGTGGAAACCCCATGGCTACCCTGATCCTTTTTTAAACAAAAAATTCACATTATTGTGGAACAACTACTATTGTCTGATGAAATACGGCCTACAAAACATGCGGTAGTCTTATCTCTTGCTGCTTGGGTTGACTTACTTGCCATGCTGTAGTGTGGGGAGATGCATTTCCTCAGTTCAAACTCACATCCAGGGCTTAGAGATGCTTTTGATATGGCAGCATGTAATCATATAGAATTGGGAAAAGGAGAAATTGTGGGGAAGTAGCTTTGAACTTTCTTTCTGCTGAGACTGACAGTGTCAGTCTGTGACAAGATGCATGTGTATGCCCTTTCTGCCTGCCCCCACTTGATTGTGTTTGCTGGTTAGTTGCTGACTACAGTTGCATGGTTTCTAGATTACAGTGAACTAGAATGACTTCCGCACAGTCTTATCATTGCTTGAAAGGATAATGCACAACACCACTTGCTGTAAGTTGCTGTGTGTCATCTTCATCAAGGTAATTGCATGTGCATTTATCCATGAGAAATGAAAGCCATGAATCACCTTATCTTAAAGACAAGTTTAAGGACAAGGTAGTAATGAAACAATTTTTCAGTAATTGCTCCAGTATTTGCTTTATTATGTGACTGTAAGATAATTCTGAAATACAAATACATTAAAACTGGAGGGGGAAAATAGGTGATGTTGCATCTCAGTAAATGTAGTGTATCTTCTGTGAAAGAACACCATTAAGAGGCTCGATTCAGTGGTTACAAGTGAATATTTAAACTACTCAGCATAGTTCAGTCTTAATAGGATGCACTGGTAGGTCAAAATTGAGATCAGTGGGAGGCATACTGTGCCCTTCATCAGGAATAGAAGTGTATTATACATGTTCAGTGAAGATTCCAAGATTTCTTTTTTTTACATATGTGAGACAAAATAATAACACAAATTCTAGTTTATTGATAAGAAACTATCGTAAAATTTTTAAAAATTGTTTAAGTAGAAGTTCTTAAAGTTTAAAGAAGTTTGAAACCCTTTCTGCAGGACCTTTGTGGTCATGATTTAATTGCAGATATAAATAATTAATTCCTGTCCTTTCATCTGTACTCATGACTTCTTCAGACGGTTTAACCATATGCAGCTGCATTATCAAAGAAACAAAAACCTGATTTCTAAAGGTGAATAAGTCAGATGTCATTTCTTTTAGGGAAGGAGTATTCCTAAACGTGTTTGTTTACATATTTCACTAAATAAAATCCTTTTTATTTGACAGGATTTGTCTTTAGTGACTCTGAATCAACTGCACTAGAACAATTTGAAGGTGGCCCTTGTGCAGTGATAGCACCTGTGCAGGTAAGATGCATTTATTATAGGGATGGTTTAAAATTAGTGAGCCAAGAATTTGTTCTTTATATATTTAGAGCTAAAACAAATACGAAAAAAATTGCAGATCAGTTGTATTTTGATTTCACAATTAAAAAGTGGAGGAGGCAAGATCTCTGTAAAAAGGCAGAGATCGGCAAGGGCTGATTTTGAGCTATAATTTTGCAGAAGGGCATTTGTTTGATGAAATGCTGCGGGCTGATCCAAGCAGAAGTAACTTCAAAATCAAGAATGCATTATAAAGGAGAGGAGGAAAAGATCAGATACAAATTTAATCCTAATCATTTCACATCTCTTGAATTCCTTGCTCTTAAGGGTAATATCTGTGTCTCAGTGTCTGCTTTTTTTTTGTAACTCTGTATAAGCAATATTTGAAGTAGTTGGTTTTCAAATCTAATAAGGTTTGCTATGTACTGAAAGGGAAACATTATACTTTTAAAGTCCTAATTAGCAGAATAATTGAAATATGTCAGGTGAATATATTTTATTCCTGATAACGTGCTTAGGATTTCGCTCGTGCTGCAGATGTGCTCAACCAACTGTGGTTGTGATTTTTTGTTCTCTTACTCGATTGTGCCTTGCAGGCTGTGTGTGCTCTTTGCAATGCTGTTTCAGGGCAGCTCTGGCTGGTGGGTGGATATAGGACCTGTAGACTGGATCTGTTCTACTGGAGCAGTTTGTTTAACTGCAACTGCTCTTCATTCTCGTAGGAGCACCTTGTAGAGATAGGCAGGCTTTGAGTTGTGGACGAGATTACTTTTTCTGGTAACCCAGCTGTTCACTCCTCCTAAACACAGATCAAATTCTGCAGGTATGTCTCAATCTGATTGGAGGCTTTGTGCACTGATGTGGGACATACTTAAGTCATGTAGAGAGTGAATCTGGTCATGAATTGGAAGGTAACTGAATCAGACAACTGATGCTGTGTAATTGTTTGCATCTCTGGTGTGTATAATGTCATAAAACCTCTGCCACTCTAAACGCTGATCACACCAAAAGACTTGCACCACAGGAAGAAGCACCATTTGTTTAAGTGGCAAACAATCAATAAAAAACTATTTTATTATGAATTGCACTCCATAGCATGGCTCTCTCTAGTTCTCTGGTCTTAAAACCAGATGCATAGTGTCTTTGATGTTAGAATTACTAGTCTTTTATTTGGGGGATTGGAGAGAGTAAAGAATAGGACTAGCCAGCTCTTTAAAGGCAGTGCCAAGTCTTTAACATATAAATGTTCTTGTAGACAAATGGGTTTTTTAGATAATACATAGTTAAACTTCCTTGAAATTAAGTAATTGAAGCATATTTAAAAGTGAGTTGAGTTCCAGCTAGGGGAGGAGGAAGGGATCAAACAGATCTTGCAGTGCCTGCTGCTGCTGTGAATTACTAGAAGGGTGTGCAAAAAATCTGTGATGGTAGAACAGGGTGAGTGTGTCAGGAAAGCAGTGAAAGTTGAACCAGCTGTTTTTAAGGTGCTTCAAATACCTGAAATGGCATCTTATAGAGTAATTAGGAAACCCAAGACTCTGATTCACAAAGTTTCTTCTTTCATTGTTCCTTCTCTGTAACTTAGAGCATTTTTTTTTTAATTGCAGCATTAGCATTGATGATAAAACAAAGCAGGGATATGGAGATGCACAGGATTTCTTTAACCTGATCTGCAGGTTAACCATTTGCAGTGGTTAAAAGAAGTGGGCTTGTTAACCACTAAAGGGATTTGTCTTAGTGGCTAGAGATATTTTATACTACTGATCAGTTATACTGAAAAATATCTGTGCCTCCATTACTGCTGTCCTGTGAGTCTGGAGGTGTATATGCCAATACATACCATGTGTATTTGAAGTGTACTTGAGGTTCAAACTCAACAGTGTTGAATGTAGTTATGAGGCCACCTTTGTGGCTGGTTTGATGGGGAAAAGTCGGTAAACAGGGCAGGCTCAGACTCTTGTACTGAATGATAAGCAGCTTGAAACTCTTCTAATAACATGCAAAAATGCTTTGGTGTAGAGCTTGTGACAATGTAAAAGTTGGTGTTGTCTTGTATTTTAATATTTTGTTCTTTGATAACAAAGGCATTCCTTTTGAAGAGGCTTTTTACCAGTGAAAAGTCTACTTGGAGAGACTGTCCAGGTACTGAGACCTCTTTTTTTCCCCTCATTATTTTTCCATTTTATTTTTTTGTAAAGCATATCTTAGTTCAAAGAATTTAAAATATTTCACACTTTCTTTTTGTTTGCGTGCTTCCATACCGTATGTATACTACATGCTTCAGGACTCCTGTTTTTGAGCTCTGTGCTAGTCCTTAATGCTTCTGTGTTTTATAAATGTTTAATTGAAATCCGTTTTAAGAAAGGGAATGGGTTAGAAATTTTATAAAACCACGTTTTTCGAAAGACAGCTTTATAATCTTTGGTCCAGTGTAGTCAAAGAGCAATTAACATTGGTAATTAATGAGATAAAAGTAATAATTATTTAGATAGCGTTAATGTATACAAAAGATACTAGTAGCTTATATATGACAGTGGTTCTCAGCAATCAAACTCACATAGGTTTCTGATCTTTCAGAAGAGGAGCAGAAGAACCTTCTCTGTCATACATTATGTGATATTTTGGAAATGGCTTGCTCTGATAATTCTGAGTCATACTGTCTGGCAACATGGATAAGAGGAAAAACAACTGAAGAAACTGCTAGTATTTCTGAAAGTCCTGCAGAATCTAGTCGTCAAGAGGAACAACCTTGTAAGATGTATTTCTATGCTAAATTACCCATCATTTAGTGAAGTATTGCGTAGTTTTTGAGGGACCACTGCTTTTTTATTCATTCACAGACGGGTTTTTTGCCTTAGTGATTCCATGAGCAAAAGACAGATTTTTGTGTGTTGTAATTAGAGGCATTGATCATTTTTGTTGAAAGCAATGTGCTGTCTATCACTGGAGTTCTAACATACATGTTTCTTTAGAATTTCAGCAACTTCCATAATCTTCAATTTTATTTTGTAATTTATTGGGACCTGATATATCTGTAATTTTGAAACATCTATGTGCTTCTTAACACTGGAAGAATACTTTAACTTGTCACTTGTTGCTTTAGAAGAGTTTTTGTAGGGAATACTCCAATTCTTTATTTGTTCTAGAATATTCTGGATCCCCTGTTATGGAGAAGTAGCCTTTTTCCATTTGTCTGTACAGTACCAAACAGTTTAAATCACCTTCCAGTAAATTATCATTATTTTTTTGTAGGTTAGAATTTCTCAACCTTTTTTTGCTTTTTGCAAACATCTTGATTCCTTCATTAGTTACTAATATCAAGGATCCAGGGAGCATCATCTGTTGCACTAAGATGAGGCATCCAGTCATATCTAACTACTGCAGATCCAGTGACATGGAAAGTTTATCTGTGCACATATGATCAGAGAGTTGTCTTTATTAATCTTTTAACAGGAGAGATCTAATGTGTTAAAAGATGAGCTTCTTTCTCTTATAGTTTTTGTTTGCAATGGGTCCCTTAAGAAGTATGAAAAACTCTTCACATGAGAACATGTTGCTTATAGAGGTTCCATCTTTTGATGGAAGGAGTATGTTATTCATCAGTTTGTGGCATAACTGCAAAGTAAGAATTGTATAAATAGATTTTTTATGTGCACAGCTAGTCGTAGAAATTTGTAGTGCTGGAGCTCTTTGTTGCAAGTCATCTTCATGTGCTTCTAGCAAGTGCTCCATGTGCTTTAGAAGGCTCAAACAAAACAGAGGGCCAGTGCATAAGAGTTCCAAGGTGAGCATGTTTTTAAGAAAAAGTATTATAAAGAGAGTTGTATCTGCAACTTTTCTGTAAAAAAAATCTTCCTTTGCAAGATAAGGCAGTTGTAATTCTGAAATTCCTAATTTCTGTGCATTTTTTAGTTGTCTCTTAAGCTCTCGCTAATGGTATGAAGTTTGCTTTGAAGAGAAAGTGAAGCAGAGACTAGTTATCTACAGGATCTTACTGTCCTCTTTTTAATGTATTGCCTTATTCCAAAGGACTTTTAACCGTAGAAAATGTTCAACAGTCTTTTTAAACACACACTCAGTTAATAATTACTCGCAACACTGACAGTTTTGAACTAATCCATTCTCTGATATAACTACATTTTTCGTGTTTCCGTGTAAGTCTTCAAGTTCTGCCTGAATTGTCCTTAATAACATGGAATGTGCTCAAGGAAGAGCAGGATATATTTACCACGTACAGTCTGCTTGTGCCATGGGCAGTGTTAATCTCTTTCATTGTTTCTATTCTGCATTCCCTACTAGACACTGAATGCATCTCTTGTATGTACAGTATTTTGCCTTCTATGTATATTGCAATACACTTGCCAATTTAAGATATGTTAGTTAGGTTTGGGCTTTTTTCCCTTCCTCTGTTGTGCTGTTTAACTGTAACCCATCTTCTTAACCTGGTTAGGGGTGGGACAGAGATGTTGAGGAGAAGATATTGCGAGTAATGCAGAGTTGTGTAATTGCTAGTGCAAAGAAATAAATTTATTTCTTGCTTGGCTGCTGTACTCAATAAAAATAGAAACTGGCATTGTCATAGCTGATAGGACTTAAGAGATGAGCTGGGTGAGCAGGGAGTATTACAGATACAGTTCCATATGGCAGGCTATTTGTGAATTGAGTATGGGGATATGTTTGTAATAAAGCCATGAAATATGGTTAGACACAGCACGATAGAGTATAATTTTAAAGAGTTTCTATACAATTGTATTTCTCATACATCTCATGTTCTCTTGCTGTTCATTCTTTTTCATTTCACTAAGCACTGTCTTTATTTAGCGTTGTTTGGGTTGTGTATAGCTCTACTTCTCTTTAGAATTTCTACTTCTTTCCCTTTATTTCAAACAGTAATTCTCTTAGCATTTCACTCTGTTCTTTAGTAACAGAATGAAACTGCCTGTCATCCTGCTGTGTGAACAAAAGGTGGATTCGAGTACACTTACTGAATGCAATAGCATTTTTCATCTGCTTTTGTGGTGTATAGCAGCCACTTGTTGGCCATGTGTTGGCTTTAGTAGTGCAAGTTCCCAGGTTCAAAGATTGCTTTATATGAGTTAGTCCCTCTAACTTTCTGCTTACAAAAACATGTGTTCTTTAAGCAAGGTTAGTTTCTACAGCATTTTCTGAAATTTAGATTCATTGTTTCGTATTTTATAAAAATGTCTTAAAAATACATTCTTTTAAGTCCAATTTTGCTCTTGGTAATCTAAGCAATTCCTTGTAGTTATTCAAATGACAAAAACTAAAACTCTTCAGACTGCTACTGCTGTATTTCTGAAGTAGAAAATAAAAATATTCTGTTGCTTGAGAATCAGTTGTATTTGCATATAGGGCAAATCACGTGCATCTTTCAAAAGTCAATCAGAATGGGCATAAAATGCCTTTTCTGGAATTCTGGTGGGAAGAACTGATCAGTAGTACTAGCCCTAATGGGTTCAGATCTTACTTGAATTGTATGCAGTCACATTCAGTAGCTAGGTGATCAGGCATTGTTTAAATATTCAGCATCAAGTGGCATCTATCAAAAAGCAGATCTATCTGTTTTGTGTATTGTTCTACTAGCAGAAAGATAAAAGAAAAAAGAAAGGTATAAAGCCTGTGTTGAACTTGGGAAGACACTAATGCTGTATTTTTTTACGTCCTGGATGAAACACTAATTTGAAAGGCTGTTTATCCATTATTGAAAGAAAGCAATGAGAACTTATTTAAAAACAGGATGCATAACACTGTGTAGAATTATTCTACTTTTTTGTTTGTAATAAATAAGCATTAAAGGGAAAAAAAACCAGCTTAATTTCAGTAACAGAAATGTATATTCAAAGAAAAAAATACAGCTTACCTACACTGATAAAGTGATCCAAATAATCATGCTTGCTTTTCTAGGAAGTAGTACTTCTTGTTGACCTGCAAAATTAATATCTATAGTATGCATATGCTTGGTGACTTTGTGACGGCCGTATTTTGTACAAAATCAACAGCTTAGTATATGACAAATATTTCCAAGACTACACACTCCAGTGGCTTTGTGCTTTTAATAAATTGATTAGTCCAAATAGAAATGTTCTCACTAATTTGTATGGTGGAATCTTAATGTTGCAGTAAATTAGTTTATACTAATCAGTTAATTTTAAATGTCAAGGGAGGATTAAAAATATAATTAGAGCTTGAAAGTATACTAGCTTGCTGTGTGTATCTTGTGTCATTTTTTTGCCATGTGTAGTGCTGAAAAGTGTCTCTTGTGTATAGCTGCCTTGGCTGTCGAAGAGCTTGGCTTTGAGCGATTTCATGCATTAATTCAGTAAGTAATATGTTGGAACATTTAAAATTCAATTTTTTGAAGTTACGCTAATATTCACAGGCCTCAAAGGGATATGCTGAGGATCTTTTTGTGTGTTACTCACATTAAACTTGGATTTCAGGTTTTGATTTGGGGGTTTTTGTGGTTTTTCTTTGCATTTTAACCATTTAAAATGGATTATCATTTTGAGCATAAGTATTAGGCTTTAAAATAAAACTGAAGCAATGTAATGTGATGAATTGGCCAGATGGTTCATGCATTTCAGGTATATGAACACGGCTGATCAAGATTTATATTTAGCTTAAAGATGTTAATCCTCAATGTTTATATAATGTCATCTAGTATTTTTCCTGATTTGGGATATCATAAGAAACATTTATCAAAATGTTTCATATACAAGACAGATTTTTGTTTCATGCTTTAAACACTGTTCTTTTTTTGGGGTGTAAACACAGAGCTCACAGCTCTAGTGAGTTTATAATTAAAGGTGAGAGCCTTTTATTTTCACAGTGAACAGTTGGGTAAATATGATACAAATCAATCCCTGAAGAAGATATAAAGAGCAGCAGAACTCCAAAAAACACATGAGATGGGAAATGTTGCTAATTAGAACTGAAATACCCACAGCTTATTTTATCATTAATAATCATGGTTTATTTTTAAACCCATTGTCATATAAGAAAATAAGAAATAGGAAAATATAAAATTTTATAACCTTCTGATCAAAACAGTAATTTTCTGCCCTTCCCCCTCCCCTCCTGCTCACCCCCTCATTCTTTGGACTTGTGGTACCTACTTAATTTTTTTCTGTCGTTCTCACTGGGAATGAATGCTCTGGCATTTGTCTTTAGACATCAGATGGATTTCAGAACTGGCTTTGCCTTGCATACCTTGTATGCCACGTGTACTCTGCTGATGAAGAAAGGATGTTTAGAAATGAAGTATTAGCCAGAGTAAACCCATCTATGGATGTATTTTTGTAGATGTTTGTTTCTTTTTTAAACAAAGATTACTAAAAGTGTGCAAGAAATCAGAAAGAAAATAATATACCTGTTTGTGTAAGATAAGCAGAGACTATGATCTAGTTTGAATTACTGAGTAAAAACTAATGCTTGTGTTCTGAAATGTAGTATTTAGCTCTAACTGTCCCAAGAAACTGAAAGTGCATTGCTTCACTGGAATATCGATGCATTTCTTCCTTTTCTTGGTTTTTACTTCAGTTTTTTTCTTTTTAAACATATGATCACATGGTGTTACCTTATCATCCAGACAGTCACCATATTATGCAACCAGATAGTGTCCTAAATGTTAATGTACCCAAATGTAAATGTTAGTGTCCCAAATGTTAATGTTCAGTGTTTTGAACAATTTGTTTTTTCCAGAGCAACAGTCTAACAAAGTCAAATTCTTATGGGAAATATAATAATTTCTTCAAAAGCCTGGAACATAGTCTTACCTGGTTAAGTAGAAGGTTTTTTCCTCCATTGTTTGTGGGCCGAATGTCTTTCAGGACACTGTATAATGCAAATGTTATTTTGGTGACATACAGTCTATTTGCAACTTCAGTAACAGTGTTTTATAGAATTACAGTAGTGGTGCAAGCCACTCAGCTCTTTCACATATGTATGTAACTTTATGGTTAGTGTTGCATCTCAAAATTGTTCATTTTTGCATTTTGCTCTGGAATTGTTTGTCATCTTCAGATGGGTAAATACTAATGACTCTATGGCAGTTGCAGTAACTCCGGAAGAGCTGCTGTGTCATTCTGTATATAACACCAGATCTGTTCTGCTTTTACTTTGACATTTTCATGTTAGGTGTTAGTATTTCTTTGTTGTGCTTTGTGACATTATTCTAATGCTTCGTCTAAATACATACTTCTTTTCTGTTGTTTGTTTGTTATCGTTTTTTGTCTTTAGCAAACGAGCATTCAAAAGCTTCCCTGAACTGAAGGATGCAGTTTGGGATCAATATTCAGCGTGGACAAACAGATTTGGAGTATTGCTCTTTCTGTATTCTGTAATACTGACAAAGGTTTGTGGTTTGCTTGATGTATTTTGTGGGTGGTTTTTATTTCTTTATTAAATGGAAGTTTGATCATGTAACTTTTTCTGTAAAAGGTGAACAATAAACCGATGAACTAAGTCAAGTCCAGATAAATGGATGAAATGGTATCTTTATTTATGTTGCAGTACAGTTCCACCCTAAAAATTTGAAAGGCTCAGGCCTTTGGTTGTTTGGGTTTTGGTTTATATTTTTCTCTTTTGATCTGGGAGACTTACACATTTTGAAAACATGCTTCCTTACAAGATGTTTGAAAACATATTCCTTTGAAGAGAAAGCAGCCTGTTCAGTTATCAATTCATGTAAAAACATCAGCCTCCCAATATTTTACTGTTGCATTCTGTTGTATATATGTTGCAATTCATTCCTTAAGATAGTAAAAATGTTGAATTTTTCTGCAGGGTATCGAAAACATAAAAAATGAAATTGAAGATGCAACTGAGCCATTGATAGATCCTGTTTATGGCCATGGAAGGTAAGCTGCAGAAAATTGCTACCACTTATAAAAAATTAGCCCACAAACCTATTTTGTTTTATGTAACTGATCATTCTTTTAGGGAATTACTGACATTAAAAGACAGATTCAGTTATAAATTTAAAATAACTAAAAGCAGCACTGAAAAGCATGGGTTTTTCACTGCTAACTCCATTTAGTGCATCATTTCTGAGGAGATGCTTCTGTTCTTGCTGAGTTTTCAGAAGAATAATTCTCAAATTCAGGGCTACCTTCCATATCAAGTTTGTTTGAAAGAGTGGAGATGATTATTAGTGTTGCTGATTTGCAAATACACACTAGTTAAAGGAAAATAGTTACAAAGTATCTGCTTGGCTGTCTGGGTAATCCAATAATTTTTTAATTTGTTACAGATAACCACTTTTTTTGAAATAAATTGCATATCCCTTTTAATTTATGTCTTACATAATTTCTTTCTGTTGTATAGCCAAAGTCTGATTAATCTGCTGTTGACGGGACATGCTGTTTCTAACGTGTGGGATGGAGACAGAGAATGTTCAGGAATGAGTAAGTTGATTCTAGTTTGTGCTTTTTCATAATTTTTACATACTCTGAGATACTGACCTATAGATTTGGAATACATTCCATTTCTGTTTTGATAGTCTCCTTATTTACTGCCCTTTGATTTAGGTAGACCTCAAATGGAAAAAAACATACTTGCACAAAATTGCTGATGTTAGTATCAGTGAATACAGGATTGTCAGCTGCCAGCTGAACATAGGAATAACCTGATGACCTGGATGATGGAAGGGAATGTAGTCTCTGCAGTTTGGGAAGTTTGAAGACAGGGCCACTATTCAGAGCAGCTCTGTCAAGCTATAGAAGTGGACTGACAGTAACCTCTTCAGATGCACCCGAGTCCTATACCCAGGATGGAATAAACCCATGCAACAGCACAGGGCAGCCCTGGCTGGCTGGGAAGCAGCTTTGTAGAAAAGCACCTGAGGTCCTTGTGGGCAGAGAGTTGTACTCAGGTGTGTCCTTCTGGCAAAGAAGGGCAGCTGCATCATGGGCTGTGCAGGAGGGTAGCCAGCAGCTGGAGAGAAATGGTGGTTCTTTCCCTCTATCTGGCACTTGTGGGACAACCTCTGGAGTGGTGTGTCCAGTTTTGGACTCCCCAGTGCAGGAAAGACATTGACATAGTGGAGTGAGTTCAGTGGAGACTCGTGATTAGAGGGCTTTTGTGGTTTTTGCATTTAATTTTAAAAATAGAGATTATATGAAAACAGGAACAGTTGGAATTGTGGAAGGGTTCACATCTTCTGTTCCACTGCTACAAAGTCCATCTTGGGTTCATCAGCACGTTTCTTACAATGATTTTTCCATCATCTAAGTCAGCACTGAAAATGCTTACTTGAAATGAGGTTCAGGACAGATCCATGCAAAACCTGGTTCAAAATGCTCTGGTTTGACAATGAACAAGTAGTATAATCTCCTTTGAGACATCTTAGACTTGCACTTGGTTATGATTCCATGCAGCCTATACTTTCAGACTTACAGAATGTCATTTGGATATTGTATCAAACTTTCCTTTATTTGACATTGTTGTCCTTTATCCCCCCCTATTTCTAATTGAAATTTGTTTCAATTAGCCTTCTGGGTTTTATCTGTATGTTCTCTTCAGTATTTTTAATTTTCCCTTTTTTATTATGATTTATCAGTCTGCATTTTTAGATTATGATCAGTCAATCAATCTGAATTGTTCTTGCAACTTTACATTAGGATAAGTTGCTGTTCTGCAGTTCAGTATATTGGTTTTGAATACTATGAGTTCATTCCCTCGTTTGCCTTTAAGATTATCTTCCTGGTAGGCCTTATTTCTTAGTTATCCAAGTTGGAACTTTTTTCTTTTCTGAAAATGCTGAACTTGCTTTGGACACAGTAGGAGTCCACATTTAGGTTCTCAGTCAGTTCTGCCCTAAAAGCCTACAACCAGAACTCCCATAGAGTCTGTCTCTTTTTGTGGGGAGTGGAGGAGCAGAAAATGATCTTCAGTACTTCTTGAGGATCTGGTATTATGTGTCCTGTTAGTTTTTCTGACCAGTCAAGTAACTGAACTTTACTGTGGGGACCCCTCCATTTTCTTGAAGCCCTTGGATAATTACAGTCAGAACCTGCTTATTCACTGTCTTAGGTCTATAATCATATCTGTTACCAAGTGATTTGTTGTAGTCTATTAAAAAAAAGATAAAGAGCATCTGGTACTGTTTACAACTTCTTAGGCAAGACTGAATTTTGGATACATTGTCACATTTTCTTTATCTAAAAATCTTTTTGTCATCTTTTCTTCTTTGATCGTTTCTCTTGGATTTTGTTTCTCTTTGTGTGTAAAACCTTCAGCTTCTTCCTGTCAGTGCTTATGAGCTTTTCATCTAGGAGGGTTGCAGGTGTCAAAATAACAAGGGCTGAATACTGTTTTATTCAGAAGTTATCTAAAGTCACTTTACCTGTTCAACTATTTAGATAAGCAGTTTTAAATTAATTAGTAAATTATTCAAATTATTTATAAGCCGTTTTAAAGATACTGCCAGTAATTTTAGCAGTGATGAAAGAACATGCTGAATGGCAAGCTTGAGGAATTACCATGTGTTTGCAGCTTGTGCTGAGAGCACTGATTCTCACAGTGTTGCATATTTTCCAAATAGGGTAGGAGTTATTAACTGGAATTGTTCTTGGCCACTGCTGGTAAATACGCCGTTGAAATGATATCTCTTCTTCGACTATCTGCATGTTCTGCTTTAAACCTTTCTTCTTGTTCTGACCTCTTCCCTTGCCACAGCTGTCCACAGTGGGAAGATCTGGGGAGGTAATTTTTTTTTTACTGCTCTTTTTAGGACTGTTGTTCCTACTCGCAATGTGGCAATTCCCTGTGAATGCAGCTAGTGCTGGAACTGCTTTTCCCACGCAGTGCCAGGGATTTGTGGGGTCGGTGTGGCCGCTGGGTGGCGCTGTGCTGATGCGGTTGGTAACAGAAATGTGTTCAGAAATTTGAGTACTTTGCAAAAGTGCTTTTCCAAGCAAGAGAAACTAACTTTGTAGCAAGAGGCATAAATTTTCATGTTCTTAGTTGGTCTTTGCTGTTATCAGATGTCTTCCAGTCATCTTCTCTCTTTTTGGGGTGAGGATATTCACAGAATAAACTTTGATTTAGTGCAGCTAGTCTCCTTCTGTTTCTTTGTAAATCATCTGAGAATGATTTATGCTTTTGTGTCTCTTTTGTTGGCTAATTCTGAAGGAGGCATGGGTAGACCAGTGACTAAAAGCTGAAGTTAACCTAGGAGATTCCAGATACAGTCTGTGTAGCTTGACTACTAACAATTAAGAATATGCGCACTATGTGGCTACTGTTTTAGCCAAAATCACAGCTCTCTCTAGTTATCAGTCAGAGTTCTCATCTAGTTATCTGTCAGGGGAATATAGAATTATTTTGAATAATTTTCTGCTTAGTAAATAATACTTACATGTGATTTTGATGTTCTGCACCCAGGCATTAGTTCCTACATCTGAAGCCCTTGTTTAGCAGACTGAACTTTACATTGGTTTTTGTTAATGATTTTTAGGAAATATATGTGGTGTGTAAAATTACTTCTCTCCTGTACTGTTTCTTACTTCTGCCACTCGTTTCCTTCATTGCACATCTAAGTGTGCTGTTTCTGTATGTTAGCTATTCCCTAGTTTGCAGGAGTCTTCACTAGTTTTATTTTTTTAATTAGGCTATAGCTCTCTTTCCCTCAGCTCAAAGAAAGGATGAATTGTCTCAGCATGTGGCGATTTATAGCAACTCAGCTGTAAGTCAGTGAGATAATGGGGTTCTGCAAGGGATAATCTATGTACCCCTGAGTATTTTAATTCCAAGCAAGTTTGAAGATAATCTGGGAAAGCGCAGCTTTCAGATCAAAGAATTCTACACTGCAAAGAGCATTTTAATATGTATAGCTGACACTCTAAGGAAGGAGTTGTACTTCCAGACACAAAGGTAGTGAACAAGCTCATGTTTGTAAGTTTTTTAGGTTTTGATTTTCAGAATTGGATGTATGGGGACTTTTGCTTAACAGTAGAGTGAAAAGTTAAACCATTACTATAATAACGGTACTGCATTGTTGCAAAATTCAGTGAGGTAAACTTGAAGTTGGTACAGGGAGTATGGCATTCCTGGTGCTACAGAGTTGACTTCTCCAAATCCAGAAACCTTTTAAATTCGGAATGATTTCTTTCACTTGCTATGGTCCTGGGGCTTTAGCCCATGGATAAAGATGTCAGTTTTATGCTGTTGTACACAAAAAATTGATGTGAAAAATTTTAGTTGAGACTTAGTGTTTTAGAGGAAACTTTCAAATATGAAAGTCAGTGTTCACTAAAAAAAAGGAAATCCAGATCTTCTTAAATTGATGGTAGTTTATGTTTCCAGGTATGTGCTGCTCTTGTTAGACAATGTTTGGGGATCTAGCAGAGATGTTCCAAGCAGACAGTACTTGGAACTCTTGAGATGATGTATATGAAAGCCCAGAGCTTCTTCCAAATCTATATCAATAGGTTTGAAGCTTGAATTTTGAAGTATTTTCTCATTCTTTATTAGAGGACCTCAGGTAAGGCTCTGTAAGTGCTTTTCCAGTCAGTAGTACATAAATATTTCGGCTATTCCTGGCAGCTGTGTGTGTTTGAGAGCTTTAAGTGGAAGTCAGTATTGAAAATCAAATTGGTTTTTCTGGTAACAAAACCATTATTTGCAAAATTATGTTTTATTATTCAGAATATGTTAAGATAAATATGGCCAAGGAACTCTTAAGAAAAAAAGAGGGAGAGAGGAAGAAACATTCATATATGCATATATATGGGATTTTTTCCTCTTCAAGATAGCTGTTTTTCTTAGATTTTTCTAAGAATAATTGTGATGTAAGTTGCAAGTACTTCATCTCCTACAAAATCCAACAGTCTTTGAAAAGAGACCATCAACAGGAAGCTCTTAAAACCATGAGTCTGGATCTTATTTTATAGACAGATATTATTTCATAGAGAGATACATAGAGAGATCTTTTTTATAGAGATCTTATTTTATACAGAGAGAAATGGCCATTTTTTACTCTATCTTGATGATTTGCTGTTGTTACTAAAACTGCATAACTTAAAGTTGTTCTTACTTGACCAATTGTGAAAGTAAGAAAAAATGGCTTAAAATAGGATTTGCAGATTTTTCTTGAATAAATGTTGTTTTCTTTTGAACAGAACTTCTTGGCATACACAAACAGGCAACAGTAGGCTTTTTGACATTGATGGAATCTCTGAGATATTGTAAGGTAAGCTGTTTTCTACATCATCTAAAAGTTTTCTTTCATTAAGCTGTTGTGGGATTTTTTAACAGTATTACTGTTAATAGTACTTATCTGCAAGTTAGACACTTAACGTCATTTTATTGAACATTTTGTATCAGTGAAGTCCCAACTGTTCTGAGAAGTAACTGAATTCTCATTTACTTGGTCACTAACTAACCTTTCTGAGTTTGCTTTGTATTTCTGATTTTGCTGTACATTTTTAGGTTGGCTCCTATTTGAAATCTCCAAAATTCCCCATTTGGATACTTGGCAGTGAAACACACCTCACAGTCTTCTTTGCCAAGGTATGTTAGATGTGGTTTTGGTAACCTCAGGCAGATAAACACCACATAAATTCTAAGTGCATATCTTGCTACAATGGGAGTTTTATGTGGCTTTAATGTAAAAATGTAGCCACTAAAGCTGTGAATTAAACCTTCCCTGGAAGGCCAAGTTGTTCCCATACTTCATCAATACCTTCTAAATTTCAGTGTGAAGTCTTCCAGTTTTAGCTTAATTTATTGGGCTGGGGGTAGTTTATGCTTTGGAATACCATGCTTGGGATAAGTACTGCCTTAAATTTCTATAGTGCAAGAGAGAGTTACCTAGTAGTTTCATCCCCCTGACAGTATTTTTACAATTTTTAATCTATAGTTGGTTGTTCTAGATTCAAAATAGATATCAGGACTGTTACAATAATTTATATATATTCTGTCAGAGATCTGCTGTAGCCTGTGAAACATAAAATGCTTTTGGGAGGACTCTCAGTTTAAAATCTTAGACCAGATTTTCCAAGGAGACAATTTCTGTTTCTTTCGTTGAAGATTGTAAATTTTTTTCCTTAAATTTTATTTTTATAGAACACTTGTTTCTGATCAAAAATTTTATTGAAACTTTGAATGGTACCTACTAGTATATTTATTGGTACTTATTAGAAGTTAACTTCCCTGTACCTAATATCTTAAAAATGAATTAAAACTTTAGTTATAAATCTTGAAAATAAATACTAGAACATATGAAAAAGATAAGGCTGTAAATTCTTGAACTGTTGAATTTCCTTAAGTAAATCTTTTGCCTAATCTTTAGAAAAACAATACAATGCTTAGATTTTTCTTATTAAAAAACAAACCTCCACAATATATTGGGAGTTTATGTGTAGTAGTATTTTTTTATCTTTAAACTTAATTTTTTTAAAATCCTTTAAATTAATTAGCCAGTGTTACACAATGAATATTTTTTTGCAAAATTTTAATCCCTAATCTCTGATAAGTATTCTTTCTTTCTTACTCTATGAAATAAAAAAATCCTTATTTTCCTTTGGGTGTTTATTTAGTGCTTTACTCTCTCCCCAGTCTTTCCTAGTAACAGCTTTTTTATTTCAATTTTGAAATTTTTTACCCACAGTTTTTCTGAATCATACCATCAAAGTCAGTACCTTGTGATACAGACAGCAGTGTGATGCAAATAGGTATAATCACTCTGTTATGCCAGTCCAGCCTTCCTGTCACAGTGTTGTTACAGCTAATGTTTAGTGTCTGCAGAGACCATTTCCAGACAGAAATCCCCTTCTAATGCTCTTTCTTTTAGGACGTTGAAGGCTGTTTCCTGGGTTTAGAGTAACTAGGTATCAATATCTGATGTCTCCAACTGGTTCTCCTTTCTTCACTGAACTCCACTTAGGCTGTGGAAGATTTTAGCTTGTGATTAATAAAAAGCAGAATAAAGAATTGACATGGTATTGGCAGAGAATTTCCTAGATTTTTTGTTGTTGTTAATAAGCAGAGCAGGAGCTGAAGGTGTGCAAAAGCTCTTAGTGTTTTGAATTTGCATGTCTAACCTCACCCTTTCTAAAGTAATGGTTGTTCAGCATTTCAGGTGGAGCAGAGATGTCAGCTACAGTGGAAATACTAATTGTGTCAACAAACCATTATTGTATCAATTGAAGCTACATGTCAAAAACTACAGGAAGAAACGTGAATTACCAATGGTTAATCAGCAAGTTTTTTAAGTAGCGTGTGTAGTTGTGTAGATGGTGTTTGATACTGAGGATGTAGCTTCTCGTTTGATGATGAGTTTTATTACATGAGAGAGAAATTTTCAGAATGGAAAGAGAAAAATGAACTGTGGAGCCAAAACCAGTGCAGATTAAGTTCGAAAAAAACAAGTTTTAATTCTTTCAAGCTGTGTATATTTTACAGGAGCAGAAAGCCTTATTTTTAAATAGAATAATGTTATGCAATTATTAAGCAGAACAGTAGTGACTTTTGTCTTTTAACTGAGTAATTTGGTATAGAAATCTAGAAACAGCAATCTTCCTAGGCTACTGTTGCTATAGACAACTAGCATGGGAAAATTAGGGAACAGAACAGAATTTCATTGCTATCTTTCCTTGAGCATGGACGTTTAACAAGCAAAAGGTTTTAATCAAATTCTGCATACTGCTCTACTTAAAGAAAGCTGGCTGCTGTTCTTTAGTACTCAGATGTTTGCCTCAGATTTTTTACATTTGATGAATGATAAACATTGTTCTCTTATCAGTGGAATGATCAATAAACCACCACACTTTTCTATCTCAGAACATTTTGATTTAAGTATTGTAGACTTCTATTGCTGTCTGCCAGAATATATTTGCACTACTCTGAATGTGGACCATTCTTTTGTAGCTGTGGCTGTGAGAAAAATTTTATTTTGTAAAATAAATAAATCTGTTCATAGCCGCCATTCTAAAACTTTGTATACTTTCAGTGGATTTTAATGAGTAAAATGCAGCACGGTATCTTTGGCTAAAGGTCAAACAGCTTAAAGTGAAAATAAGTTAACTAAAGTATGTAATTGGGCTTAAGCTGTTTCATAACTGCTGCTGTGTTAAATAGCCTTAAACAGAGACAGTTGAGAGAATTCCTCGTTTTGAGAGAAGTCTACAGTGGATCAGCAGTTTCTCCTGTTACTAAAAGAGTAAGTTTTATTCTGCCTGCATGGTCTTCATCTCCACAACTTAATTGTGATAGCATTCCTGTATGGACCCAGTGCGTTACTAGCCTTGTTTTAGTACAGAGATTTGGAGGTAGAGAGAAACAACAAATAATTTCTTCATTGAAACAGCGATTTTGATTGAAGCATATTTTATTGAAGACGGTATCAGTAGTTTTGTTGTCTGGGACTTAGCCAACCTGTCATCAGCCAAATAATTATTTGTAGTTAGATCTTTTGGAAAGAAAATAGAATCTGGAAATATGTGAAATGAAACCTCGCATCTTCCATAAATTCATTTCTAAGGTAGACTGTCTTGAGCAAAAATACTACAGCTTGTTCTATGGATGACTAAATATTGAAGTCAGAAAGGACATGCAAACATATGCATTACCTAAATAGTTCTTCAGAACTCTGATACTTATGTGTGTCATAATAGAGTTGGAAAAACTTTTGTGGATCATTGCAGGGGGAGTTCCTAGCAAAGAACCATAAGTAGTACCATCACATTATTTTTCTTTTCTTCACAAATGTGTGTTTATAAAGTCAGAAAGCCACTTAATGCTCAGCAATCCAAATTTAACATTTTCTGAAAAAGTAAGTGTGGCTATTACTCTCAGTGGTCATGGACTGTGCATTTGCAGTAAGGTAGATATTGCCTGGAAAAAGTGAGTATGTAGATTCTTCATAGGCTACTAAATCTAAGCAGCCGTCATTTCTTCCTCTCCCTGCCCACCCTTCCTTTCAGTGAATAGGAAAATTTTCAAATGGCTTCAGCCCAACAAAAACAAAAAAGGAAGCTTTCATCTGACACACTGAGTTTCCCTGCATGCTCTGTCAGATGGTGCAGAGGCAAATATGTGATGTTGTAAATATCCTCTAAAAATCAGCTTTATCATTGCGGTCTTTTTGTTGTTTTTTTGGGGTTTTTTTGTTTTTTCCTCTTTTATTGTAGGGATACGAGATAATAGGAAGTGGGGCAGCTCTAAATAAGGCTGTGATGTTCTGGATAAAATGTTGTAGGGGGCACTTCTTAATTATTTTTATGATACTCATAAGAAGTTACGACAAGCTGAGACAATTCAGAACTTCTAGAAATGTCAAAGTGTGGTCAGACACTGTATAAAAGAATATCAACAAGTTGAAATGTTATGCAAAATATAACAAGAAAATGTTTCGGTGCAAACAATAGGAAGAACAGCAGGAGGTTTGTTGCGGTCTGTAGTTTCTGCGTTGACACGGCAAGCCGCAACCTTCCCGGAGAGCGCTGCGGGGTGGCATCGGGGAGAGAGCGGCTGTTCCGCTTCCCGCAGCCCTCCCGGGGCCCCGAGCCCTTGCTCCGGCTGGATGCCGGCTCCACAACACGGTAGTGATAAAGGAGGCGAGAAGGGTCTCCGCATGGGGAGCACACGACTTTAATCACATGGTGATGAACCGGTTCCCAGAGGCAGAGAGCCACCCGGCACCCTGTTTTGGGTTTTATGGGGGGATGAGGGGGGCGGGGAGAGCACGTGGACTACTGGTTTCAGGGTGCAGGGGCGGCACATGGGCGGAGTTGGGGTACCAGAACTAATGGGAAAAACCCAAGGGAGTGGCCAGGGGCAGGGAAGGGCAGAAACCCAGCAGGAAAAGGAGTGGGGAAACACAGCACCACAGAGGTTAATAGGTGCTTTCTAAATACTGTCTGCTGACATGGAAATCCACATGGTTTGACTTCAGACTCGTTGAAAGTGAAAAGACAGCATGGAATGAAGGTCTGTCTGGTGACTTTAGGTGATTGAAACTGCCTGTGGGACACTTCAGCTATGTAAGTTTTTTAAAAATTTGGTTAGTTTGTTTCTAGGTCTTTGAGCACAAATGCCACAACAGAATTGGCTGTAACTTTCAGTTACAGCATTGTAGCATTTTTAGACTTGAAGAGTTAGATAAGCAGGGAAAACTCCTGTCTGAGAAATCCGAGTAGGTTACAAATTACTGGTTTTGAAGGAAAATGTCCTGTCCTGGTCTCCTAGAACCCCACTGGTTTTGGATTACATTTTTTTATTTTTCTGACTTTGATCACTATAACCTGTTTTACATATTCTCAAGGCCTTTCTTCTGCATCCTTGATAGTATTGTCTTTTAGAAGAAAAACCATTCACTTATCTTCCTAAACAATCTTTTTCATCAGAGTTCAGCTGAGGGGCACCTCAGCAAACACTGACACTGCTGTAGGAGAGCCTAAATGTGGGTCAGTGGTGTTTACCAGAACTGGGCTGAGTGGTAGTGTTAGTTGGTACAGCATTTAAGCTCAGGACACCAACAGAGCTTGTCAGCTCTGTTACGAAAGAAAATAAGATGCATGTGTAAAAATTCAGCCATTATTAGTGTATGTTAACAACTTTGGTTTCTACAAAAGTAACCTACGTGTATCCTTTAACTTAAGAACTCTTCTACTTTGGAAAGGTAGAGAAAAATATCTACGCCCTTCCTTTTGTTTTTCACTCCCATGTCAAGTGAATCCAGGTAAAGTATGTTTTCATCAGAGAAGAAATTGAAATCACATTTTGAAGATTCCACTTCAGGAAATGGTTACAGAGCATGTGGATTTAGGGCCTTTAGTTTTCAGGAGTAAGAGGAATTGGTTCTGGTTGGGACAGTCTGGACACCTAATGGAAAAGATACGGATGCGTGAGGCAACTGCAGAAATAATTTCTGGGCTAAAGTAGGATTCCCATTTTCTCTATGCTGCTTGAGAACAGGGAGGCAAATGCTGTTTTGTTTTTGACAAGAGCTATTACCTGATTAAATCAACATTGAGTCTTCAAATATTTCTATTGGCTGTTAATTTGAGAGCTCGTTTCTGTAGGAAGAGACCTCTTTTTGAAATGAATGTTAAAGGAAGGTGTTTCTTGTGGGAACTGTGGGCTCCCAAAAAGAATTTAAGTTACTCTACTGGTTTAAGTTACTCTACTTTCGTAGTGTAAATGCTATTGCTAAATGAGTTTAGGTTGTTCTGAATAACACAGCAGTTCATAGGTTCATAAGCAATTCCAAATGAGTTTTGGAAAGTGGTAGAAAGGCCAGCTTTGAGGTCTCGTTGTTGGCAGGGGACATCTCAAAATACTTCTGAAAGGTTCTACCCTACTCTAGCTTTGTGAGATCATAGAGCTTAACTGTGAAACCTTGTTCTGCTCTTTGTGGGTCTGTTCAGATTTTACTTGCAGATTGATTTGTTTGTACTACAGATGTGTGGTCCTTTTTGTGAACAGGTCCTTCTGGACTGTTTGTTTATTGTTTGTTTGGAAGATTTTCTATGGGAGAACTTGTACTTTTTACATTCATGTCAGTGATTTTTCACACTTTATCGAGTAACTTTTAGATTTTGTCTAAATTTTTCATTCTAGTAAAAGAGACTCTATATGTGATGCAACAGTGTGTGGTGGCATATTTGTTTCTAATGAAACCAGTCCATGACATCAATTTACCCAAAGTCATGGTGGCTTTATCTTTCCTAAACATAAAAAATCTGGAGCATTGTCATTTTTGAAGTCTCTGGGGTTTTTTGGTGGGTTTTTTTTTTTTAGTTGGTTGAGGGTTTTTTTGGAGGGGGGAGGTTTGTTTGGTTTTGGTTTTTTATGTAATTAGAAATGTAGTTTGGTTTTAAGTGGAGGTAGCTTTCATGAGAAACTTTAGCGATCATACACTTGTTAGCTTTGCTCAGGAGAAATATTTGTTTCATTTTATTTTCGTGTTTCCCACATTGCTTGAATGCTCAGCCAACTCTACAGCTGCTAGGAAACATCAGATCTCCCTGTCTACTTAAAATTTTTGATGGTTTCTTCTTCAGCTTTACTAAAAGAATTTCTAAATACTGGAGAAGGCAAAGCTCCTCTGAGTTGCTATACTTATTGAAAAGAGTTTATCCTGAAATGTTACACATTTTGATACTATTTTGTGCTCAGGTAGATGAGAGAATGCCTTTGTACTGACTCTGGGCACGTTGTTTCCACGCCTAGATGAAAATTTGTAAAATGAGGGGTAGGGAGTAGTTCTAGCAGTTCCAATAGAAACCTTTGATCCAGCAACATTTAGATATAAAAATTGAAAATAAAACACTACCACTTGTTGCATGAGCTACTCTTTGAAATGAAGGCAGGAAAGATGAGAGAATAAAGGATTCTCTTTATTCTCTCAGAACCTTTTCTAGATCCACAAATCGAAAATGAAGGAATTTCCGACAAACTGCTAATCTCTCGATTTAGTGTATTGTAGGAGCACTTCTGAATCTGGAAACTTACAAAGAAAATATGCCTAAGTAATGGCCATGAGTATCACATTAAACATTTTTAGGAAAAATGTCTCCTTAATCATTTCAAGTCTCTTTAAATACAGTTAGGAAGACAAGGGATTCTAGAGGTCATCCATCAATTTACTTTTCCAGCTTCCTAGTTCCCTTCAAAGTGTGTGCTCTGTTTACTTCCTGCTTGCTGAGTTTGCATTTCAGTTGGTTAAGAAACAAACTTTTGTCTGATTTTTAAAGGTTAGCAGTAGGTCGTGGGAACATAACTTGAGATTAATGAGCAGTCATCTCCTTGAGACAGTATTTTGGCAATAGCTTGGTGGATACATTGTCTCTGAACACGAGCTAGCTCTGTGTTTAGTGGAAAGCTTGTAGTGATGAACGTGTAAAGCGCCTGTTGGGAGAAATGCACTGAGCAGTATAGAAATGGTGGGTCATTTCCTACCTGTTTGTAGGCAGTGCTGTCCTGAGGAGTACATTTTCCTTTTCCTCATATTAGAATGTATTACTTTCAAATGTAAACTGAAATTGGGGGCTGGAAGGTGACAAGTTGGATCCTACCTCATAGGAGAACTTCTAGAAGGAATTGCAGCCTCCTGTCTGTTGAAGGAGGAGGCTGTGAGCAACATCTAGTTTGCATATACATTAGCCTACCAAGGGAAAGACTGATTTTTAAAGAAACCCATTTTAGTTGTTTCATTCTTTTTTGTAGTATATGCAGAGTGGTTTGCAAATAGTAAATACATCAAAGAAATTTCTAAATGCAATTTTATAAGTCACTCTGTCAAATAAATTCTGAAAGTAAAGCTACTAGATAGAAACAAAGCCCTAAAACCTAAACCACTGTCTTCCAAAATACAGAATGTAGTATGCTTTTTGTATCACAATGAAGAGAAGGCAAATAAAATGAACAACTTCTCCACATATTCCATGTACTTTTACATGAGGCAAGAGGTAGAAATCATAAACCTTGATAGTGACAGGCTCTCACCATCCATTCTTTGCTTTACAAAGCACCTTCCTTTTTACTTTATCTTTTAATTGTAGCCTACTAACTGCATATTTTTAATACCAGATAATGATACTGAGAATACTAAGATTTAGAGTTGGGAATATAGTATTCACCCCATGACAGAATGGTAGTTCCAGCTTATGAACTGATTATCTACCTGTCATGTGTTCTGTTTGAGGAAATGAATCTCTGTGAATAGCTGTTAATCCTTGCTCACATGTTATAAATACATGTTCTGGATAGAATCTGAGGAATTATTCTTTCCCTTACAATTTTTCTACCTGAGAAAATGTCCTGAAGTCATTAATGTATTACAGAACTTAGGAAACAGAGAGTTTTAAATATAGTTACTGAATGCCTATTAAGGATATTTTTAAGTGAAGCATTCTTGGGCTAAACAACAGGGAAATTATTTTGTGGCCATTTATCTCTCTGCATGTTTTTTCTCCAAAATGTCTGAAGACCAGATGTTCTTTCTTAGCAGGGCACCATGTATCCTTGGAAGTGGAGGATTACATATTTTTTTATTCTCTGTTCAGCCTGCTTTATTCCTATGTTCCCAAACCCTACTGGGATAGATGCAGGAACTAGAAGCAGCAAATGAGACTGCCAACACGACAACATACGCTTCAGTAATAAAAATACACTTTAAAATAGTAACTGTTGTAGTCCTGTTCTGAAACATTGTGCCAAGTTCGGCTTTTTGCAAAACTCACAGACTGCCTGATAAATGTGTGACACGACAGACTGAACTTGTGTAGAGAATCTCTATCAGGAGACTTCAGATCATTTTAGAAATGGCAGGAACCTGGTTGAAGTTGGTTTGGGTTGTAGCTGTTGTGTGATCCACAGAACCTTAATACATATGACAGCTGTGGAATCCTGGGAACACAGGGTGAATCCATATACAGCACTGGATTTAAACCAAGTACAGTCACAAAGATCTTTAGCAACTGATTTCTAACCACTTTTTAAAAAGCGTTGGAAAGTAAGTTTTTCTTCCCTTTATTTACTCCTTTCATCCTGATAGCAGCTTTGTTGCATCCAAAATGAAACTAACATCTTTGACTGCTTTTGATAAGGCAGCTCTACTTTCAGGTTAGGATATGTGAATGAATGAATTAAAAGTCTTAAATGTGGAAGAATACAAATACAGAGAAAAGGCAGGAACAGGGATTGTCTATGGAGGAGGGGCCTTTGAAGTCTTCCTAGCAAAAATGAAGCACATTTAGTGATATTTTAGACATTGCCTTCATCTTCTTTTTCCTCTTACAGAACATAAGAAGTTACATGTGATTAGCTATGTGAATGATATATTCTATCGTTTGTAAAACTGTGTTAAGCTCATTTCAATATTAAAGTACATTTTTTCCAGTGTTGGTTTGTTTTACATAAGAAATGTATGAAACGTGTTTTCTCTTTGTATTACGGAGAGTCCAGTGCCATTTTCCTCTACCAGCTGATAGTTAAGGGTATCTTATGTATGTACTTTAAGAATAACTCTTACAGAGGGGTGCCAAAGTTATCAGTCAAAGAGACACTGCTATGGAAATATTGAAACAGTTCAGGTGTATTTAGAGAAGTTCAGTCACTGCCTATGCGTAGTTAAGAAAGCTCCTGCATCTGGAGTGAAGTGAGGTGGGCTTTACTGGATAATACAGCTTTAATGAAAAAATATCACAAGTTTTGTATTAATAAAAGAATAAACATACTGGTTTTTATAGAAGCTAATTGCTCTATTCTGCTACTTTTGGAATTTGCTACCTGAAATAATATACTTCAAATATGAACATAAACAGCAATACTGTTTTTATAATACATGAAACTGTGATATTTATGAATATTTAGTATTTTCTCTGTACATGTAGCAACATGTGCATATAAAGATTTCTTAAAATACTCCTTACCAATACTAAATAACAGTGGATTACATGCCGTTCTTAATATACTTCTTTTCGTTGCTTCGCATAGCTTATACATTTCACATGAAAAACCATTAAATATTACTATTAGGTTAATTAACCAGGCTAAAAATTGTCCTTTAGAAACACTTGTCGTATTTGAGTTATAAAACAATTGATCCAGTCTATTTTCAAAAACATTTCATCATTTTGGATTGAAGGAAGCCAGAGGGTTTTCATCATCCCAAGAGAGAATTATATGGTTTAAGTGGGAAACTGAATGCTGTAAGCTGGTTTCCAACATTAAGGGCAGCTTTCAGTATTGTGAGAACTGTATTTAGGAAGATTTAAATTTTCCGCAGTACATCTTCCCTGGTTTTAAACTTTGGTATCAAATGTTCGTGACATACTTTTTCATTTCCCACCTCCTTATTGTAATTCCCAAATAGAATTAGTATGTTAATACTCACCACTGTGTTGTATAGCAATCAGCTCATGCCTATAGGCTGAAATAGTATTAGATGTAGAAATAGTATTTAATACTAGATATTAATTTTTCTACATGGAAGAAGGGTAGTATAATAATAGAAGCTAAAGTTCATCTCGAGTGAATTATATTATGAAGGTTTTGGAAGTCCACTGGAATTTGTCCACTTCCAGCTTGATTCCTCTTAGGAACAAAGTTTAGTGTTTGTATAGCACTGCATTCTGTCTTCAAAAAAAAAAAAAGCCATGTGAATATAATTTGAAAGGCTGCCCTTTCAGATTAAACTTGTGACTTGAGGGTAGTATGTAATTTAGTTATTAGATAAGAATTCCAGTAAACTCAAATTTGCTGACTGCTGGTCTATAATTCCAGTAATCTGTTTTTGCTTTCAAAACAAAGACCTTGTGTTGATGAGCAAAACAAGCTAGTAACTGAATAAGAAAAAGGCTTTATACTTAATCTTTATTGGTTCACAGTAATCTCTTGTAATCTGTCCATGAAAACAAGGAACATGTTGACGAAGCTCTTACTTTTTAATGATTCACCAAGTGAATTGTTGCCATCCTGTGATGTTTTAAACGAAACCACCATCATCTCTGGCAGTGTAACTGTTAAACAGGTATTCGCTGTACTTTAGAGTTTCTTGTATTTTTAAAAACTGCAATGCTGTGGCTTTTTTTGTTGGCTGTCTTATTAAACCATCCTCTCCCACAGGAATGGAGGATATACTGTGGTTTCTGTAACTTACTTGAGTGTATGTTAAAAGCCCTACTTTCCAGATGAGTAGGCTGACAGGGTCCTCAGATTTCTGTTATTACTTCTTCCTCTTTGGTTTGTGTTTGCTTTTCCTCCACAGTCTCACCCACCCATGGATCAAGTAGGCTCTCTTTTCTATCTGGTAGTATGGGTGAAGGTGAAAAAGAATTTGAAGTCGTCCGTAATGTAGCTTTTCATCCTTCCCTATTGAGAACTCTCTTCTGTTCTCAGCAAGGTACTGCAGGTACTGTAGAGTAAATGCAAGTCATTTCACTTTCACAAGGCAGTGTGCATCTAGAGCCAGTTTGCTTCCTTTTAACCACCTTGTTGGAGCAAATTGCTTGCTGTCAGTGTTCCTCCTCCACCAACCCCACCACTATCCCTTGATGAACACTTTCAGATAAACTGTTGTCTTTTCCTGGTCTAAACTACAAAGCCTGTATTTTATTTTCTGACTCCTGATAAGAACTCTGATACTTTGGGGGTGGCATTCTTCCTTTTGTGTCTTTTTCCTGTCTTATTCAAGAGAAATATTTTCTTTTGGCATTTTCTGAATCCCAGATAGGCTCATAGTCCTTCTTCAAGGCTTAGGAGGATAATACAGTGTATGATCTTTGACACCTGCCATTCTGAAGTGGAAATAGCTGTGGCTGCAGAGCTCTTGTATAGTGACAGATAAGTCAAGGACCTTACCTTCAGTTTTTCCATATACAGCTCTCAAGTGGGAAAAATCTTATACTCCTTCAAGTATTCTTTGGGTATATTCCAGTTGTTTGGCATTTTTTAATGCCTTCTCAGGGAAGATAATATGCTGCAGAGCAATCTTGCATTCCATTGGCCAGCACAAGAAAGTCATTGTAAGCAGTGTGTGCAGGGCACTGCTATTGCTACAACAACCAGGGGCAGTGCCCCCTGCCAACTACTGATGTGGATGATGTCCCTAAACACAAATGGGAGTCTTGAACTAGTCTTCATTGGCCGTCCCTCTGTTCAGAGGCAGACTCATAGTCTTTTAAACTGCATTTATGTCAGTAACATCAAATGCTTTAGGATGGACTTTGCAGGTCAGGGCTGTAGGATTTTACTTGCTTTGTTACCACGGTATAATTCTCTAACTGTCCCTTTTCAGACAGGCCCTTCACAAGAGCCTTCCTAAATTGACAGTAGATTTAGTATTTTTAGAGTATTTTTAGAACCAGTAACTTCATACCTCAGCAGTCTCAATACTGCTTTAGTACTGCCTAAGAGGAAACAAGATCTATGACCTCTCCATAACTGTTCAGTTCTTTGTATGATGGTAATAATGGCCTCCCATTTTATATCTTAAGGACTCTCTTCTCCTTGGTTTGATAAATAGCTCCTAGGAAAGCTTACAAAAAAAGCTGTTATTTCATTTCAAGGAATGCCCAAGTTCTATTGAGCCTTCTTCATCTTAATGAGAATCAACAACTCAATTTTTATATCAGTCTAAGACTTTGAGCCTATTTTTGCTACTGCAGTGATGATAGCTTTCCTGCTTTTCAACGGATCCTGTCTATGTTAAATTTTACTTTTTGGTTCACTTCCTAGACAGTCCCTACAAGTCAAGCTATCTGATGCCATTAGGACACACAACCTCATTTGTATGTGTGCTGATGCATATGGCACTTCTGCTCCTTGCCTCCAAATAAAGCTGCATTCAAGTCTATTCTCTTAGTTACGTGAGTTGTTATATCTCAGGCTGTAAAGAGCATTTCAGGTCTGGCTTTGGTAGCAGGATCCTTTCACCTTTTGAAGAAGAACATTCTCTGTGCCCTCTGGAGTACGTACAGTGGATGTGGAGCTTCATTGCAAATGAATGATTACAGCCACAGGAGGAACTGAAGTTGCACATTCTTATTTCAGTGCACTATCCAATTTGAAATGCATTCTGGTCATGTGTGAAAGACCTCTGTGTCCAAATGATAATGATACAGTTACATAGTACATCAGTAGGATTGTGTGAAGTGTCTTTTCTTTTTTCAAAAGATAATCTCCAAAGGAACCTTTCTGACGCATGAAATCAGATTTCTTTTTGAACCAACTCCTCACTGAGATGCTCTGCCTGGCATCCAGTTTCAACAACCAGTTGTGAGACTCCCGTTTCCTCTGTAAAATTGAGATTGGGCAATGGATTCAGAAGTCAGTTAGAGACGTGGGAATCAGTTTCAGAGATCTATCAACCTTGCTGTCTTAGGAAGCCATTTTGGAAAAGTTGATGCCTTGAAAGCCACTGATTATAGCATTGAAAAATACACACTTTTCTCTGTAATACAAGGCTGGATTAAATAAACTTCAGTTCTTCAGATGCGATTCAGTTACAGCAAGTTAAAAAGTTGATAAATAATCAGTGTTTCTATATTGTTTTTTAAGAAGAAAATTAGTATTACAATATGTAATTTTTCCACGTATCACTCAACAGTGATAGTTTAGAACCATAAAGCAGTTCGTGTGCATGCCGATTTCATTTTTCAGGGCAATAGGTCTTTCAGGGTGTGATCTTTGTAAAAATTCATAGCCAGGATTTCAGTGTGGCTTAGCCATTATGTACTGTTTTTGATTTGTAGAATGAAAACTTCTGGAATGTTTTCATTAAAACTTATGAAGAATATTTTTTGCCTCTGAGGCTAAACATGGGATCTTAAAATAACTGGTACTACTGATGAGAATAACTTTTCAAAGTAATATAAAATGACTTGTTTGTGTATCACAAGAGCCAATGAGTGAAACGTGATTTTTGGGACATGTTGTACTTAGTATTGGAAATAATTATTGTAATTAACTGTTTATGGGATTCCCTTATATGGAACTTTCAATGCATGGGTTACATCAAAATACGATTCATAAGGCTGGGGTGGGGAATATATTTTGGCACATATGGTAAAATATCAGCTAGGGCAGCTGAAGTATGTTTTTGTTAGATGTTTATCACATTTTCAGCTTTATTGCGTGAAGGAGCTATGGGGTTTTTGTTTTCCCCTTGATACAAATATATGGACTAATTGAACTTTTAAAGTTGTCTGGATACTGGAAATGAATGACATCGTAAGTTAGAGGTTGTATGGGATTTATATATAAAGGATCTTGCATTTTAAACTTTTTATAGGACAACAGTCTAAGTGAAAAGTTAGAATTATTTTACAGATAAGAGAGCTGGGGGTTTTGGTCATCTCTCTAGGGCAGACTTTTCTAAGTTTCCACCTGAAATTACTTGCTTAGAGCATCAGTAAATCACATTCAGTGAAAAAAAGTGTTAATATGTAACAACTTTGGAGGCTTTGCCATATTTGAAAGTTCCCATGAAAGAGAGAATTTTCAGTATTGAGTAATGCATTCAGTGGCTTCATCTCTTGAGTTCTTCCCACATACACATACATGAACTGAAAAACTAAGGACCTGAAAAATTAAAATGCTAACAAAAATACACACTATTTGAAATTGGACTATCAAAAAAAAATTTTGGTAGTTGCAGGAGACTTGCTTTAAAGAATCCATTTTGCATCACGTGAAGCTATGGAAAATACTACATTAACAAGATAATTTGTGGGTAGGGAGGACAACGCAAATAATAGTCTTTATTCTTGGATTACATTAAAATTGTGTGGAAAGAACTGCATACTCATAAACTAAAGTAGAACTATGTAGTTTACATTTGAAATTACTTGTCTATGCCATTGGAAGTTACTTTGGGTTATGTCCTTCCAAACCATTGGAAATTTTAAGAGTTCTCCCTTGTTACACAGACTTTGCGACCTGCTGATTCATTAATAAGAAACTACCGCTGAAATATCCCTTCTTCAGAGTTAAATCCTGAATATTGAACTCACTAATCATCTTGTTAATAAGCTCTATATGCTATGGCATCAGTGATTTTAAACTGAAAAATAGTTGCATTAGTTTACTGAAATACACTGTGATAATGAAATCTACTTCTACTTAGTATGTTTTGTATTCCAAATTATTTAAGAGTTGATCACATATTACAAAATTTCATAGTGTATGCATGTACCTTATATAATAACGTTACCCATTATGACAGGGTATGTGCTCAACAACTGCACAACTTCATACATTATTTGGCATCATGAAACTAGTTGTGTTGAGCTAATATGATCTTTTTATCTGAAAGTACTTTAAAGGATTTTAGAACATATGTAAACACAAAGATACACTGTTAAAATATTGGTTTTCTGTAAATGTTCTAGTTATCATTCATTTATAAAATCAGTTGAAAATTTTTCATGAAACAGTGGGTTTGTTTCAATTAGGTCATATTTATGAATCCTTAAAATTACATCATTGTGATACTGAATTAACATAAAAATTCAGCATTTAAATTTCAAGTATGTAAAGCAAGCAATTTTCAAGTTGTTCTTACCAGGAGAGATTAGCAGGACAAAGGGACTCCTCCCAAATTAGTTTCTTCTGTGTGCTTTCCCACTTGGAGCTCTTGAGTACAAATGATTGGAATTGTAGTTTCCAATTAGCTTTTGTGCCACAACATCCACATGAAAAGACTTGCATAAAATTTTTCTAGAGGTTTGTGGAATAATCTTTAGCATATTTCTTGATTGTTTTTTGTCACTGTCAGCTAAATTGCCAAATTACCTTTTCTTCTGTTGTATTGAAATTTTCATTAATTTAGGTTCCAACTGGGTGTAGTGTGGCTAAATATTTTCTTTGTAATCTGTATCTGAAGTAAGAATAATTTGAAAGTTTTTGTGGTTTTTTTCCCCTCCCCATAGGACATGGCCCTTGTTGCTCCTGAAGCACCTTCAGAACAAGCAAGAAGAGTTTTTCAGACATATGACCCTGAGGGTAAGGGGCTATACTTTGTGCTGAAATAAGATTTTTTTAATAGAAGTATACTCATTAAGAGAGGAATGAAATGCCTAGTCCTTAAAAAACGTTCAATACAGGAGTCAATCTACAAGTGACATTGAGCACCCTGGTCTACTGGAAGGTCTCCCTGCCCGTGGCAGGCTGGTTGGAAGTAGACGATCTTTAAGGTCCCTTCCAGCCCAAACCATTCCATAATTCTATGAAGAAATTATCTGAGAATTCTGCAGCAAGGGAAGTTATGCAATAGGAAGTAAGAGTTTTTAAAAGAGAAGTTTTTTAACCTTGTAATGTTCTTTGTAATTAACGTAAAATTTATTTATCCAGTATTGAATTTTCATAAAACAACTGATCGGATAGGATTCATTCTTCATGAGATTTTGTTCTTGAATATATGCAACATACACAGAAAATTTTCTTATGTTTTGGAAAACAAAGAATGTCTAGCATTCAGGTACTTTTTTAACTAATCGAAAGGAAAAAATGGTACAATTACAACCTCGAGGTACCTAGTGGAGAACTCTATACAAAGATTGAATTCTTAGCAAGTATTAAGCTTCTAAGTGTATGAGTGATAAATCCAGTTTCTGTATTGCACTCTTTTTTTTTTTTTTAAAGCTTGAGAGAAGCGTTTGAAAACTGCTTCCCTTCTAGAACCCCACCATTTGCTTGCAGGTTTTACAGATAAAGATATGTAGTATTTGTATTTTTGAGTGAAATTTGTTTTCCTGGAATGCATTTTGTTTCTTTTCCTCACAAGAAGCTTTGCTACTTCTTCAGATAATGGTTTTATACCTGACACTCTGCTAGAAGATGTAATGAAGGCTCTGGACCTTGTTTCAGATCCTGAATAGTAAGTATAATAAAATTTAAATGCAGCAGAAGTATCAATTAATCACATTCATTATCATTTAAGGCTTTTTTTCTGGATTCAGTTAACCACATATCTGTTATGATTTCTGGTTGGTTTTGGGTTTTTTTCTTTCTTTGGATTTTTTTCTTAGTTTACATTCTGGGCACAGAATGTTATTTGGAAATGTTAAGCTTTAAATTAAAGGAGAGGAATTAAAACTAAGATGTCTCTAACTTTGGTAGTGATAACTAGAAGCGAAAAACCCCATCAGACCTATTGCATTACTGTATATCGAGGAGATAGTCGGGATTATATTTCTATGTATTAATGGGGGTGAAGCTGTGTGACAGAAGAGCTAAACAATCAAGGTATTCAGAGGCAAATTTGGATTACCACTGGATCTTTTTGCAGAATTTGGAGCTGAAACTGCTTCAGTTTTGTTTCCACCAGCACTCAGGACCTAGTAGTGTTTATAACTGCCATTTATTTTCAGAAATGACACATTGATTCTCAGGCTTAGAGTTAAAACTCAAATGTTTTAGCTCTGATATGGACAGACAAGACTAATATTAAGTGACAACAGTTAACCTTCGGGGTCAAAACTCATCGTGTTTTGTGACTAAATGCTTAACCCAGAAAGGAGAACCGAGCCCTTGAACTTTTTTACTGCTCTGAAAGATGCTTCTGCTCTCTTGTAAACATTTGGTCTAGTTTACTTGGGTCAAAACTGGAGTGACTCTGGAGACTGCAAGTTTACTTACCACAGCCATCTAAAATGTGATTGAGCCCGTTTTCTGTCCTTTCAAATGTTTAAAGTGTAATGAAGTTTACTGAGTTGCTCTCTGGAGGATAGGAGTGAAAATTGAAATAAAGAGATAGCCAAACCAAAAGACAGTACAAGACAAAAGGCTCGCGTCCATATTATGACTGTAAGTGGTGAAATCTGCAAAAGAGTTTTTTTTGAAGGAAGGGAAAGAAAAAAGCCATCATTAAATAGGTCTGAGAAGCTTTCTTTTGCATTTTTGTTCTGCTGTCTCAGTAAGTCTGCAGAAATCCTCTGTCTTCATTCAGTGGTTTTTCCATTTGGCTGTTTGGCTTTCAGGGCATTTTTGGCATAGCCCTGTCCTATTTTATTGTGCATAGCGCATCAAATGTAAATTGATATATGAAGAGCCAGTCAGAAGTCAAATACCTGCTGTATTGAAAAGCCATGATCAAACCATGAAATATGCAGTCTTAAATCATCTCCTCTTAAATAAATATATTGCCTAATACTATTACCTTGAGAACCTACTCTTTTTTTGGTTCTAGATGTTCTGTCTCTTTAGTGTGGAACACGAGTACGAATAATGTATTTCAAATGCCATACAGGCTTTTTTGCTTGTTTTTTTGGTGGTTCTTAATAAATTAAAGGCCTTGCCTCAAATGTACTATTTAAATTTGTGATGATCTAATCCAAGGCTTTAAGTTTTTCAGAATCTCAGGATGTATAAAGATCAGACCTGATTAGAATTTTAGAACTGTAGAGGGGAAAACTCTGTAGAGCAGACATGAATTAGCAAGGTGACTTAGCCAGTACTGAATGCCATTGCATGTGTTTTTAGTAAAATTTTCTAGTCTTTTTGTAAATGTATCTGAGAACCTACCTGTCTCATTTGTTTTGCCTGTTTCTAAAAACTGTTTTATGCCCTTTAGGGCACCAATTTGAGCACATCTGTCAATCTAGATTTAGCTTGTTTAAAACATTTTATGCTCTATTTGACCAGTAGTGGAGGCTTCTGTCCCCACACGCTTCTCAGCCATAACAGTACAAAGGCCATCACCCCAACACTCATAACATCTTCAGGTGCCAGGCTTTGCACTGAGGAGACTGAAGCACAAGCACACACACGTTCAGTCGCTCTGCTGTGGTACCAGTAACATTGAAAGGTGTTAGGGATTTGCTGAAGGAAAAAGCCTCAGCTGAAACATATCACAATCCAAGTTTGTTAAATCTACCCTCCTGCTTAAGTAATTAAATTTTGTACACTGGCCATATTTAAAAACTTATGTAGCTCTGTATTTTTAAACAGTTCTTGTATTTCTTTAGTGATTATATACCTTGCTTTAATTTTATTACGTAATTTTAAGTGCATTTTAAAAATTATCTGTCATGGTTCTGTTTGTAAACGTGATGTTTTTGAAACTATTGCAGCATTTCACGAATTTGGGCAGGTTTCAGACAGCCACTGAAATATCGAAAATTTTGTACTTTGAGAGCAGTGAGAATGAGGAATGGAAGGATTGAAGTCCAGTATCTTGCAAATCCTCAGTCGTGGTTTCACTTGAGTAGAGAATTTTTTTAAAGATGATAAAATTAGCATAGTTTATAGGATATCACAGTCAGTGTTATGAATTTTAAAATTCTTCTTCCAAGGATCTTAACGGAGCCATTCTCTTAAGTTTTGCATAATATATCCTCTATGTGTTGAGGGAGAAACAAAAAGAGTCCAAATAATTTACTACTAGTTCTATGTTAGGACCAAGAAAGGAAGTTACTTATGGATGAAGATGCATAAGGGGTAGCCAAAAGGACAAAATCCTTCTGCACAACAATCAGAAAGACCTTGGAAACGCCACCCTCTGCCCACAGCCCCCAGCAAAGAGACATGGGGTGGTTAAAGGCCTATGTAGTAAAAGAGGCATCTATGAGAAGCTAAGAGTGTGTCTTCTGAGAGGAAAACGTAGTGCCTACATGAAAAAAAAAAGGGAAGAATCTGGATTTATGGAATGTTAAATGTAAATACAGTACAAAGCAGAGTTAAAATCTTCTGTAGACTAATCAGCGAAGTTATAAAAACAAATAGTATTCTTCTGAGCCCATCAGTGTCAAGAGGCTTGCAAGAGGTTTGCAGTTCTGATAGATGACTCCCAATATTTAAAAGTACTCAAAGTCAATTAGAGAAGTGCAGTGAGTTCTTCATATTCACCAGGGAAGGTGGTAGGGAGCAGTTTTCCTCATCCCTGGAAAAGATTACTGAGAGGTTCCATGCGTATGGGTGGTCAGAGTAACTAAGATTCTGAAGTGTCAAAAGAAATAATAAACCAAAATCCTGAAGAAACATCAGAATGACATTGCTGAACTGTTTTAGGTTACCTGCCACTGTGAACTGTGCTGGTACCAAACAGTATCAGAATGAGAAGGTGACAAATGAACAATAGCACTTAGAAAAGGATTTGAAGGCCAGTCGAGGGAAAATTCACATATAAATGTTTCATGTGTAAACGTGGAATAGGAAGGAATGTTTTTTGTAGATAAACAATTGATCAAAGAACAAAAATGTCACTTTTTCTTTATGGAGGGAGAGAATTAGACTAATTTTACAGGACTTTTTATTAAGTCTGTGAATTCTGTTATTTTACCAGCAAGGATTTGACAGTAGGGATTTGTGTGGTTGTTGCTGATCCAAATGTGTTTGAGATGTTAAAAAAACCAATGTGTAAGAGCAGCAGAAGTTACTAGAAGATAGGGTAACAGAGAAGTGTCAATACAGTAAATGTAGATTGGTCGCTCAGGGGATAAAGCAGTGCTGATTTCACATACACGTTGTTGGTCTATGAACTAGATATTACTGGTCAGGAAACATCTCTAGATTTAAACTGATAGTGCTAGACATACGGAGTGGGATTTGCAGGAGTTATGTCATTGTATAAATGCCTGATGTTTCACTCCATCTTGGAAAAAGAATATTGTAGAAAGATATCAGGAAGGCAACAAGGCTAATTAAAGATATGGAATGCCATTAGTGCAAGGAAAAGGTAGATTAGGACTGTTTTACCTGGAAAAGATAGACACAGTAAGTAGGAAATGATTGTTAATTGCTTCACACAATACAAAAATGAGATGTCGTCAAACCAAATTATCAGGTGAAAGGTTCAAAACAGAGAAGACACTTATTCCCAGAATCCATATCTTAATTTGAATTTTTTGCGTGGAGTTTATTAAGACCCGGAAGTATATATGGGTTCAAAGCCAATTAGGCACATGCATGGAAAGAAAAATATATATCTTTGTGTTTTAGATACTTCCTGTCACTGAAGATGTCTTTGAGCAGCAGACTTCTGGAAATGGGGAGGGTAAACTAAGGATGTGTGTTTGCCCTGTTGTACTCTATCGTAAGCATCCACTACTGACCAGTGTCAGGAACAGGATACTGGGCAAGATGCTCTGTTGCTTTGACCCAATGAGGACGTTCTTGTGTACGGTACAACTTGTAACTAAAGCAGAGGGCTAGGTAGATGCAAATAGATACAATCTGCTGCCTGTAGAAATATATTGCTTAAATAGATATATAGACTTACAACTGACCTTCGTTTGCAGTGACCTGAAATTAGACCGTAGTCATGCAGTAAGGCTTCCAGATTAGTATTGTTAGTATTTCCATTGTTTGTTGGTTCTGGATTCTTTGATATCAATTACGTGATGTAAATAAGAAATGTAGCTGTTAAAATTTAATTTTATTTCAGCATACTTAGAAAATCTTGGAAGGTTTTCAAATCTCTGTTTAAAAACAGGTTGTTTGGCAGTGACAGAGCTATATTTGAAAGATGGCTGGTTTTTGTATCTTTAAAGAATGCTTACAAGACATCAAAATGCCTTTTGGGCTGTAAACCTGATTTTAGATTATATGGGCTTCAAATTATTTTACCAAATATGGTGGTCCTTCAGAATTATCACTTATTTAATTTAAAATAACAGATTACTTTTATTTAAAAATAACCATGTTTTGGCAACTTGCATGCCATTCTGGTGCAGTTGTCGCTTACGATTAAAAATAGAATAGTATTGCTATACTTGGCAGTCAGTACTGTGGTAGCACAGCATAACTTAGTCATGCAAGAATAAAAGTGTCTTACTCATATTTTTATATTCAATGTTTTTATCGTAGTGTAAACCTCATGAAGACCAAATTAGACCCAGAAGGACTGGGCATCATACTACTGGGTCCCTTTCTGCAAGAATTTTTCCCTGAGCAGGTAATCAGTATAGCTTTATTGCTGTAGAGCATTGTCTATTCTGTTTGGCTTTGAGATTAATTAAAAACTTTCATCAATATCACAAGAGTAATTTTTAATAAGTACTGCATTCATTCAGCTCAGCTGATCAGCAGATAACTTCTGTATTCCACACAAATGGTAGACCATGTTTTCTATAGCATGTCCATGATTTTGTCAGCCTTACACTGGAAGGAAACTCCATTATAGCAACAAGTTCTAAATTTCACTTCAGGAAATATACAATCATTTTGCATATGACATTGAATTGTTTCCTTACTCAGAAAGTTAAACTGACTTTGGTTTTTCTGAGAATAAATGGTTTTATACTGGTTTTATAATGGTTTTCTGAGAATACTGGTTTTATCAATATTAAAAATACTGCTAACAAATGAGAAAATATTTAAAACTATTTTTATGTACATTTCTTAATAATGTAAGATTTTGACAGCTTAAAAAGAAGTCATGATAGACTAGGTTTAACATATGTGGAAATTAGTGTATTGGAAAATTATTTTCAAACTCTGTCTGTTCCATATATTCTTTAAGACTGCAGTGCTACTGAGAGGCAGGTGTTAACCTAGCACTGCTGTCCTCTTTTCCCTTTGCTTTGGATCACATTTTCCTGCCCTCACACTGCCTCCCTGCCACCAGGAGTCTCTTTAAACAGATACGTGGTAAACTAGAACAGGGAGCTGATCTGGGTAAGAGCTCTCTTTGCAGGTATGTGGGGGCTTGTTCCATGGCTATGCACATGCTTGTATTGGCAAAAGAGAGCAGGTTTACCTGGGGATAGAAGGATAGGCTGGTGGAAGCAGGTGAAGGGCTGAGAGGAGTACTTCTTTAAAGGCTTTTTAGCTTAATGTATCACTGAAACTATGTGGCTTAGTCTTTACAATCAAGGAAATGTGGAACTGCTGGGTTTTAAGTGCTTTCAGCAAGATTCTTTTTGTTAAGGACTGTGCAGCACTGGGTAAAGTGTTCTGTATTATAAAACATTCTGGTCAGTCAGAAGACACTAGAATTGTGCTGCCAAGGATGGTAGGGACTGAATCTATCATTCAGAGGCTTTCATCATCTAGAGGAAAGAGAAAGAGGAGTTAGTGTTCATTTTCTCTGGACTTTTAGATTTATATCCGCATTGTATTTTTGCCAACTGTTTCTTCTTCCTTTCATTTGTTTATACAGAAGTGGAAATATATGCACAACTGAATATAATTTATTTCTTGCAATTATATTACATTTGCAAATCTGGAAGACTCCACTGCTTAATTTTAGGACCCAGATGCTTAGAATGAAGTTCAGAAAGCCAAAGAACATCCTCCATGATTGGCTGTGGCTAAACTGTCTGATACCACAGGCCATAGATAGCTGGGGGAGAAAAGAGCCATTGTGTGGGGCTGCTGCCTCTCTTTCCTGTTGCAAGGGCATTATTGACTGAAGAAGGGAAGCTGGAGCACGAAGTGTAGTGGAATCATGGGCAGAACCCTGCCTTGGTCACCTTGGTGGAGGAACTCTTTGCCTGCTGTAAAGTTGGAGCCCCCGAGTCAGTGCCTGTCTGTCAAGTGCTAATTCCCTGCTACATGTGATTCCCCACCACTTAGTTTTGCCTGTCCTGTTAAACCTTCACTGGTTCCAGTACAAAACATGGGAATTGCTACTGCCTTATGGGTGCTATTTGAGCATACCACATGTTTTGGACTGGAACCTGCCAGTATCCATTTTTTCAATCTGTCTGTACTCTGTGGATCAGGTAGCAGTAGCTCTTACCCATACTGACACCTTGCTCAGAATTCTTTCTGAAAGTGAAATTCTGCACAAATGAAGATTAATGTCTTTCTTTCAAATACTGTGAGGAAATAGCAGATACCAGTGATGGTTGGAATTGTTAATGTTAATATTTGAACATGTAGCTAGGGCTCAGGAGATCCAGATTCAATTCCTTCTTCACTGAGGATATTCAAAACCCTACTCTTACTCTCCTAGAAAGTACTCAACTCCACCTCAGAAGCAGGAAGGTGTCTCAGCTTTCCTTCTAAAAGCTGCTGGCTTAGAAAAAAATAACTCAAAGCTGTTCAGCCTGACTCTTTACTGCTTAGGGCAGTCACCTGGAGAGGGGGATTCCTGAATTCCCTGCTAGCCCTTTTTTCCTTTTTTTGGAAACAATAACTGCACAAAATTCTTAACTTCCATGGGACAGGAAGGCAGCATTTTTTTCTTTCTGGGTGAACATAACTTCCTCAGGCAAATGAGTATGTCTTTCCTCCCAGCAAAGCTTAATTCTATTTCTCTCTGTGAAGCAACTTTTGTAACCAGAGTTACCACTTACCTTCCTTTTCACCACCCTTCCTCCACAGAATAGCCTGGATGGCTGTGAGAGACCCATAGAGAGATAGAGTTTGTGAATCATTCAAGAGTAGAAAAATGAGGGTTTTTGTAATGTGATGGTTGTACTGTAACCTGAGCAGATTTATTCTCGTTCCAGCCTTTACTTCCATGTGCTCAGAAAAGGGATAAGCTTTTGTTTGGAGCCTGGTCCGGTAGGCATAAAAGAGCTGATACTACACCTGATTTGTGTTTCCTGATTCAGCAAAATCCAAAGCTTTCGGTCCTCTTAGGACTAAAGCGTTTAAACACCTGGAATGGTAAAGGTCAGCAAGAGCCAGTACTTTTGCTGTTGGACCTCGGCAGAACCGGTGTCTTCAAAATTAGTTTACTTAGGCATGGGAGTATATGAGCTTTTTAGCCCTCAGATGGAGGGCCAGAGATTGGATCTGGTACTTATTAAAAAACTTTGTGGCATCCAAACAGTCATAAATAAATATGCATGTGACTGCTGCATAAGGTGTCTGACATTAAAAATTAGAACAGCTTTTACATGGCTCGTGCTATGTTGTCGTTCATAGTGTCCAGGTGAACACAGAAGATCATGACTTGCTCTTGGGGGCATTACTCATTAATTTACTGACACCTGGTTTTTTTATTTCTGATAAGAAAGGTAAAATGAAGATTTTGTCACCTAAAAGAAATGGTACTTTTTAAGTTTCCTTGGGTCTTCCTGGTTGAATGCATCTGTCTAGTTGCAAAAAGAAGAGACTCAAGGCACGGTGTATGCCATATGAAATTAACTGTCTTCTTTCTGCTAGGACTCCAGGGTTTCAGAGTCATTCACTGTTTACCATTACAATGGACTGAAGCAATCTAATTACAATGAGAAGGTAAGATTTACATCTAAGCCCTAATAACAGTAACAATGCAAAACTGAATTTAGTTACAGGCAAAATACTCTTAACTTGAAACAGATATTTTACAAAGCTATTATTTTGATAATTTTCTTCCAAAATGATATATTTGGAATTGGAAACTGCTTTGTGCTCCTGATCATATTTGAGCTACTCTACTGGACTGCTTGGCCGGACCACATCTCTGAAACTCTGCATTTTGAAAAGAGCACTTCTCACACCTGCCTGTCATAAGGGGGGGTCTGAACTGTAAGGGACAGTGGAGATGTAACATACACAAAATGCAACTTTTAGAAGTAACTCTACATCTAAATTAAGGTGTTTAGAATTTTTTTGTGCAATTTTTTAGTAGTCCAGGTTTGCATCAAAAAAACCAGTATTTTTTGAGCCATTTACTGGGGAAACAAAGATGACCTGTTTCATTTTCAGTGTTCTTGAAAAAAGGGGTATACCAGACACAATGTGACTGATTCTAAGTTCCTGAAGGAGAGTTTAGAGTACAGGATTGTAAGGCATTAAGAGACATAAGGAACAAGAATGACTTCAAGTAAGAAGACTCTTCCAGAAAATATACTTACTCAGTCTTTGGAATAGCTTGTAGTTAAGTCCTTAAAATTACCCCTGTGAAATCTCCAGCAGTTTCATACCCCAAAATGTAGGCAGAAGCATTCAAAGATTAGGATTTTTCTATTTCATACCTCCATTTCATTAAAAAAAGAAGTATGTAAAACTTCACAGATTTGATGTGTATCATAACAAATCCTCTCCTAAACTGGTGAAAATAAGCATCTCATCTTACAGTTTTTGAACAGGCTGACAGAGTTGGGTTTACTTTGACAGGTCATGTATGTAGAAGGCACAGCAGTTGTTATGGGCTTTGAAGAACCAATGCTGCAGACTGACGACACTCCTGTGAAACGCTGCTTGCAGACCAAATGGCCATACATAGAACTGCTCTGGACCACAGACCGATCTCCTTCCCTAAACTGATGTGTTGTCCTTGAACAACATCCAGCCGTTGGATCCTCGGATGGGGATATGGAATTGGAATTGGCTTGGGGAGTGGTGTACTTTGACTGTGTGGAGTTATACACTGGTATCATTGATGAATTGTAAATAATGATTACAAACACTTTTTCAGTGTTAATTGGAATATTTAATTTTTTAATCAGATTGATTTCTATTATAATAGTTTGTCTTTTTTGGCCACTGTAGTACTGTTAATGTGAGTTATCCTAAAAAAAGCCTACTTATAAAGTCTTACCATTATTTTGCCATCTCATGAAGATTTGAAAAATTCTGATATTGCAGAATCTGCATATTAGATGCCAGATCTTTAAAACATGAAACATATTCAGCTTTTTCAGAATCATATAGGCATGTTTTTATTATTTAAATTATATTAGCTTACATTACAGTACCATAATGTGTGGACTAAACTGGCCTTTGCACTGGATATGTTTTAATGAGTTAAAATTTTCTGCAGTTTTTCCTAAAATCTAATTTTACCTAAAGAGCTTGCACAACGTGACATAAATATACATTTTTAAGAATAAGTATAATTCTTAAATACTCTTTCTTGGCAGTTGTATATTACTGTGGCTTAGTTATTGGGCATGTTAAAGTGAACAGAAAATCTGAAGAAAAATAGATATATTAATATTTATTTGAATTTGTATAAAAGAAATGTAAAAACAGCAGAAAGAATTTCTTGTTCTATAATCTTTAAACTATTCAAACTTATAATATTGCCAAATACCTCTTCTTAATTTGTCCAAACAGCAGTGTAAGCCAGCATTACTGTATGTGTTAAGTGCATGAGAACATCTGTTATTACATTATTATATTCCTTTATTTATTATCAACTTCTTAGCCCTAAAATAAAATCTTTTCCTTGAATCATATATTTGATTCAAAGTTTGGTTGACTTGGACTTGTTTGCTGCTTCTCTGAGATGATGAAAAGGGACCACAGGTTTAGAAATGTTAGCTTTCAAGTTGAATACATCTTGGGGGAGAAAAAACCCACGCCAAAAGGTAATTTCCTAACTTCTGGAATTACCATGACCATTCCTTATTGCAAACTGACAGCAGAGTATCTTAGTATTAAGAGAGTAATTTTTTTAGATTTCTTTGTCTGGAAAAAGTAATTCCTTTGCAGATAACAATAATCTGAAAAGATTCCTGAATTTGTCCTAGGACTCGCTTTACTTAGAACACAAGTATTCTGTCTGGCAGTGTGGGCCCGACATTAAAAACTTGTGCAACAGTGGTATTACCTTTGAAAACTATAGATAACAAATCAAGAGAATCTGCATGTCAAGTGTGAAACTTTATTTTTCAAAAAATTCTCAAGCTTGATAGGTATTTGTTTTAGCTGGTTTTGCACATTTAACATAAATGTCTTTAGACTTCCTCTGACACCATGGAAGGGGAAAATTCACTTTTCTTGCTCTTTGTCTTGAATTGTGGCTGTCCTTGGCTTGTACTAGAGTATCTCACACCAGATTTTGCACTGAATCATAGCTTGAATCTGTTAAAATATGCACTGTTTTTTCTAGCCCACTCACACAAAATTGATATTCTGTCTCACAGAAAAAAAAATAAATTAGAAGCCCAGCTGATGTGAGATCTGTATATAAGCATTAGTCTGGATGAAAACTTCTCCTGTACTCTACAGACATTTAGTCAATGATGGTGTGATAAAAGCACCTTTATTCCTGTATCCTTCTTCCTTCATACTGCCTAGTTGTTAGAGGCCTGGCTTCCGGTTTACTTCACTTATTTTTGAGTTACAAAGGCTAACTAACAGTGCCTTATGGCATTTAGGCAGCTTATCTGAGAACCTCAGCCAAGTGAACCTTTCTGTCCTTTCTTCCCTGATGAGCAATATGTAAGAGATTCTGCCTTTCTGGAAATTCACTTTTTGTCCCTTAAAAGAATGTGCTTATTTAGATAGCAGACTTAAAACATGCAGGGCATTAATGTTTGTTACTTTTGATTTGCTCTCATATAAAAATGTCTAGGAACCTCTACAATTTTCACAGGTTGTTCTGCTCTAAGTGCTACCTCTGTGTGTATGTATATATTGCAGTTTGCAAATTGAGGCCTAGTCAATAATATCAGAGCACTCTCTGGGATTAAATACATGCTGTAAGTAACTAGAGCAAATTGATAATGCTAACTGTAAGAAATCATGTGAGCCAAATATGCAATTAAATGACATTTTGATTAATACTCCAGGGGGTTTTACATGTTGCAGAGTCGTTCAATTTTAATTGCCAAGGGAAGGACAGTATCTTCTGGGAGACAACTGCTGTCCTGGCTGGCAGCATGGTACAGTTAGCAGGACATTGGACAGTTGGTCTGGAAAACTGGCTTCTCCTTCCCATGTCTCAAAACCTTTTGAGACAGAAAATTGTTCAGATACATGCTGGTGTCTTTTTGCTCTAAATTCACTTTCATAAAAAACAGATGATGGGGGGAAAAAGGGTTCTGGAGTAAGCTGCTGGCTAAATGGTAAAAGAAATTATTCTTACACTTTAATGTATATTGAGGTTCGCAGTCAGATGGCTCCAAATAAGTTATCTAAGTAAATAATGGAAAGACTACTTCTAGTGCTTCATATTAGCCCACGTGACTTGTATTTGAAGGCTAACAAATACGTATTTGCTTTGTTAAAGTCTGATCTGTTAAAGGTAAGCAGCCAGTTCAAACCCAAATGTAAATATCCCTGTTAGAATCCACACAAAGGGCCCTTTAAAACAGTGAATCACTTAGGTACATGCTGGGCATTTTGGTTTTTGGATACTTTTGTTGAAGTTTTGGTCCTTCAGACAGTTAAAATTTCTGGTCCATCTGTATGCTTTCTTGTATCTCTTCTGTTCCTTGTGTGGATGAGTTCAGGTCAAAGAAGCCCAAGATGGGCCTTGAATGGAGCAGGCAAGTGATGTGGGAGTAAAATCCACTGGGGGAGAGGAATGGCTGTGTCTACACATCAGTTCCCGTGCAGAAACATGAACCTCCCTTAGTGCAATGCACTAATTTGCTGTCCAGCTAAGTGAGTGTCTGCAGTCAGGCTGTGGACAGCTATTCTGGATGCTCCTGCTTGCAAGCAAGTCTGCTCAGCACAGAACATCCGGCATGTTCCGGGGAGCACCTTCAGCTTCTCGCAGCTGTGCCGAGCCCTGTGCTGCGGCTCTGCTGCTGGCAGTGGCCACAGGTGCAGTGGGAACACAGGGCAGTCACAGCTTCCCCTGCAACGTCCCGTCCTTTGGTGTCTCACACACAAAGCAGCCAGTCTCTGCTTTCACCGGCATGCTGGATTGGCTCATTAGACTCCGTTTTACAGTGGTTTTGTGCGATTAAACTAGTTAATACCTGTAACTAATAAAAAATCAGTATTTCCAGGAGATCTCTTGGAAAGAAACAGATTTTTCTGCAGACTATGTGCTTTGATGGACAGAAGATTTAATCTGCTCAATCTAAAATTATGCTTTAATGCTTTGCATGTAGGAATTACTTCTGCTAAGGTTTTTAACTTGGACAATGTTCACAAAAGTAAGGTTCAAAGAGGAATGCTGAACATCTTTTGTTGGCATGTCATACTGAATTCAGATCCCACAAATTCACTCTCTGTAAGGCATGGTCACACCCTCATTTTATCCTCTTACAATGGGATAATCAATACAAAATACTCTCTATGTAGTGGCTCCAACTACAGTTCAGGAGAAGGCTTCTGGTCTACGGGAACAAAACTAGGAAACAATTGAAAGGTAAGTTTTCCTGTGGGAATTGGACATTTCAGCTTCTGTACTGCTATGTTTTGAAAAGATTGTACAGTAAAATTGTGATTAATTTTGGTAAGATTTATGTTAAAATCCCATATGATTCTTTGAAATGCTTTTTCCTCTGCTAGCAGGTTCATTACTAAATAATAGCATAAATAACACGAAAACTCTGATAATGAAGCCTCCTACAAAATATTAATAATAAAGTTTTGCCTTAACAAAGCTTTCCATAGAAGATTTGACTCATCTGTTTTTAAGATTGGAAACACTATAATGACATACTAACATCAACAACTGCACGTAATATTAGCTGTAGAAATCCACACACTGAATCTTACATTTTTCTTCATAAATTACTTCATCCCACATCTGACCTTCCATTTATTCTGTAAGGTAGATAATGATTTTTAGACTCTTGGCTAAATGTTTTTATAAAAGCTCTCTGTCCAGGTGTGGTTTGAGAGCCAATTAAGACTTTTTAGTTAAACATTCAAAGCAGTTAATGCATCAGACCACAGGTATGCTAAAGTGCAAGCTTCAGTCTACCAACAACTGGGGGAGCTGCTTACCTCTTACATAGTGCAGGTAAGTGTCCACTACAAACATTTCTAAAGTCTGAGGAAAGCAAGATGTGAAATAAGCTTCCAGTGATCAGAACAGATCCAGGTAGTGCAGAGAAATAAAATCCTTAGAAGCAAAAATTACGTTGTTTTTGTTTATCTCTTTGAATTGATTTGGAATATCCTGCATGCATATGGCTCTTCTTTATAGAGAGAAAATAAAGAGTATAAGGGGAGGGGGACTGCTGCAGGTTAACACTTTGGGGGTAAGAAGATCTTTGAAAGACAGTTACTTCTTTTCGTGCTGCCCTGCCTTCCTACAGGTTTTAGCACTGATAGCCATTTGAAGCACATTTTACTTTTCAAAATTTAGCTCAAACCAACCAGGTTAGGTGGCATGTATTGCTGACTGAAAGGCAAGTTCAAGGGGAGCACATGAGAACTGCCCGTGTTCTTGCTTAAGCCTCTTCTGCTTCGTTGGTGTGAACACTCACCCATCTCCAATTGTGCTAATTACTGAATTTTAACTGTTTTGGATGGATCCGTACAAGACGGCTACAGCACCAGAATGTGCTGCCTTCTCACTCATGAGTGCTAGTGTTCAGGACTGCAGTCTGAGTAGCTCTCTGAGCCCCAGAAACTATGTTTGTGACACTCAGCCCTGGAACTGATTGCTGTGCTAAAAAAGAGCATTATTATTATTATTATTATTATTGTTATTGTTATTATTGTTATTATTGTTATTATTATTATTTAGCGTAAGGCAACACGACTTCCAAATACCTTCAATTGCCTTAAAGCTGCATGGCTTTTAAGAGTAGGTGTTAATCCTAAAGTCATTCAGAAGTACCTCACTTCTGAATTTATTATTGGTGCTTAGATCTCCAAGAGGTACTTGTACAATGTAAAACAATGAAATAGTGTCAATGGTGATGTTTCACCATTTAGCAAAGTTAATTTGGCATAAATATGAGGCAAGCAGAATTAAGGGATATTACAAGCCCGTGGGGATAGCTAAGGATAATACAGTTAATGCTGGAAATAAACACACAGTTCTATTTTTGTGAAAAGGAATGTCAGTCTTATCTGAATAATCTTGCCATAAAGCACTTAAAATAAAACAAACACGAAAGTAAAGCAACCAGAACCTCACAACAAAACAAACTGCTCTCAGCTACTTTCATAGGTAGATCTAATGTAGCATGTTTATAAATGGGTTCTCTATTCTTCTGATCTTTCTCTGATTCTGTTTTGGACATAGCTGTGTTATTAATGCTGAAAAACTATTCTTTTTTCTTGTTGTTACAGAGCTGATTACATGGAAAATAAAATGTTTCTTCTTTTTCTCCTATGTTTGCGTTGGCCAGAAAAAGATATAAATAATGCCAGAAAAAAATATAAATAATGCTGTCCCCTCAATATATGGATGTGGTGCCACATTTAGCTTTGTAGGGGAAGGGAGCACTTCAGGCAGTCAGGTTTTTCTATATATTCTTAACAAAGCCAGTTAAAACTCTGTTGTGGGACTTGCAAGGGCAGAACAGTTCAAGACAGGAGTTACACAGCCCCATCATTTTTAATTACTTTTACGAAGAAATTACTAGAGGAGCTTTCTAAAAGCACCATTCCATTCATGTGCCACGTGCAATTGGTTATTTCTGTGGGAAAAGCGGCATGACACCTGCTCCTGCATGGAGGTGCGCTAAAGGCTCTCCTCTGCGCCAGTGCGAGGTGCCCCCTTCAGCTTATTAAAGCTTTACGTAGCCAGGAACTCACTGAGAAACTTCGAGAGGAATAGAGGAATGCATCTTTTAACGTGTTCTGAACTCTGTGCCCGGGTTTACATCATTCCTCTGGACAGAAGGGGTTTTTTCGTTGCTGGGGTTGTTTGGTATCTATTTAATAATGGCCATGCCGAGCAACCGCATAACAATCTGATGAAGGTTTACATTTTTTCAATGCACTTCAGTTTCCTAAAAGAGATTTTCAAGTATCAGGCTCTTCAGTTCAAACTCTTGAAAATGCTGGAAGTCGACAGATATTCAACTAGAAACCACCAGCCCACACTCCGACATCTCCCCCTGGGAACACGGCCGCCCCAAGGCAGCCATCGGTAGCTGCTGGGCAGTCACGGGGACGCCTCTTTAGCTGGCGTCTCTCGCAGTTTCACCGGCGGAGCCTCTCACTGGGCGCTCGGTGTCCGCAGGCGCGGGCCGGCCGCGGCAGTCCCGCGGGGCAGAGCGGCGGGCGGGAGCAGTCGCTGCCCCGGCGGCGGGCGCGGGCCGNGAGGGGCCGAGTGGGGCCGAGCCTCCCGCGCCGCCCCCCGCCCGCGCACGGCGCGGCCGGACCGCTCCTCTCCGCTCCGCAGTGCTCGGCTCCGCACTGCCCCGCACCTCTCCGCTCCGCTCCGCCCCACACGGCCGCCGCACAACTGCGCTCCGCTCCGCTGTGCCAGTGGGAGCCGGCCGCGGAGGCGCCGAGGATGCTGCCCCTCAGCCGCGGGCGGCCGCGCCGCCGGCAGCGCCCGCTGCTCCTCCTGTCAGCGCTGCTCTGGACGCCGGCGCTGGTGGCTTTCAATCTGGATGAGGAGAAGCTGACGGTGTACAGCGGGCCCCCGGGCAGCTACTTCGGGTACTCGGTGGACTTCTACATCCCCGACCCCAGCACGTGAGTGCCTCCACCGGGGGTGGCAGGGCCGGGCTTCCCCGGGCCCGGGGAGCGCTTTGGGAAGACGGTGGGCGAACGGCGGCGTCGCGCCCGCGGGGTGACAGCGCCTATCGCCCGCCTGTCCTGATCGGCCCGGTGACCTCTCGGTATGTTTCGCAGGGTCAGTGTGCTGGTGGGAGCTCCCAAAGCCAACACTACGCAGCCAGATATCGTGGAAGGAGGAGCGGTGTATTACTGCGCCTGGCCCGCCGCCCGGTGCAGGCAGATCCCCTTCGACAACACCAGTAAGTGCGCGGCTGTCCCGCGGCCAGCGCTGTGGGTGTCGCGCCGCCGTGCCCGGGTCCCCCTCGGCTCCTCCGCGATCCCTTTACTTGGGTCGCTTTGATCCGAGTATCTGCACTTTGCCGGAGAAATCCCGCTCCTGGGAGTCTGAATGCGTGTGCTCTTGCGGGGAAGGGTTCAGTGGTCCCCAGAGAAATAACAGGATTGTGTCCCCCAGCATGAGTAGTTCGTCTTAATAACTGCCTTTTTTTCCCTTCTTCTTCTTTAATGAAGGGTATATGTGGCAGATTCCTGCTTTTGAAAACACTTTTGCATATTCAGAAGGCAAAGCCCCAAAAGCCTTGTCTCACATGTCTCTGAACCTTGGAAATAACAGGATTTCTAGTCTTTGCTGTTAGTTTCAACGAGGGGATTTCTGGCTGTTCAGATGGATGAAGTGTCTCGTGTGGCATGCTTATTTAATTCTATTCAGAAAGCAAGAATTTTATTTCAGAATAGTGAAGCTAGATGCAAACCGATTTAGGCACAATGTGGATAGATTATATCCACTTCCAAAATCCCAAGACAGATGTTTCTTATTTAATTAGAGGGAACGCACGTTTTAAACAATTCAAGCTGTTTATGTTTTCTGTTGTCCCTTTATAGGTCTTGAAAATAATTTAAACCTAGTATTTGCAGAGTCTTTAAAACTAATTCCTTTATTTAGGCAGACTGACGGTTTGACTATTAAAGAAAAGTTATTATTCCTTAGGTTATATTTAATCTGAATATTTGTGGTTTGTTGAAATGGGAACACAATTCTTTTTTTTTTTTTTTTCTGAAAGCACAAGCTAAATTAGAAGAGCTTACTTAACTGTAGCAAATAAGCAGTACAGTTCTTTACTCCTCCCAGCTCCTGCCACCCACATCCTATTACTGTGTCAGTGTCTAGGAACAGTGATCAGGATGACTGTCCCATGATGCTGAGCATTCTTCAAAACAGAGTAAGTGATAGTTCATGTACGTGTATGTGGCTACTTGGGCAGGTAAAGCTATGTACAGCTTCTGGTTATATATGGAGATGTACGTAGTATGCATATATTATTTAAATTGTGATATGTCCTGAGTATACATATTTAAAATAAAATGAGAAAATAGAGGAAATATTCATATATTTCCCATCTTATGGTTAGATAGTTCGTGTAACAAAAGTGGAATGTATTATCTATACAAAATAATTTCAAGTTTGAATAGAAAACTTACAGACCAAATGAAAATTCCATTGCATTTTTGAAGGGGAGTTTTGAAAAATTATTGGAAGTCTCGTGATGAAACCTAGAAGGACATCTGACTTTCTTGTGGGAAAGTTGGGACAACTCCACACTCTTGGCAGAGATGTTATTTTGCAGATAACTATGTTCTGAATAAAGGCACAAACAAACTGAGAAGTATATCAGTAAGGCTTTGGACTGTATCACACAACTATTCAGCTTGGAATCTCCAAAGGGCAGTTCATTCAGTCTTGCTGAGATGGTTGTGTCCGTAGTCAGAATCCTGATGAGTAGACAGCTGAAGTCCAGCCAGAGAGTGACCATTGTGAAGGCAGAGATGGCCTTGCGGGAGGGATGGCAGCACAGGATGGTTCAGCAGTGTTGTGCCTGGCTCTCTAATTCCAGTCCCAAGGGCAGTAAAGGTGTCAGTTTGCACGATTCAGCAATGTCCTGTAGACAAGGACCCCGGGAAGGTTTGCATGGCTTGTACCAACCCCGTTTCTTCATTGCCAGCAACAGAAAGGCCATCTCCAATATACTTTAGGTGACTCCTTTTGCTGATGTGTGGACGTGTATTTCATGTCATTTTTTTCTCTCCCAAACCCACTATTTACAGGATCGAGTTTTCCTTTTTTTCCACTATTCCTCCAAGAAGAGTAGTCCACATGAGCTCTATCCTAGGTGAAACTATTTCAAATAGTCTGTCACACAGAGCTTCTTTTGAAGCCTTTAGCTATTTTATGCCTACTGGGACTTAGATAGTCCTTAGTAAATACATGGGGTGTTTTCAGTTCATGGCTCTTTCTTGTACAGGTATCTTGTACTCATTATGTCTTTTCCTACAACATCACTCAGAAATATTGCTATTCCCATTTTTAATATTTATTGTAATAAACAGAAAAATGTCAGTCCAAGTTGTCAAAGATCATACAGGAAGTTGTTGATGATACTGGTAACTGACTCGGGAGTTTTCTCTTCTTCTTCCAGTGCCTTAACGACAAGATTATTCTTTCTTCCAAAACAGAAACACTCAAAAGTTGTTAGAAGACTAGAAGTTCAGTTGTAGCAGCTTTAATTTTAAAGATTAATGCTTCATGCCTCATAGGAGATCTTTAGAAGTCTTGTAAAGCTTTGAGAATCTTTTCTGAAACAAAACAGAACTACAGAGGCTGCTTCAGACCTGAAAGATTTAATTTTGATGCATTTTTATACAAAGCTTCCACTTTTCAATACTTTCTTCTTAGCTCTAACTAAATAATATCTCTTTCAGTTAGATTAGGTAAGTAAAGCATGATAAAAGAAACAAAACTACTGATTAATTGGTAGCATTCTTAATTAAGTTCAGAAGTAAAAACTGAGTGGAACTGTAAAGAAAGGGAGAGTATAATGTAACACTTAAAAGGCAGTGTGAACCAACAAATAGATAAAGAATTTGCAAAATCGGCATTTTTCAGCCTTGGAAATTCAATGGGGGGGACTTCTAAGTTCTAAAGAATTGTTAAAGTAAAGCAGGTTCATATATACTATATCCAAAGTTCAACAAGTGAAATTGATTCAGGTCACAGAAACTAAAATTTTCACTATTGCATAAAAATTCAAGAGATTAACAAATCCAAGAAGTTGAAAGTCAGTGGCTTAAATTACATATGAGCAGGAGGGCTCATATCTTCTGTTTCCGAGGACTGGATGCACAAGTGAAGCTCAGGTATGTTGCATTCACTGCAAGTTATGTTTTGCCATTGAGGAGAGAACATAAAGTGAGTGCACTTGGATGATATTTGGACTTTTACTGCCACAAACAAGTATCTTAAGCGGACATCTAATTGGTAAGACTCATATGTAACAGCACAGATTATTTCTGTTTCCACAAGAACAGTACACCTAATTTCAAGAGAGATACCTTTGTTTGCAAATGCTTTCATGTTATTTGTATTAACACTGTTACTATCTCAGCCCTACTAAATGAAAATAGTGAGGACACTGACTAGCATTCTGTGACAGCTTTAGTCAAGATTCTGAATGTTTTCAAATATCATGAGGTGGATATGAGGGAACCAAGTAAGTTATAGACACCTTAGTTAAAAACTTAGTCTTGCTTAGGTTAATTTTATGATGTTCAGTGCTGAGATAGAATGATTTTGGTTCTGTAAAGGATGTTTGGTTGAAGGGATTTGTTTGTTTATTTATTTAGTTATGTGAATAATAGATTTTTATTTTTAAAATAACTGAAGTGTTCTTTTAAAAAAAGTCATTCTATATCCTGAGCTGTAGAGTCCTGAAGGGACAACACGAGTGCCAGGCCTAACTGAATCTGACATCCTGACACTGGTGGGAGACAACTGCAGTGTTCCTCAGTGGGTCAGGGATATGACTCTGCAAGGGATGCACTCACAGTCACTGGCAAGGTGCAGCTAACCTCCCTGTTACCACTGTGACACTCAGTATTAAACTATGTACTGTGACACTCAGTATTAAACTTTGGTTTTTGGATCACGTAAGCTTTAAATGACAAAAGAAAAGTCTTTATGGTTTATGAAGCCCCCTTACTCTTTTAATTTTTCCTCAGACACTCAGATCAGATGAGAGAGTAGACACTGTATTCCCAATGAAAGATAAAAAAAAACCTTTAAAAAATGCATGACTACTTCTGAGTGCCATGTTCAACCTGTCAAACACAGACTGGGCTCCTTACTACTAGCAGTGATACTCAAAAACAAGACTGCTGCTGAAATCATCTCTGTGGCACTGTGCATGTGTTAGGATGCTCAAGATGGTCTGAGTGCTATGGGCAGCTGCATAACCTGTGTTAATGTGGAAATGTATGTGGGCTACACTACCCTGCTGAGAAAATGACTTAAATGGAGTTAATAGAGGTGCAGGAGTATCTGCAGCCCATTCCTAAAAGCCACATCACCTAACTGAAATTGCTCTAGAGTTGATGGTTACTAATTTCTCAGGCCACCTCTGTTCTTCATAGCTGCTAACCCAGAGGCTTCCAAAGCAATGAGATTATTTAATTGCATCAATAATTAATCCTGTTGATGAAATAGCATTCCTGACAAGCGACAGAGGGACAAAGGAGGAAAGGAGGATGCAATTTTATCATATAGGATTTGAGCTGACCTATCCATAAGCAAGTCATGTAACTGGACATTCCCATATGGGTTGGCCAGTGAAATGGCCTGCAGCCAAGAAGGGGCTTTAGCAGGAACTCTCTGTGTTTCCTGCTGTTGATACAGCACTGACTCTGCAGTCCCATGTTTGCCCTTCTTTAAAGCTCCCTAAATCTGTGTGCCAGGGTCAAGGCTCTGGGAAGAAGCTCAAAGCACTGCCCCTGAGAGCACAATGGGTGCTTTAACCTGCTCCATTGCAGCAGGGAACTGAGATAAAGTATAATGGAAGGGCTTTTAGTATCCCCTTACTCCAGGAAATATAGGTTGAAGGGCAGCGACTCTTCTCCCTTGTTTCCCTACTTTGTGAAGTTGTCTGGCTGCATTCGGTGTAAGGCTGTGATACTCTGAAACTCAATGAGAGGACAGGGAAACAAGCGTTGGCATCATATTAAAGGCTTGTGGTCTGTCTTTCCTCTCTTACCTACACAAAGCTAACTTCAGTTTCTTCTGTATAAAATGGGTTTACAATGACTATTTCTGCCTTAACACTGAGGTAGAATTACCAAGTCCTTGTTTCAGCTGTGTGCTCTTCCGTTCAGCTGCCGGGAGAGGTAGCAGGAGAGCAATATCAAGAAAACTTTCTCCTCTCTTGATTAACTAGGAAACTTATGAACCATTCAAAGCATCTTGCAACCAGAAGCAGACTTAAATACCCCCTAAAGTGCACTGTTGCATTTGAAATCTGGTAAAAAGTTAATAGTTCAGATTTTGGAAACTCATTATAAAGGTCACTTTTAGTTGTAATACTTAACAGACTGCATCAAGTTTTTATATTTTAAATTAGGTCCTGAAGGCAGAATTTTAGGTACCACTTCCCTTAAGTTTCCAGAGCACACTGGGGTGTTTTCTTTGCTATCAGTTAACTTTACCTGTTTTACTAAAATAGGTTATATTTTTCTAAACTAGCTGGAAAAAAATCTGAACAGACTCTGAAGAGGAGCAGGGAAGGGGGATGTAAATCAGTTCTGACCAAGCCTGCAGTTGATAAAAAACATGAGCTAATCTGGCCAGCAGTTGAGCTGATTGTAACAGAACCCAGGTACTCTATAAGGAAAAGATGTATTGTGGGAATTGAGAGCTTTAGTTAAATGAAAAAATCATTAGCTGTGGAGATAGTAAGATTCTGGGGAAAACTTAGAATCCTGTTATAAAACAGAATTTGCATCTCAAGAGGAATTGCTGAGAGAGAACTTTGTTTAACTTTTAAATGTTGACACTTTTTAGTCCACTCTGCCAGTAAGACCTTATCTGGAACATCATGGTTCACTTGTAGCATTCTGATTTATAATAGACCCTCATGAGTTTCTTTTGTAAGTCTCAGCCCTATCTAAAGAAAGGAAAAAGTACTCTTAGCTATGTTAGTTCAAGCCCTGAGGTCTTAATTTTGTTTTTGATCAGATTGTATTTAGGGAAAAAATCTTACTGAGTTTGATGATTCTTTTTTTTTTTTTGATTCTTGGAATGAAAGTCCAAATAAAGCTCTCTCGATAAGATCTATTAAATTAAAATGACTCATATGAATAGCAGCTAAGTTGCAGTAAAAAACAGAAATAAAATAGATGGTTGCAGAACCAGATAAATCTAAATATAGAAGCAGCTCTTCTCATTATGACAGCATTTTGCATATCCTTACTGTTTCTGAACACTACAAAGTCCCTTTTTCCCCCAGCACTAATTAAAAGCAATTGTTTGGCTTAGTTCCCTAGATCATACCTAGTGTTTAACTTTGCATTCGAATTCTATCTCTCTGGTGAGGGTCTAATATCAATGACCCTGTGTAATGGGTGCTTTCACCGGACACTTACAGTAGTGATACAGTGGTAGGATTGTCAAGATTCCCTCATTTCCCTCACTTCTAGAATATGGGAGCAAGTATGCCAGTACAAACCCTTCCTCTCCCTCTTCCCTTTTGTAAGCCAGAGCACCAAGGATGCAGTGGAGCTGATTTCGAAGTTAACTGAGGTTGCTCAGAGCCTTTTGTAGCCAGCTTCTGAAACCACCTCAGAGTGGAGATCCATAGTCTCTCTGGGGAATCTCTTAGGGTTTATTCAGAAATTCCCTTGCTGCAACTTGTGTCTTGTTGCTCCTTTTCCTTTTCTGCATACCTCAAACGGGAGTTTGACACTCTCTTTTTTCTACCTATTGAACACTGGATGAAGCACAAATAGATCATCCTTTGCTTTCTCTTCTCTGGGCCGAACATCTGCAAGTACTGATGTCTCAAAACTGTACATAACATTCCAAATGTTGTCTCCATGTCAGGGATATTCACCTTCCTTTACCTGAATAAATTTCTAGAAATATTTTTTTGTTTTATATGTTTGTATTCACATTATATACAAATATGGATAGATTTAGGTGATTATTCACCTCTACTCTGTGTATATATAATTGTGTACAAATATATGAAATCCATGTGCTACATTTTATTTTACCTATATTTTTTATATTATGAATATGCTTGGGTACATACATACACAGATATATCAAAACTGATATTTGAAAGGGATTTGCCATCATGGTTGTAGGCAAAGATCTGAGGGCAGAGTGTAACTGAACCTGCTGCAGATGCCCGGTTAATGGACATCTGTGTTTATCCAGTACATACAGGCAAATACACACAGAGCATTTAGACACAGTACTTTTCAAAATTCCAGAATGGTGAAAACTTATCTGAAAGAGCTGCAGGTGTATTACATAGACAGATATTTTGCTTTGATTGGAAGCATTGTTTTCCCGTGTTAAGTTTGATTAAAATATTTTCATAGAATCATTTAGGTTGGGAAAGACCTCTAAGATAATGGAGTCCAACTTTTGAATGATCACCACCTTGATCTGCTTTTGTTCGTTTGAGTATTTTTAGATTATAAAAGATGCTGCATATTTTACTTGCAGTTTTCAAGAGCTGAATGAATCACAGTAAGTCACTACCGGTGTTTGCCCATACATCTCTTATGCAGATATTGATTAGTATAAAAAAGAAATATTGATAAGGGAAATGTTTGATACATGCCTATTAAACTGTTTATAATGTGCTGACTCAGTGACTGAGAGGAGACCAATTCCCATAGAAAGCACCAAATTTAGTCTGATGTGTAAATGATGGATTTGCAGTTGCTCTAGGTTGAGGCTTTAATTCCTACAAGGGAGTCTGAACTATTGTTCTTATCATAGGTTTGCTTTTTGCTGTCCGAACTCAATATTTTCTACTTGTCCAACTACTGCTTTGGCAATGTAAGGGGCTTTTTTTCCCTTTGGTAGCGCCTAGGTGCCTCAACTAAAAAACAAGGTGAAGGAATGCTAGTTTTAATGACCATATTTCTATATCTCCAGAGCTGCTACTGAAGCTGGATTGTGGGGCAGTACATGTATAGGAGTCATGGCTCCTGCAGTAGAAAATGAGGTGCTTTAGGTTTGCTGAAATGCAATTTAAGGATGTCCTCATACCTAAATTTTTATTTATAAATCTCTCTGCTCTTTGCATACTCCTGGTTGTCTGGGCCTTAGTCTGCAATACAGTCTTAGGCAGTACAACTATGAGTGACTCCAGAGCTGCATCTCAAGCCAAATTTGCCAGTCATCCAGACTGTTGACCATCTGGAACAGCTCCTGGGCTGGCTCTGAAGCAATCCAGCTGGTACTCAGGCACTCCTTGGACCTCTCTGTGGACAGGCTCAGGCGTTGTGTGCCCAGCCCAGCTGCTGCCTTGTACTCTGCTGTCCTTGCACTAGTGTCATGTATTATGATACAAGATAGCCTGGACTCCTTCCTAGAAGGGCCCAGGCATTCTCCTCCAGAAGAGAAGATGATATTTGAATGCAAAAATTCACACCAAATTTTTGCTGCTCACAAAATTACAGCTGTGGGTAAGGTACAATATAGACTTAGGCTATGGGCCTCAGATGCCCATAAATAGCACAAGGAGAGCTATTTCCCTGTCATATAATGGTGTTATCAAGATACAGGCATGCTACTTTTTGAAATGCTTAGATAATGCTGTTTTGAGGAACATACAGAATTTTTTTTTTTAATTGGATTGGGATTTATCTGGGTAAATGAATAGCTTTTATCTGAGTCTAATCTGGGATGGTAATCCATGGCTAGCTACAATTAGTTAAAAAAAAAAAAAAAAGGTACTTTTAGGCCATGATTCTTCTGACCTTCTCAGAGTTTTGCTTTAGGAGGAAAACAACTGGCTTAGATCATGTCCTCAGATGCAAGTCGATGACTAGCTCAGAAGTGGACAATTGCAGCAGAGCACAGTAATGACACCTTGTACGTATTCAGACAAGTTAGTTGTGTATATAGCTTTATTTTGCTAAAGTTACATGGAAAGCAGTAGCTGTTTTACAGCATTCTGAAAGACTGATTAGTTGTCACATCCAAAAGACTAAACTGTATTTTAAGGCATAACCTCAGAAACTGGGAATATGACTCCGTAGCTCTAGCAAGAATGCTGAACAAAAGTGATCAGAAAATTTCTATAAAAAGAGATTATCTAGGGAAAAAAACTATTTGTTAATTTGTGTGTCTGTGATATTTTTCAAATTATTTTATAATGAAAATCCCATGCCACATGATGAAGTATTCCCACTATGCCATATGCCACTAAATGGGGTGGGATTCTGTGTGTGTGTGTTTTTGCAGATTTACTGGTAAATTCAGCTGTGATTTTATAAATCCTGCAAATAGTTGTCCAAGTTTTAAAATTTAACTTCTTTTCAAATGTTGGTATACTTTGCCAATAGACAATTATGTTGTTTTGCTTGAAAATGTAAGCTCCTTTTAAGTTAGAATAATGGTCATGAGTATCCTCAGAGCCAGGCTAGCATTGGCTGCTGTAAGCTGGTCATGGCTGATTTTCAAGCTTCAAAAGCTTTGTTTCTATCAAGATCCCATCTGTGGACATTGATCATGTTCAGATATGCTGGAGCATTAAAGAAAGAAACCTTTAAAGTCTGAAAGGGTCTGACTTCACTGGAAAAAATAATTGAAAGTAGTGTTGCCAACAACTAGGTAGAAGCTGGCAGCTCCTACAATGCGCTCTGTCAAATACGCTGTCTCTCACATCCACACAAGTTTAGGCCTAACTTCAATAAAATGTATTTTTAAAATTAATATTTTTAGAGTAATTTTAAATTATACTTCCTGAATTTTTGAGAGCTAAATATTCCTGAAATTTATCTCTCTAAGCATGAACTTCAGTAGAAGCTGCTGTAATTGGCGCAGCACAGAAGCAAATACTTGTATGAAGGAAGATGTTTCCTCAGAGACTTTCAAACTTTAAAAGATTCATTCTCATTCCATTTTCCTTCATGTTTATTAGGACAAAATACAGAGATAGAGTACCCTTTTTCTCCAAGTATGATGCATTTTTCTTTCTAATTCGGTTTATAACATTTATGAGGTTACCATAAGCTGAATTCAGTGGTGAGCTAACATCCTAGAAAACATTCAGGTATCTCCTGTATTCCTGCTGGGCAAATCCCAAGTAGTGTTGACTTTTTAAAATGTTGGCTGTATTTTATCTCAGTTATTTAAAAATGTATGTAAATCCACAGAATATAATCTGACACTGCTTTTATTTTTTTAACATTCCAAGGTAAACAGTATATGGCTTTATTTTCACTTAGAGTGACTAAAAAGGATTGATTCTTCTGAAATCCCTCCTGATAGGAACCAGAAACAAACATAAGGGAATGCAGATACAAGGGGGAAGGAGTAATGCCCTGCTTATGTATAAATTGAAAAGTTCATTAGGAATGACTGATAAGGGAAGAGCATGGCTCATGAACATATGGGAAATCAGTTTACTTCAGAGAACTGAGGGTGAAAAAAAAGGGATGTCTGCTTTTTATCAAAACCTGAAATGCATTGTAATTGGCCTGAATCTTTGCCCAGATGGCTCCTCTTATGCTGACATCTGCAAGAGTGTATATAAAGCAACATTAAGAAGCTGTCTCTTGTGACAGTGTGTACACATGTAATTCTGTTAAAAACTAAGTCCTTTGCTATCTGTAGTATTGGTCTTTGAATAAGCATGCTGGGAAATGTCATTTGTTTGACAAAAACTAATTATGGAACATGCTTTTTACGTGGAAAGTTTCTACCACATCTGAGAAAACTTTTTAGGGCTTTTCACCTATTTTTGTAGATTCTTGTTAGTTCTTCATGATAAATTCCAAGTAAACTTTTTTTTTTTTCCCAGGGGGGAAGACAGCATTTCTTATTCCAGTCTTGTGTATTTTTTTCTAAATTTTAAGCGTAATTATTTTGAATTTTCATGTATGAATTTAAGCTGGTTTCCACTGAACAGTGAAAAGGTTAAATGACACCAGAAAGTCCATTGCCTATTAAACAGGTTGGATCATGACAAGTGGATTCAGTGTAATATATCCATTAATCTTTTCGCTTGTATAGCTCACAGGGTAATACTTCATTAAAAATAAGCTGTCAACATACTGCTTCTTTCTTTGTCAGACAACAGGAAAATTAAAGTCAATGGCACCAGGGAACCTATTGAGTTTAAGACAAATCAGTGGTTTGGGGCAACAGTCAAAGCTCATAAAGAAAAAGTTGTGGTAAGTCTTATGCATTTGATATTCATTTGGAGAAAATGTTTATTTTCTCAAATTTATGTTTAATAGCTGTCTATGTGTACATTATGGAAATAACTCTGATTATACATGAATTATAAAACAGATGATATATATAATTCAAAAAACAAAAGCAGCCTATAAAATTAGGTTGAACTGATCAAGTGAAGATGATCCCACTGCCATGTGGAAACAGCAGAACATCATATTGTTGTGGAAGTGAATGATGACTTTTTTTAAATCATAATGGACATATTTCAGAGATATGCAGGAACTGATAGCTCTATGCTATAAAGTATTTTGTATTATGAAGATATATTTGGAATGTCAAATACAGAATGTAGGGAAATTGCATGTATTTGAATGTAATGGAATGTTATGAAAGCCAAGAACCTCTGTTGATGTTCAGTTAGGAAAACACTTACCTCTTTTGTCACATTTACATTGTTTTGAACAGCTATGCCATAGTTGTGGTAAAAGAGCTGCAAAAAAATAGCTGATAAAAACAGCTGATAAAAAAGATCCAAATCAAGATGGCTGTCAAAATGCAATACCTGTTTTCCAGTTTCACTGAACATTTTACTGTTATTGATAGAGGCCTCCAGCAGTGGGCAGATATTTTTATTGCCTAGTAAAGTGCTGGTGGTGCTGCTTATACACAGGCATTTTATATTTCCAATTGCATTAAGATTTACATTAAAAACAGCACTGAAGTAATTGTGATAAGAATAATTGGTTTGGTCATTAGTTTTATTAGTTTTTACAATTACAAACCAAAAATTTACCTTGGGATTTGATTAAAACTTCCAATTATTACTTAAAAAGTAATCATAAAGGAGGAAGTATTGAAAGAAAGCGCTTTTCCTTCTATTGTAACCCTTCAGGTTAACCTACAGAAGGATTTTGAAATGCAACAGGTAATGAATAAGCATCACCCTATTGTTACAGAGCTAAGTAAACATAAAAAATTCTAAAAAATTCTAAAAATAGATGAACATTTTTCATTTTCTCAACTCTACGAAACAATTCTCAAATTGAAATAAAGTACTTCTTTTCCACCATTTGTTTAATCTTAATCAAGCGAGTAGAAAAGCTCCAACAGATGTGCTGTGTCTGTTACTGACCAAACTTTGCTTTATTTGGGGTAACTCTTCTCAGAATCTGAAACTGAGATATAGTCAACACTTTTCAGGCAGAAATTCAGACAGCAAAGCTGGAAGGCTTTGTTAAGCTTTGTAGGCTGAAAGGGGGGGAAAAGAAAATGCCATCAAACTATCAGGAATTTGTTTTTCAAGCTATGGATGTAATAGTAAACTGCATTAAGTCAATGTTTATGATTATATCAAGTTATTCTTTCAATCCATTTGGCTTGATGTCAGATGCACCTAAAATCACCACGCAGGACAAATACTCCTCTTTACTGCCCTCTGTTTTTGCGCTCTGTTTTAATATGCAAGGTTTTCTAGGCAGTGACATGTGGAGAGTCCCTGTTCCTTAAGCCTTTGCTCCAGAAGCTCTGACCTTTGTGGTAAGCTCTGAGTAGCACTGTGGCTCATACAGCTGGTACTGACTGCAGAATGAAGGCTAATAAAATATTGTAAGTAATAGCAACACCTTGTCAGAGGCAGACAGGTTTGTCATTGAAAAAGTAGGACAAGATAGGACGTGAGTGAAGGATTTATTTGTATCTTAACAGAGGCAAGGTTGCAGGGAGAGGTGGTGTCTTCACCCTCCCAGGCAATGAAAAGTTTCAGGGAAACTGTGAGGAATGACTTGCAGACCTGACAGCTTATTGTTCTTATTTTTCTAATTATCTGGATTACCTTCAAAAAAGATAATGCTTCTCTGTACACAAGTTATGTATCTTTTATCTTTACAATGTTGTGTTTGTAACACCACTGCTGTTACACAGATTAAATATCTAGCCAAAACTTCCTTAGTAAAAAGCTACTCACTCAGACTGTTGAATGCATTATAACTGTATCCTATCCACAAAGGTTTGAACCGGGGGGTTATGAGAAGGCAGACACTTATGGTTGTGATTGACAGTATGACACAACACCCTGACAAATCTCCTGCTAAGTGGAGTCACTTCTGCTGCTACACCTATTATCTTAAGGCATACCAGGACAGAACTGGGATTGCCTTCAGCCAGATATATAGGTGATATGCATCTTAAATTACAGGATAAGCTCCTGTGCAATGAGCAGTAATATTACTTGTGAAGCAGACTTAGAGGGTCTGTGAATGTGACTTGTAGTCCCTGGCAGATTTCACCTGCCAAGGGCTGTAAGTGAAACATCAGTGTGCTTTTCAGGTTATAATGAAATTAGATAAAGCAGTGGTCCTGCATCTTCTTCTGTCAGTATTTTGTGATCATTGCTATATGAATGATCCAATGTCAGAGAATCTTTGTACACAGTCTATTAAAAACTACATTTGGCAGATGCAAGAGTGTGTGAAAGGTATATGTGTTTTCTGTTTTGTGTTTCTGTTTTTATAGGCTTGTGCTCCTTTGTATCATTGGAGAACCCTTAAAGACAGCCCTGAGAAGGACCCTGTTGGTACGTGCTATGTAGCAATTCAGAACTTCAGTGCCTATGCTGAATATTCACCTTGTCGCAACAGTAAGTATTAATGTGAACAGTCCTGTTTTGAAGGAGTTGATTTTGCACTCAATGTTTTCATTCTTTCAGTCTTCACACCATTTAGTCTTGGCTGACTAAAGGTTACTGTATGTTATTGCATTGAATGAGGGTGTAAAGAAAAACCAACATTAAATTATATGCCTGCAATTTGATGCTTTATTGTATAATTAATTGAAAGAGGAGAAACTTAAGTAAATTAAGTGTGTGCAGTTATAGTAATGAGCTATAATTGGTTCAATTTTTATGGCTTTAAAATGTAGCAAACAGATCTAGATAAGAACCAGACTGCATATTAAACCAATTATTCATACTTACACCAAGTATAATTGTCTCATCAAAAGATCACGATTTGAAGATCAGACCCTGCCTAGAAATACACAAGCCTGTATCACCACTCATGCCAGTATCATCCACGAGAGCTCATTTGTGAAGAACTTTCAGCATGGATGAAAGCCGTGCACATTAGCACTGCTGTTCCATGCTCTTCTCTGTGCTATTCTGAGGATGCAGTAGCGACCTCAGGGCCTTGCTTCTTCGGGAATAGGGATAAACCACATTTATGTTTAGAACCAGGTTCAGCTACCTAGAGGTCTGCAGAAAATACCACACATTAGGTTATTATCAGTCATTAATCTTATTCAGCATTCTGTGTCTATTGTAGTAGGGCTCTAAATGCAGTTGAGTTGTGTCTTCCTTTTAAAGCCTCATCCTGGTCCCTTCATGGACAGGTACAGAAAGAAGCTGAATCTGTAAGAAATGGTGACTTTAAGATCTCTTTTATGTACTTACTGTTGTCTCACTGGGGCTTCAGCACAGGCTTATGTCATTTGAAAAGAGAGTTCAAGCGGCCATTCCTGCTATCAGTTTCCTAATCCTGCAGCCTTCTGGCTCTCTGGCACACATAGAATTGCCATAGGATGCATGCCAACACACTTTGCACAATTATATAAGGATTTGGAGAATAGAAGTAAAAGTAGTCAGAAGCAGGAAGTTTTTCCATGTACCCATCCTGACCCTTCCACTGTGTCAATGTTTTTTGAGAAAGCCTTAGTAAACACTTACTTTTGTATTTTTGTACAGATCAGACTGCTGTGAGCATTATACAGTCTTGTTGAGTTTTTTACTTTTTTATCTCCATCTAAATTAAAACTGAATCCCTGATAGTTGTTTCAAGGGTCCTTTCTTGGCAGTGAGAGGAGAAAGTCCCAAGTAGCAGGTCGTATTTTTCAAAATCTTCACAAGGGGCTGCATGTTCAGGGTCCTGTAGAACGTCTTGATTTGCTCTGCCTCTTCTAAAAAAGAATACTTATTTTCACATATATTGGCAGTTTTGCATTTAATAGCCTTATAGCTCCAGGGGTGTCTGTGTTAACTTCCACATGCACTATGAAATCAGTAAAATGCTTCTACCTTCGTAATTGCAGGCAATGCAGATCCTGAAGGACAAGGCTTTTGTCAAGCAGGTTTCAGCTTAGATTTTTACAAGGTGAGATTCCGCTTCTGAAGTATTTCGACAAAATTTCGTTGTGATATATCCCCATGGTTCAAGTGCTGTCTCAGTGATCTTGAGTTTATCCCTATGCTCTTGCGTATGGAAAGTTTTGTGAAGTTGTTGCAAGTTCTTTCCTCCTTTTCAAGCTTCAAACTTTCTGGTTTCATTAATAAAAAATACTCAATCATCACCTGTTTGTCTCTTCGCAGCATTCCAATCTGATTCAGTCTATCTTAACAGATAATTAGGCAAAAACTTCTGTGTGCTTCTATCTCAGTCTGCCCCACTTAAAAAACTTTACTTGGCTTCCAGGAAGCAGTGGGCAGGGACCAACTAGTTTTAAAAAGTTAAAATAGCCTATATAAGGGTACTTTTGGTGGCAGACTGGTCATTGAGTAAAACCATTCTCATGCTGGGGTGAAAGTACTTTAGGGAAAGAACTAGATTTTCTTAAATGCCAAGAGGGTGCAGAAACAATGCTGTGGGACAAAGGATAAACTTCACATGGCTGTTATTATCTGTGCCGTTATTACAGCACCAGGGCCTCAGGTAGCTTTGACCATTGTCATTGTTTTGTGCATTCTGCAGCTGAGTTGTATAATTCTCTGTAAAACATTACTATTGTTTCACTGAATGTGAGCACCTTCTTTTCTGTTAACTTTGTTTTGTTACAAATAAGCAGCAATTTTTGAAATGTTAGTGATAAAAAAAATGGCTTTCATTCAAGTGAAGATGCGTAGGGTGATTTCAACTTATTTTTAACTGTGGATTTTCCTGGACATCCATGTACCTACATCTTTTCCTTGAACATGGCTATTCTCCTTTGTCATGAGTCTGATATTATTTTGGTAATTTACATTGTTTTTTCCCATGCATGCTTAATTTTTTTGTGTTCTTTTCTAGTATAATTTTATTTCATTCTGCTTTTTGTAGAATGGAGACCTGATAGTAGGCGGGCCCGGTAGTTTTTATTGGCAAGGTATGTTCATCTGGCTAGTTAACTGGATCTAAGAAGTGAAGCAGAAAGTATCATAGTTCTGGATTTCCACTGTTTTGTTGGTTTAAGATAACCTGTCTCTGATCTTATTTTCAACAAATGTAAATCAAAAGAATTGCTTAACAAGCAACTGAGAATAAAAATAAACCATGAAAATCCAGGATGTAGGTTGTCTAGGAATTAAACAAATACGAATAACTATTTTTATTTTGGCATTTTAGTATATTTGTCATTTAATTAATAAGTTGAATTTTTCTCTAGAAATACTGCCGTTTTAAAAATTGCTAGTATTTGTACAGCAAATGTACCATTTAAAAAGGTTTTTTTACTGTTTGTTTCTGAACACAACCTTTTATAGCTATCTGCATGTATTTTAAGTTCATTTGTGGCATCACTGTAGGTTCCAAGATGTAGTTTCTCATGTAGATAAACCCTGCAGTGGTTTCAGTAAAGGGTTAAGAGGTTATTTTTGTTTTAACCTGTTCTTACATGTATGATACAGCTGATTCCCAGCCTCTGCCTACCAGCTTGCCCACTGTCAGCCTGTTTGATGTGTGTTTTTGCATTGCTTTTAAAGGAGAAGATTTAATTGATTGTCATTGTAGGGAATTCATAGCTTTGAATTCTCCATTGAGAAATTGTTTTAATTGGTCTGCTACGTTTATACAGTGCAGTGACTTTAGTTTGAATTAGCACACTGAAACGGGTCTGGAGATGTTTTGGTAATGATTCAATAGAGATTCAGTGCCTTGTATGGATTTATGTGTGCTCTTGAGACTTCCAAGGTAATAATGGAGAAAACTTGAGAGAAGTTATCTACTCTTTGCATCTGTGCTGTGTTAGCATCCTTTCTGCTCTGTTCTGGTGTTCTGCTAGCCCTGTTTTATAGAATCTGGCCCTCTTTTAGGTCCCTTTCATTTATGAAGCTGTTTGAATCCAGGTCAGGTAATCACTGCAAGTATTGCGGACATCATTGCAAATTATTCCTTCAAGGATATTCTGAGGAAACTGGCACGAGAGAAGCAAACAGGAGTGGCACCACCCTCATATGATGACAATTACATGGGTAAGCTAAGTTCTTTATGAGTTAGCAATATGTTCTAAAAGCATGAGTTTTATATAAATATGAAAACAAGCCCTACATTACTATTGTCCCAATTGTGACAGGATTTGAACATGTCTTGCCTTAAGCACAACAGCAAATCAGTAGTTTGCTGGTTACTTCAGTGAGATTGTTAACATTCTTAAAATGATGTGCAGCAACAGGGTTTGAAGGTTGAGATCTTAAATGGCTTGTTAGGGTTCTTATTATTTGATTTTAAATAGTTAAGCAGAAATACAAAATTTTCCAATTTATGTATTTTTTCATTGCAAGATGATGGGTTGAACTTAATGTAGTTAAAAGACAATTTCAGTTTTTATTAGATAAATTCAAATTCAGTTCTGTGATATTTTGTACAGTACTACACAAATACCCAATTTATTCTCACTGATATTTAAAAGATACAATTGAAGTAAGAAATAACAAAAGTCAGTTTGAAGATACTATGTAATTAATAGAAAAAAGGCTCCTTATCTGCTTTTTATTAGTACTGATCTCTAAGAGTTTTCATGATACTCAGGTGTCTCTGCATGTAGGGCAGGTTTTTCTTCACATAGTTATAGAAAAGATTCAGTAGAATTTAAAGACTAAGACATGCCCTTGCACTGCTGCCCATAGATCTGAAATTAAAGTCCCTGATACAATCCAAAAGTCTTTCTTTACTGTTAAAATAGTAACTATCTTACAGGTTTACTAAAGCTCCAAGAGGTGCTTTACTGCATCGTAGGAAATTTGTTTTCCGTATAAAGCTCAACCAGGACACCCACATTATAATGTACAGTAATGAAGACCTAAACTGTGTCAATAGCTATTAGGGCAAAGCATCATAGTACCTGCTGGTTTTTTCAGATCAATTAGTATTAATGATTTAGAAGCTCATTTTTGGAGAAGAGGGATCAATTTCTTATACATTCAGACCTGCCATTAATTTAGCCATAATAATGGGATAAACAATTTTCATTTTTTCACACAGTTTTAGTACACTAATGTTAGAAAACTTGCAATCAGAGGATCCACTGAAAAGACGAATCTGATGGTCCTTGCATATTTTTTGAAAGAAATTGTTTATCAGGTTGGGTTTTTTTGTTGTTGGGTTTTTGGTTTTTTTTTTTATAATTTATGTTTAACAGGATACTCAGTGGCTGCTGGGGAATTTACTGGGGATTCTGAACAAGGTAAGAACCTATGTACTTAAATGAAAACCATATGGCTGTGCACTTACTAAATTCTTCATTTTGGGTCTCTACACGGGAACATACCTATTATCCATTCGAAACACTGGTGAGACTTAAGCTATCTGTACTCAGTATTCTCTGAGACAATTATTTCCTTAGACAGTATAATGTAACAGAATTAAAGTAACACAAAATCTGAATTCCTTAAGGGGTGGCTTTCTTGAGGGGCTGAACAGCTCTGTAGTCCAGACTCACAAAGGCAATAGTGCATTTCCACAAGTAAACCCAGTTCTCCAGAACTGCTGCTGCTTAATCCCTCTGAAGTTAAAGTTGTCTTTCCTGCATTATAAAGGATTCAAAAAATAAATAAAAAACCACACAGTTTTGAGCCAAACACTGTGATGTGTAAAAAGAGGTACGCCTGGTACAGGAATGCTACATTTTTTGCTTTTTTTTAATGCATACTCAAGGTTTTATAATGGGTGATCTTTGAATCAGTATGCCATGTGAATGACTGGCACAAAAATACTGCATAGTTGGCTGAAACAAGATTCATCCTGTGTCATGTTTAGGCCTTTATTAGTACTTCCCTTACCCCTTGACCAAACACATTCAATCAGAGGGGAATATATGATGCCAGTGAGGAACAGAGGAAGACTAGGTCAGTACAAGCAGGTGGCTGAGGTGCTCTGTTATCTGAAGTTCCTGCTGCTGTCTTCTGATGTGGATATCCTTATGAGGGAAGGTTTAGACTGTAAGACTGCAGGCTGGGACTTAGTTTTTTCCTTCCTTTTTTTTTTCTCACTCATTTGCTCTACTAGTTGTTTAAGATTTCACCATTGAGCAAAATTACTCCTAGAAGGCAGCTAGGTCTAACATTTGATGCTCTTATTCAGTGGATCCCTCCAATGCCACTCACAAAAATTTCCTTGTAATGCAGACTGTGCAGAACTTGTCAAGGATTTACATGGCATCAAGTGAAATAATGGATAAGACAAACTGTTGGTAGGCAAAAAGAAAAGAAGTATTTTTAAGAACAGTTCTATGTAGCTTCTGTGCTCTAGTATACGATGCCATAACTAATTCTGGCTCCATCAATCCACAGTTGTCAGGTAGCAAGCTGAATTGTACCAAGAACTTTATTATACTGTGCTTTGCTAAGGAATGCTAAACAGAAAGAGATCTGTGGATGGGTGTGTTCAAAAGTCAGAGTACAACATTACATGCAAGTAAATGCACTGAATGAATGCTATAGCCTTATGAAATAATGGCTTGAAGTGATTTAAAGGTCTTTTTGATACAGATCAAAAATCTAAATCCTAAGGGATTTGACATATATATATCAAAGAAGGTTTAAGTGGTGTGGGATACACGTTGCATGCACCACTCAGATTGCAAAACCAGTTCACTGTTGATCATTTTTCCTTTCAGAGCTGGTTGCTGGAGTCCCAAGGGGAGCACAGAACTTTGGCTATGTATGTACCGGACCTTCATTTTATAATTTTTATAGTGAGAACGCAATTAAGCTGTTTGTACGGTTAAATGCTACATTATATTTTTTGTCTCTTTCATACAAAACTTTCAGATCAGAGAAAACTGCCACTGACTTTCACCCTCAGGTTATCTGGGTGGGTTGAAATGCCTTACTGGTTTGGTTTTTGAGTGGTAAGCACTTAGTCCCTTCTGAAGTCTGTTTTCAATAGGTCGTCACAATTACAATTACATGCTCTACATAGTATCCCTATACTCGTCAAGTGTTATCAGACCTAAGCTCACTCATAGGTTAGCATATTTTTGTGCAATGCTGTGTCCACAGTGCAGAGGAGTCCAAGTTCAGATTTTTCATACCCAGCGTTTACTTTCAGTGCTGTAAGTGTATACACTGAACTCCAGATGCAAAGAGTCATGATATGCAGTTAGAAGTGAAGGGAGAAAACAATATACGATTGTGGATACAGCTTTTAACTTGTAGGAAAAATGTTCTACAACTAACCTGACTGGGAAAAGAGATCCCAGCCACAGAAACATTCTCTAGTTTTGTGGACCCCAAATTTCTTGTGTCCATGAAACTTGTTTTTAAATTTTTTTAGGAAAAAGGTGTGTATGTGTATATATTTATATATGTATGTATATACTTCTTTATGTTTTAAGTTCATGTTTTCATGCCTAGTCACTGATTACCTGGTAGTCTGTGATTTGCTACTGTTCAGTGTCCAGCAAAGAAGGGAAATACTTTTCCTTATTTTTTTCATGGGGAACCTGAGAGTCATGAAATCTTAGAGATTTGTCAAGATCATACAGGAAAACTGTGGTGAGACAGAAAAATAATTGTTTTTTCTTAGCCAGTTGGATCATATTTAAGTGTGTCAAATTCTTTTGCAGTGATGTCATGCTTTAGCATCTCCATGTGTGCTTGAAACTTTCCTTATTGTTCTGTTACCAGGTCTCAATTATTAATTCTTCCGATTTGACCTTTATCCAGAATTTCACTGGTGAGCAGGTAATGTCAAGCAACTATGTGATGAAATATTGTATCTCTAGGGCATCTAGTTTCATTAACATAGTTTCAAGAATATATAAATTTTTTTTTTGTATTAATGACCATAAAAACAAAGAAGATTATCAGTAAAAAACTTTACACTTGATATCAGATATGAAAGCCTATCTGTTGTTTTTTATTTTCAGATGGCGTCTTATTTTGGGTACACAGTTGCAGTATCTGATGTTAACAATGATGGGTAGGTTACCAAATATATTCAGCTCCACTGAACATTAATAGAAGCAATGCCTGATATTTATTAATAAATGTAGGTTTTCAGGTGCTTCATACATCAAAATGCTTTTCTTGGCTTCTCTGCTTTTCTAATTTTAATTGTTCACATAGGCTTATCTTTGTGTGGTCACAGTAGCATGAGTATTTGCAGGCCTAGTTTGGGTGAGTTTATGTTCCCAAATATTTATTCAAAGCAGTGTGTCAGAGGAGTGTGCAGAGTCCTAGGAAACAGATCTAGGTAGAAAAACAGTGAACAAATAGCACTAGCTACCACTGGGAAGAGATAGGTGAAAGTCAGAAGTTAATTCTTCCATTCTCATAATACAGGTAAGTCTTCTCATCCATAGCTTCACTTCTCAATTTTAATAGCCTTCCAATGTCATCAGCTCTTCTTTCTTCATTCCAGCACCTGCTGGTTGGCCATCCATTTTTATCACCCAGGGACCAGCGAGTGTCTATGTCCAATAGTTGTTATGGCAGGCACTGTGTGTGTCAGAGGGAAAATGATGCTCCACTCTCAGGGCCATGATACTTGGGGATCATATCCCTAAGATACTTGGGGGTTTCAGGTTCTGTTGAACAAAACACTTGTTAACTTTCAAGTCATGTAAAGTCTGATTAAATATTTTAGAAGAAGAGGGCTTTAGTAAGAGAACATTGATAGTAGCTATCTAGCAAGGAGATAAAAATCTGTGAAGCTCAGAGTCTTGGAAGTCTACACAAAGATGAGCCAGCACAATATTTAGAGATGTAGTGTACTCTTGCTTATTGCAAGATGTCTCAGATGTGTCTACTTCATTTTTTTTTCTTGTAATCATTTCTTATTAGGTACTTAAATGTAGTGCATGAAATAATTTTTCTGGGCTAAGTCATTGATTCTTATCAGTGACTAGTGACCCTGTAAAGACTGAGGAATACAAGAGAAGAGAAAAGTAACAAGGTGGTAAAGTGTTATTGCAGTTACAAAACAAAACAAAACAACAACAAAACAGAAGCTTCAACAGTTTCCATGGTGGCTTTACAGTACTCATCTTTCCAAGTTCCTAAGATGAAATTTTGTCATAGTGTCACAGCTTTTGAAAATTTCTGGTTTTATGATATACCGAATCAGAGTTAATTTAGTCCTACTGATGTACTACAAATGTGAAAGGGTGGAGAAACACTAATCTAAGGTTTAATAGACGCTCATTAGACTTTCAGGGAACTTATTATTTAACCTCTCACTGAACCAAACTATTTCCTGTGCAGGTTATTTCCTGTTAACCATAGGGTTAACATAGGGTCTCATATTTTCTGTGTACCTCTAAAGCCACAGTTTATGTCAATGATATAACCAAACTGCTGTTGAGGCCTGTGTGGTCTCCCAGTCTATATCTTAAAAGAAATCTAAAGACTCTTCCTGAGATCCAAACATCCCACAGAAAACAAAACACAAAAAGTAGTTTATCTACTTGATAAACATGTCTGATTAGATATGTAGTCTGTCTTTACTGGTTTGCATATATAGTCAATAGAAATATTTATCTGAAAGGAAGAGTAAAAGAGGAAAAAAAGCAAAAGGGAAATTACACTTCAGATTCACTTAGGCATTCTATTCAGGGAGAGGTAAGGAGGTGGTGATGGCCTTGCCAGTATAAGAAACCCGATTAAGTTATTTGCTGAAAAAATTAATACAAGATTATTAGGAATGGTGCTTTGCTGTAATAAGACTCATGATATGGCTCAAAGATTAGGCTAATCTTAGGAAAAAAAGCTCTGTAGACCTGGCCCAGCAGTTTTGTGGGTATTCCAAAATGATTCGTGCAGTTTTTTCTGTACCACATCAGGACTGTAGGCAGAACAGGAAAATTGATGATATGGTTTGAACTACCCTTTAGTTGCCCATTGCTAATAATAAGAAATCCACAGTGAAACTTAGCAAATCAAGCTTTGCCGTCAACTTACAGGCTACATTCCTAGTAAAGAGAGAAAAAGAGAACACTTTCAATTTAAGCTCAAAATAGTCCAATAAAAAGTGAAATAAACTGTTTACTGGGTTTTTTATTTGGCCTTTATCAAAGCTTTCCATGGTCATACTTTGACCTCTTGACATTTCCCATTTTCCTGCTTTTTATTACTCTGCAGGATACAAAGGAATGGCACACAGTCTCAGCAGGTGGTCAGCTTTGTGCTTTTTTAAAGATATTTTTTTTTTTAATCAGAAGGGAAGTAATACTGACTGGTTACTATTCTATATTGGAGCAAAAACTAATATATAATTTATGTTGACTCTAGCATCTTAGTGCAGTAATGAAATCTAATGAACCAGTTCAAAATACCTCTGCGAACTGAACTGCATTTAATGGTTTAATATTACTGTCCAGGCGCTTTTGCTTTTATTTACTCTTATGGCTTTTTAAAAGCAATCACATCAAACTGAATTTGACTCAGAACTCTCAACTTTGAAAATACTGACTCCTACAATTTAAAAGACCAATTGAAATATCCTCCTTCACCAACAAAAATGCATATTACTAATCACATAGGTACTTAGAACCCGACAAGTACACAGTCCCCCACACCCCCTTGACTGCTTGTTATCTAAATAATTAAATTGTAGAAGCTGGGAGGCAAAACTGAGTATAAAGTATGTTAAGCAGCAGTTGTTTGCTTATTTTACCCACTTGAAGAAGAACCAGAAAAAAGTAAATGAGGATCAGAGAGAGTTGGGTAGCTGACAAATCCTTTCTTTCTAACTACAGTACACTGCTGTGACAGCACAAAAATCCCAAACTCTAATCCCAAACCTCTAGAATTACCTAAGGGGGAGTTCCCTCTTGCAGAGGACCTGCTGAAGCAGCGTGCTTTGACCTACAGAGCTCAGCTCTGAAAGAGAAGGGGAAAAATTACGGAGGGTGAGGAAAGGAAGGCCTTGGTGGGGGCTGTACATGTGAAGACCTGGAGGGAAGGCAGACCAAGTGCTGTGGATGTTCCAGGTGGCTCTGCTGCCCGTAACCAGTTTAGAAACAGATCAGTGTTTTAGATGACTGCCTTCTACCAGTTCCTCAGCACATCAGAAGATGAGCCATCTTAGCTACTGGGTTCTGGTCCCTGGTCCCTGGACTGTTGATGCATTTTATATAGTCATTGTCATTTATTTTAGCGAAGTTAAAATTTTACCAGAAAAATAACCCAGCACTGTGCACTTCTAGCTGAGATGCTGTGCGCCCAGTTGAACGAGCTCCAGCTCCTGTCTGCTTTCTGTCTCACTTGGTCAGTCTTCTGTTCTGGGTTAGGCTTCTGCTTAGAGAATGTTAGTACACAATAGATAGTCTGCCTCTCTCTTTTCACCATTTTAGGCACTCTGGATGTTGCTCTATGGACCAGGGTTTTAAAGGTATCTGGGTATCTATTTATTTTATATCAATGTACTGGGAGCTTTCTGACTCTCAATCATTTGGTTCCTTATCATCTCTAAAAATATCTTCCTTCATTTGTGAAATATTCAAGGGAGCCAAGCTCATCTTTTATTTCATGGTTTCTACAGCACTTAGCTCTATGGGGTCCCAGTGTACTGGAAATATCTGGACTGTGAGGTACTAAAATAGTAATTGATGATTGTGCTACTGTGTAATGCTTTTAGTACATGGCATATGTAAAAAACCTTATTTTTAAAAGAGCATTCATAATTTGTTTTTGTTGTTGCTATTGTTTCATGGCAACCATGTCAGCTGATATTCTGTCCCAACCACAAACATCTTCTGTTAGTACAGGAGGACTTTCGATGTTTAATGTGAAAGGAAAATCCCACCTTTGATGTCAAGTCAGCATCTGCTTCCTCCCTTTTTTAGTTATTTATGCCATAGGGTAAAATCTAACATAAAAAACAGGACAGCTATAACAAACTGACCTGACATTTGGAATTACACCTTCCTTTATGGAAACATGCTATAAAACTTAGTAGAAAAATAACATTCCCAGAAATATTTTGTCACAACTTACAGAATGTGTAAGTTCTACAATGTAATTAATTTTTTTTCTAGATTAAATATTCTGTGCTAAATTCTATGCTGTATATCTTAGAATCATAGTATATATCTATGGTAAAATAGCTGAGGTTCTGCTGAATCATACAGGTTTTTTTTAATAAGGATTGGGAAAAACAGTGTAGTGCAATTTTACTATTTGGTGTGCTAATAGATAAAGCGTCATATTGGAAATATGATAAATTGAGAACAGAAAGTTTTCTATGAGTTTTAAAAAATTTGAAAAAACTTTCACATTAGAGCAAGAGAGTATATTTTCCAGATTAAATATTGTGGGATCAAGTAGTCGTAGTTATTTACAGTAACAGACTTCCTTAATACAGATGATCAATGTCCACTGAATAAAATACACATTATTTTATTACATGGCCTTGAGCAACCTTCAGCAGTTAATCTGATACTATCATTTAAATCTCAGAATAATCCATTAAGAATACTTCTGCTTGTTATGAGTCTGTCAATCACACTTGTTTTTATTCTTCAGAGTTCATAAAAGGGCCTTTTAATTCCCTCTAAATAAATGTTGGTAACATGTTTTGAAACATGACTATTTAGAACAACAACATGCAAAATATGCTCTGAATAGTCTGTGTTCTTTTACAGATTCTTGGAGTAGCATAATGGACAGAAAGTCTTTTCCTTCTAAGCGTCTTATTTTTGTGATTTGATTATGTCCTTTAATACTCTGTACAGAAAATTATATGAGCACTGCAGCTACCTGTGCACCTTATTTTGAACAAAAGTGTTTTCAGAAATACAACTTTGGTTTTGTCTCCCAGCTTCTGTTTGAAGACGTGATGAGGCATTCTCTATTAATTGATGCTCTACTTGTGTTTCATGTATGTTACTCAAAAATCTGCTGCAAAGTGGCAGGGATTTTTTTCTTTTGGTTGCTTACTGATGTGTAAGTTGCAAAAACTAGCTTTTATACAAAAATTTTTCTCTCGCTAGCACTGTTAGCAGAACAGATCTACAGAATTTGTTCTAGTAACACAGATGCCCTCTTAGATTCCTGACTTCAGCATCATTAATTGCAAAGTGTAGGTTTTCAGTGTCTATTGTGGGCATAAATTTAAGTGCAAGAAATTCCATTTAAACCTAGAAAGAAATATTTTTGCTATGATGATGATCACACACTGGAAGTAGTTGCCCAGAGAGGTCGTAGAGTCTCCATCCATGTAGATACTCAGAACTGGACTGGATATAGCTGTGGACAGCCTTCCCTAACTGACCATGCTTTGACCAAGCGTTTGGAGTAGGACTCCAGCAGTGCCTTCTTACCTCAGTTAGTCGGACTCTATGATAATTGTCAGCTTCCTGTTTAGCAAATGTATAAACTGTGTTGTTTACACTCAGTCTCTCAGTGACACTGTTTTTTGTTTGACTGTTCCAGTTTAGATGATATCTTAGTTGGTGCCCCTCTTTTTATGGAACGAGAATTTGAGAGCAAGCCTAAAGAAGTTGGGCAAGTTTATCTGTACCTGCAAGAAAGTGCGTTCCTCTTCCAAGATGCACAAATTCTGACGGGTACTGAAGTGTTTGGTAGATTTGGCAGTGCAATCACACACCTTGGAGATCTCAATCAAGACGGATATAATGGTAATTTGTATGTTACGTAGTATATCTCTGTTGAACATGTAACCACCTTTGAAATTCATGAGAATTTACACTCATGCTAATGAAACTGATATTGAGACCCAGGTCATGAAAAGCTGACAAATAAGAGGGCAGTCATATTGAGTAGTGTGATTTTTTTACTAAATATTAGTATGTTTATTTGAATAAAAATATCTTCTGTTTTATAACTATAATAACATTTAATTACTTAGTTAAGATGTTTCATTTTTTTGAAAGCAGAGTTCCTCTCTCCTCAAATGCTCACAAGAGTTTGATAATTGAATGAGGCTCAGTACATGGAGCATTCTGTCAACAATGAAAGAATTGGGCAAGTACAGAAGTACTATTTTGGAATCAGCCTTCCGCTGGTACTTAAGTACTAAAAGAAACAGGTGCATAATGAGTTCTTTCTCAAATGCTTATAGTACATGCACACAACAAAATGTTCATGTACGTTAACTGGCAGCCTACATTCAAGATAACAGTACAACTAAACTAACTGCTTAATTACCTGAGATAGCTGGGATACCTTGAGCACCTGGAATTAGCCTTCTAGACATGCTCAGTAGCACCTTGGTTTTGCCTGCATGCATTTCCTTGCTTCCTATTTCCAGGATGTTAGGGATCTTCAAAGCAGGTGTCTGTATCTAAAACACCCAAGAAGTTTTTCCTAGAGGAGCTGTTTTGCACAGTAGGCTTTAGAATAGTTGTCCCACTGAATGGGCTTTGCTCCTCCTTAACTTGAGGGCTGTTTTTCACAATGTTCTACCCACTAGATGCTAGGGCAATGTCCTCATTGTGTGGCTGCCGTGCAAGGGATCAGTCATGTCAGGAGTCATAGAATTGCACTGGGGTTCAGAGTGCACAAGATATGAATACCATCCTGTGGGTAGAAGCCATTGGATTGTGACTGCTGAGAGTACCCTCAGTGGCTTGTCCTGGAATTCCGCCATGGAGTTCAGCACAGCTGAACCTCATGGTGGAGAATTCCTGCTTTCTACCTGTGAACAATAGCAGATACCCTCAGCTACTCTGGGCAGGCAGTGTTGAATTCTACAGAATTCAGATGAGGCAGGCAGGAGACATTTCTGCTTTTCTCTGTCACTGTATAAAGACTAACAAGACTCTAGAGCCAAAGCCTTCTGCTTCATCTCTGAATATGCCAGTCATAGAGCTTTCGTGCACTTCTGCCTTTAGAGTGAAGCTATAGAGTCCAGGTGCTCAATTCAAGTTTGATAAAGAAGTCCAGCATCAGCTCCCAGATCAGAACCCAAAAATGAGAGCTATAGATACAGGATTTTTAAGGATTGAAGTGTTTAATTCCAGAGTGCCTAAGAGCTCCTGTGAAATTCCTGACTCGGTACTATTCCTATTTCTCAAGAAGGTGATGAATTGGTATAGATGAAAGCATGATTTTCCATTGTTCTCTTTTGCATTCTAAAACATTGGATGTTTGAGGGAGTGAAGTTTTTTGTCTACGTACAATATGTTATCAGGAAAATTATTTTTATCTAACAGCTGCTCCTTATTAACTAGGTGATAGAGGAAATCAAGGAAAATTTGTGCCTGTTTTAAAATATGAAAGTAGAAGCAGGCATTCATTAGATATTGGTTTATTAAAGCTAATTAACTGCCCTGGAAATATGTAGAGGAATCCAATGCGGACTGGCTATTTAGTATAATTCAATAACTTCTTCATAGGATTATTTTATAGGCTCTTGTCATGAAAGTTTGACACAGAAAAGACACTGCAAACTTTTTGTATATTTGCCTTTAAACTAGAATGCATACAGAAGTAAAGAATATTGAAGGTCTTGCATGTTAGTAGCAGAAGCCATTTGTGTCTGTTTTCCTGCAGGGAGTTAACTTTTAATTGTGTCCATTCTTTTTATTCTTTTTATTGGTTTTTATTTTTCACTGCAGACATTGCTATTGGTGCACCATTTGCAGGAGAAGACAGACAAGGGAAAGTGCTCATTTACAATGGATACAGTAATGGGTTAAACCCTAACCCTTCCCAGGTTCTCAGTGGAGCCTGGGCCTCCCAGTCCATGCCTTCAGGATTTGGCTTCACTCTTAGAGGAGACTCAGATGTAGACAAGAATGATTACCCAGGTAAGATTTTTGCATTAGAAAGGGAATTTCATACTTCCATTCTCTGGTAAATGCATCATGCCTAAACTGCTCCTTTTGGAAGGCAGAGGTCAGAATAAAGGATCGACATTTCTGGACAGTTCTAGTTTGCTTTCCTGAGAGTTAAAAATCAGACAAAACAAATACTCCCTTTCCTGTCAAAAGACATGATCAGAAAGTCAAGAAAGGGCTTAAATAGTTGTATTAACATAAAACATGTGAAGTTTACAATAAAAAGCTTAACCCTTTCCCCCACTTCCGAAAATTGAATGCTCTCAGCTTATTGAACTTGTAAGGTTTCCTTCATCCTGGCATTCTGTCTTGATTAAAAACATGTTGCATTGTAGAAGAAGGGATTGATTTGGTTGTGTTGCCAAGTTGTTTTTTGCTGACCAAAGAGACACTGAGCTATATATAGTTAATGGCTTTGATTGTATTACAGAAAAGCAGAGAGAATGCAAATTGCTTAAAGCAGCTATTTCATTTGGGCCTTTTCATCCCTTTTATGTTTTTATTTTGCTATATGGACTCTTCTTTTTTAGGTTAGCTTTGATTCTTCCTAATGAGTTTACCTGACTTATTCACGTTTAACAAGTTTCTAACATTAGTTAAGTTTTGCAAGGAAGTGCTTATTTATCCGACCATCTAAGTAGTCTGAATGTAAGTGTATTTGTATGTACTCTCTCTCATCTGGAAGCAAATCTCTTCTATGTCTTTTCATCGCAATTTAGAGGCCTTAGCAAGGGTGTGCAGTAAAGCATGGTATTTTGTAATTGTGAAAGATTCATCTACAGGAAAATGCTAACAGTCTGTGCTTCCCTGACTTACTATGAAATCACTCATGTTAGCCTGGGTTATTTCAAGGCTAGAGTTCTTAAAGGTTGTATTATTTCAAAAGTGAAAATTGTAATTTTTCAAAGGGGCAAAAATACAATCTTTTACCTCTTTGTGATGGATTGTAAAAACCTTGAAAGAGGTGTCTTTCCAAAAGCAGAAGGGAATTTCTGGGAAGGAGTGTTTACAATAGAAATTACAGTTTTACAAACAGAAAAGCTGTCTGCCGAGTAATAAAGTGAGGCTATCATGAGACTAAAGTAAGAGGATCTGTAGCATTTGGGAGAAGAAAGGGCTTTTAAACACTGTTCTTTTTGTTTGCGTATTGTTGATGTTGCTATTAATAGTCTTTCATTGACCATGACTAATGAGGTTCTCTTGGACAACAGAGCTCTTTATTAAAGTTCTAGCATTTAAACATTTCCTAAAGTACCCTGAAGGCCCCCCAGCAAAACCAAAGAAAACAGGATATTGCATTCCTGACATTTCTAAGATGGAAAAGATAGAGGGAAGGGAGAGATTCTTTGACTCACATGGAGAAGAAAGAAGAGTAGAAGTCTCACTGCTGTATTGGCATACTTTATGTGGAGCATCTTTTAAGCTAATTTGTAGAAAGTTTGGGCAATGAGTCTTGATCTTTCTAAATGTGAGCTGAAGAATTGTACTATAATTGTGAGTTCTCTGCTTGTCATTGTGGCCTCCACCATGCATCCTACTTGCAGAATTTCACAGTGTTATCAGCTCACTATGTGTTAGATCATTTGGGTTTATTACATTAATTCCGTAATTAAAAAAAGGAAACAAAGAAACACCACCTTGCATTTACTGTAACTAGCTCTCCCTCCATCCCTCAGTTGAGTATCTGGATGAGCGCTCCACAGTACTGGTGAAAATCTCTCAGAAAATGAGAAGAAAAACTCCTTACTATCAGTCAACCACCTCTTCCTTAATTCATGAAGATTTGGAGCACCAAAACAGACCTGTAAAAATAGTGCAAACATGGCACAGTGCTAGCACAAAAATAGAGTGCCTTCCTATGGGAAAAAGGGGGGAAAAAAGAAAGGAAATAATACAGGGAAATGTGAGCCTAGGACAAACACACTGGGCAATGAAATAAGTAATCCTTCTTGTGTCAAAGAGCTTTTCTTCTTCACCTCCTGACGGAAATGCTGAAGGGCAGCCCTTGTAAAAGGAGGAAACGAGGTAATGAAGCTGGAAGGATTAGGAAGGAAGTTTTATTTTAGAGAAACAGAGTCTTGCTGACTATAGAACGTCTAGAAAATTAGCCTTTAATTCCGTGCTTCCCAGACTACTGTTTGTGCCTGTGATTCAAAGAGTGTTGTGAAAGATGAGGAAAACAAAATCACAAAAATTTTAGTTTAAGCTTTCTAATGTGTATATTCAAAAAGCAACCATTTTATAAAACAAAAAATGTAATAAAACTAGCTTATCTGACATCACTCTCAGACGTTCTGTTCTCAGAAATTCTGGACTGGGAGATGAGAGTCAGCTGTAATGTCTGGCTACAGGTATAAACATATTGCCACTGTCTAAGGTGAGATTCAACAAGCATGTAGCTCTTCCGTGGCTAGAGTTAAAGTGTTCAGAACTGACTTGTGTAACTATAACTGCGCTTGTGTAATTTACTCAAGCCCTTGTGCCTGGCATTGTTCATGAGGCAGGTATATCCATGCTAGGAAATGGGAGGCTGAAGACACGGGAGTTACTCTGCCATTTCATTTCTAATGCACTGTGTAACATTTTCAGAGCTTTTAGAGGTTCAAACGTTCTTTGAATCAGACCATGTGTTAATGTTTTTGGAGCAGGTCACTGACCCAGAGGGCGGAAGATCCCACCTGTTTGTATGGGTTCTTATCACAGACCACTGAGCTTCATCCTGGGATCTCTGTACTGACCCCAGGAACCAGTGCTCTTTGATTACAAGTTGGGTAATACAGTTCCTAAAATGAAGGGTGAATCACAGTCAAATTTTCTCCCATTGGAAATAGGTTAAATCCTCTCTTGGCTGGGAGTTTAGTTCAGGCTGAGATCTATGTATTATACTACATATCTCTTCTGGAGAAGAGCCACCATTTGGTACAGGAAGTAGTATCTTTCTCTCTTCATCCAAATGCCAGTATAAGCTCAGGAGCAGAGGAGGAAATAGGGAGCAGATGAAGACTCTGTAGTGCACAGCATTGTTCAAATCCCTCATCTTTCCTGTGGATGGAGTGGTTTCTCCTTTCTCCTCTTCCTGCAACTCCTGGCCACCAAAGGGAGAGAGTCTCCCCCACACCCCACCTTCTGGTTTTCTTTAGGAAAGGCAGAGAAAGAGTCTCTTGTTCCCCATGACCCCAGTTGTATAATAAATTTGGGGAAAAACTGATCATAGGCAGGTTTAATGGTGGAGTAGCAGAGCAGACAAGGAAGAACATAATAGAGCCATACTGATACAGATGAAAGATCTGTCTAGCACCAAACAATGTTTCCAACAGTGGCCAACAATAGATATTCTGGGACTTGTACGGTTGTTGTGGTATTTCCCAGAATATTTACCCAGCACTAGCCAACTGGAGTATCAAGGTGGCCCTGAGACAGAGATGGCACCTCCAAAATTAGTATACCTTGACAGACTTTTCTTCCATGAATTTGACCAATTAGCTTTACAACTCATCCAGACTTTCAGCATGCACAATATTTGTCAAGGGGCCCCGCAGCCCAGCTGAATGTTCTGTGAAGAAGTAATTCTCATTGTGTCCTATTCAAATCTTGAACGTTCCATTGGACAGTTTCTCTGGAGGTGCCCTAGTTCTTATACTGAAGAGACAGTGAACAATTCTGCCGTCCACTGTTATTTTACAGACTTCTGACGTATTTCCTCCCTCAGCCATGTGTTTTAGCAGTCCTGTGGAAGGAACTCTAATACATTTAATTGTTCCTTGTGCAGTGGAGAATGGCACACCAGTTCTTCTGCACCAAATGGTTGTTCAGTCTTGCCACCACCCCTGCCTCTTCTCCTCTTCTTTGTGTATTCTTATGTAAAGAGCAGTTAGTAATTTATGACTTGTGTCTGAGTAAAGTATTGCTTCTAATGAAGAGTCTACCGTTGGCCTGGGTTTCATATTTAACCAGCATAAAAAAGGATCTGTATCTTCTCTACTGAGAAGAAAGTCAGAATTAGTGCTTGAAAAAACAATAATCACAAATATTTTTCATTGCTATCAGTAATTATGTTTGTGCAAGAAAATAAAGTGAGCCAGAAGCTGTGGTCTGGCCTTGAGCACAGCTCACTATCGTCAGATTAAACCACTGAAACAGGATGACTGGACCCAAACTGCCTTTTGTGAAAGGTCTTTGGCCCAGGCGATTCCCCAGACCTTTCCTGGCTACTATCTGGGAGAGTACTAACTTGCACGCACTAAAATCACAGCTAATCTGTGCTAACAGTACAGAAATAAGGACAGTGCTCAAGCTCATGCCCTGCCTTTATTGCACAAGCATAGGATACAGACAGCCGAATAACTAAGTAGTCAACATCATACCTAAAAATGGAACTTTCTCTGGTAGGGCCAGCATGCAAAGAGAACTACTTTTCCTTCTTATTAGCAGTCCTGTCAGTGTACTGACCATCTCTCTTCAGCTGTCCTGGCACAGATGTTATCACTGTAACAGTAACAGACCTCTCAGCATTGTGGAAATACGGAGATTTTTTCAACAGGGAAGACTGAGTTTTTGTTACTAAGTACAACCTTTGGTTTACATCTCCGCAGCTTTCCAGGGAAAGAGTTCTGTACACTGTGTCATACTTACAGACACTCCAGATGTTGTGTACCCAGAATTGTTCCTTTATCAACACAGACAGGGGTGATAATATGGTAGTCTCTGCTTTGCAGACTTGGAGGTAGTGGGAAACTTTCAACCCTGGGAAGCAGCAGAGGCAGACAACTATGCTGATCATCTTTACAGCTGTGTCACTCATGCAACTGCCCTCTGTGCTGGTGTTCATTACCTTCAGCCCAAAACGGAGGGCTCCTCCTCACCTAGCAGGATTGCAGTGCCAAACAGTGGTGATGGTGGTAATGAATGGATGGATGCTCCTTTCTTTGTGGTCATGTAAGAGGCAGAACCTGATTAAACTTTATAGTCAGATAAGACTAGTGAAAGCAAGCAGGTTAAGCATATCAGTCAGATAGATTGTGCCAAGCCACAAAGTGCATCTTTCCCGGTCTTCTAAGCATGACACTGGCAAGCTTAGTACCATACTTGCCTGAAATACTCAATAGCTCTACAGTATACAACGTGTACTCAGTATTTGAAGGAAAAGACCAATTAATTCTTCTAAATTACATCTACGCTAGTAAATGAAATATGCTGTCTTTGGTTCTGAACTATCACTGATCACTCCTTGTCCACACTGTCAAACTCACTTTTTTGCCCAAACAGGGTTGCTGCACGCTAATTTCTGGAGTCTAATAATCGGCATGGGCGAACTGCTCTAGGGCTATTTTAATGATACCACTGCAGACAGTACAGATACAGCATACGGGCACATTCTCTGCCAATAATTTACTAACATTGATATACTTGTAACATCTTTCAGCAGATGATCCATTTCAGTGTTTTCTGACAATTCATGTTCTAATGTTATATTCAAAGAAGATCTTGATCTCACTTCCGCTGCAATAATAAATACTGATTGAATGCCATTATTCTGGATTGACTGTCATGAAAAAAAGTAAATGGGATTAAAGACATAAAGGAGATTACGGGATTGAAAAAATGTAAAAGATAGGCTTTTCCCATCAGTTTAAGTGCAAATAGAGTGGTGACTGGAATTCTGTGCAAGATCCTGTGCCGAGGTGAGGATGTGGCAAAGCAGCATTGTGCTGTGTCTGAGGCCATACTGGTGAGGGCTCAGACAATTTATATAACCATGGGATTCTCTGTAACAGCAGCTCTGCCAGGTTTGCATAAAGTTGTTCTGAAATACCTGCCTCAGCACAATCTTCCTGCCTGTCTTCTGTGCTGGGACATCTGGGATGTATAATGGTAACTTTCAAGGCAGCTTCTACTATCCTGTAAATCTGGGGCTTTTAGGGCCCCTTTGCTCCATCCTGAGCTTTATGTGTGTGTCAAGCCTGGAGCAGGGAATGAAGCAAAGGCATGCATTTTGAATTATAGTTTATTTTATTTATAATTTTATTTGTCTTTTTCTATTAGCATAGTTCAATTTTCATAGGAACAAAAGAAATCCATTAATCTGTTTATTGGGAAAGAAATTTGTTTCTTTTGGCTTCTGGGCATCTGTTCAAAGCTGGCCCCACTGGGTGCCTGGAATCTGTGATTATCTAGGTGATGGTGCTGCACTTCCAGCTGGTTCATCTATCTGTACAGGGCTCAGGCATTTGGAGGCTGTAAGGTTTCCACCCTCACATTTCAGCATATGTTCAGTCACTTGATGGCTGATTATAGCTGAGTAAATAGTTTATAATGAATAACTTACTCAACTCATTAAACTTGCTTTCTTCTTGTGGCGTATCCTCCCAACGACTGTGGTTTCTTCAAATGTGTTTGTGAATCAGGATGATTTAACCAGTTTAACAGTGTGGGTAGATTTAGAACAGTGCTTTGGATGAATTCAGTATTCGAAGACTGTTGATTAGTTAATTGTTCAAATAAATTATGCACTGTTGTCTCTGCTCCCTGCCATTTTAGATGCTTGTGTAAGTCTGCCTTATTAACTTAAGAGAATCATTCTGGAATCAGTGCCACTGAAGCTTCATTTTCAAGGTATCCTACTTTAGCACGAACACATTTGTTGGCCTGTTCTTTTGGTTGTTCTTTATAGTCAAGCCTTTGTCGGCACAGGGAAATATATAAAGGCATCTTCATGCCTTGTTATTTTGGACTCAGTTATTATCTTAAGAATATCATGTAGTTATTATCAAACTACTCGAGAAACATTTTAAGAAGGAAAAAAGTGTGATAAAAAGAGAAAATTTCCTCAGAACTTCAGTAATCCAGTCTAATCTTAATAAAATAGGGGTATTTAACAGCTCCATCTGCTGAGTACATTAACTCAAACAGGAGGAAGAAAATCCTCAAATTTCTTTTTGAGAGGCAAGGGTTCTTCAGATTCATAAACTTTTTTGAGAATAGGCATTGTGCCTACAATATTACAAATCGGAATCTAGTTATGATTAAATTATGAAGTTAGTCCAGGAGATTTGTAGAAGACAAACAAATTAAATCAATGAGAAGCTGCATCTGCTCTGGTAAGAGAGGACTGCTGTGTGTGGGAGCCAGAACAATGGCTTGGGTTCTGCCAGCAAATGCAGAAAATGTGATGTGCTTCTACCAGCTAATTATTTTTTCACATGAATAATCAGTCAAAAATGTAGTGACAAGCCAAGAATTGTGTACAAATATGTTGGTTTTATGGGAAATTATTATTTCTGTAATTTAGAGGTATGCTTTTCTAAAATTCATCATGATATTTTATGAAATCGCAGTATTGTGCCCAGTAGAATATGAGAGTAAAGCAATTGATCCCAGTAAGTAGTGTTTTACTGAAGTGATAAAGCATTAACTGTCCTCTTTGGGATTTTTTTTTTTGTAATATGATGAGTAATACTACTTTATTGTGAAAGGGATTCATTCAGACAAAAGGAAAGTATTGATATGAATTAGCCTTAGGTGTCATCTGTAACAGACCTCGTACCAGAACGGTTTAAAAACAGAGAAGGATTAAGGCAGCTGAGAATGATAGAACTGAAAGAAGGTGACTCTGCTTTGAATGATTGCTGTTTGTAGTATTTAACTAAAATTCATGAGTAAAGCTGGCTATACTGCACAAGCCAGTGTCCTTTACTATGGTCAAGCCTGAAGTGATGGCCGTTTAAAGGAAATTTTATTCTGGACATTTCCTACTGAGATTTAGGGTTGTAATGCACAGTGAAATCCTAGAAAACAAATAGGAATATGATCATGGGCCTTTTTGTCACCTGATCTGCTGAGGAAAATAAAAAGCAAAAAGGCTCGCAAAGACTTTTTTAACAGGGTTTACAGTTAGGCGATTTTCGCACTTTTACAAAATTTCCACTAGCACCTGTACTCAGATAGAATATAATTGTTTTTCAGCCCCTTTTTATACTATACAATGAAACTGACAGACTGCATGAAGTTATGTTTGAAGGTGCCAGCAAATCATCCTGAGTCCCCAAAGTTAACACTTTGCTGCCTGTGTCCTGGTAGAGTTGCAGTGGGGAGGTTACTCAGCTGTCGTTTCATTTTTGGGTTTCTGACAAGTGAGGTGTTTGCCAGTTATGTAGTTGTTCATTGGTTGTTTTTCTTGGCCACTGTCCCCCCATGTACTGATATGAGACACCATGTCTTGGCAATTTCTCTTGGGATTGCTGGACAGGCTCCAACCAAGTGTGGGGTGCTGAACATTACGCATGTTCCTCCCTGCTCAGATTCCCTGAGGCTGCATCTCTCAGAGAGAGTGGGGATGTCTTTTAAAAATAGCAGGGAATCAAAGAATTTTCTCAAGTTAATAAATGAATATGTCTTTTTGAGACTGGAAGTAGGACTTTGTTGATCTTCCTACTTCCTTCATTTAGTTGAAGGCTCAGTGAGTGTCATGGCAAGCTTCTGCCCTTTATCACAGTGTTTCAGGTTTGGCACAGCCACATGGCAGAAGGTGCAGGTGACCAGACAAGCTTACAAAATCCAGTGTCCCTTTCAGTGCCATCTCCTTAACTTTCTATGATAATTTTATCTCAGAAAATAGACTTTCTGCACCAGACAGCATCTTGCAACCCTTCTCTTCAGAGCAAAGTAAAGTTTGAAATAAGCATTAGGATTGTTTAACTTTGTGCACTGCCCCTTGACTTCAGTTAAATATGTGCCAAAGACACTTGTGCCAGCATTAAGCTCTGTGAACTCCACCAGTTGGGACTTTAACGCATACCACCCGCAAGCTGTGTTGAAAATGGAAGTTAAAAATTCCTGTGGAGTCACTCCATTCTTGTTTTCTTAATTTTTTGCAGTGTAGTTGTGACCCCACAGCTCATTTGTTCCTCAAATGCAATGAGGCAGAAGCACGTGGGTGCTGCCACCAACCTTTCCGTACAGATCTTGGCTTCTCTGCAGGGGAGCAGCTGATAGAGATCTTCTCAAACAAACAACATAGGCAAAGTGGTCATTTAACTAAAGCAGTGAGGTTCCCCGTCATCCCAGAAACATGAAATATGAGAAAAGAGAACTGAAGATTTTGTGATTCTCATACTTCTTCATCTTTGTTTCTATGTTTTAATCACACATTTTAATCTGAGCTTAAAAAAACCCCCTCACTGATGAAACGGAGTAAAGGTTTTCATAGGCTTTTCTTCAGGCTCTGTTTGGAAGGGTTATAAGGAGTTAAGCTGGTTTTGTTAAGCTAGTTTCTTTTGCTGTGTAATTGCTTGTTTAAACCTTGTTTTTCAGGTAGTGACCTTTGCATCAGTGACATTGTATGCATAGCATTAACAAGAATTAATAATGAAAACTTCTCTCTATTTTTAGGAGGGGAAAGTTGCCAAAATTCAGATAATTTAGACATCTCATGCATTTTTTTCATAGAAATGATTAGTAACTTAACTTCTACAGAATACACAACAAATTCAAAATTTCTGCACGTAAAATTGCTCTGATTGAATGTCTATTCAAATCTCATGCATTTGTGTCAACATCAAAAATTTTTTTCCAGTTATGGGGATAGGAACTGCACCCCATGAAGCAATGAAAGAAAGAAGAGTGAAACTACTGCTCTGTAACAGAAGAAGACAAAGCAAAGAAAAATCCGTACTTAATCTTCCAGTGAATGCTCTGCATGAATGTATAATCACTTTGTCCTTACACTACATTGTAGAAGTTACTACTGGCTATAAATATGGGGGGGTTTTTTGCATATTCATTCTTAATTCCATTTTCTCTATTGAGTAGTTTACTCATTCAATCTCTTTGGATCAAGAATAAACATGGCTTAGACCAGAAACCAAATGACATGTCAGGGTAAAAGTAAGATCTTCCAAACTAGAGCAGGATAAGCACAGTCCTGGCTGCCCTTAAAGTAGCCTCAAATAGGACTTTCATGGTGGTGCCATGATGCCATGCCTCATCCTATTTGCTGTGTCTCCAAACCCGGCTGAGGTGGCAATGCAGAAAGATTGCTCATGGAAAACCAGTCTTTTGGTGGCTGAGGCCGAACCTTGCTCCTCTAGACCCATCACCCTCTGTCTTCAAATAAGCTGAGCTCTGTCCCAAAAAAACCAGGATTTAACCATTAAGCAGATGTACAAAATCCTCTTTAATATTAAAGTGAGGGTGCTGAGATAGAAGGGACCTCTGCAGATCAGTACATACTGAAATTGCATTCACTCACCCTAGTGAGGCCAGCTGTATCTGACAGACTCATTCTTCTTACCTTCAGATTCTAACAGGCTATATTTTATTAAGCTTACCCAAGTTGTGTGTTTAGCCTTTATTTTTTAATGAAAAATCGTATTATGAAGTCATCACTAGGCCAAGATATGAATAAGTCTTGGATATCTACTTGTTTTGTCTCATAACATAACCCTGAAACCTTTTGAGTTTTCAAGTCTGGTATGAACCAGTACATATCCTAAGTTGAGTCTGTTACAGAATTCATAAAGAGTGTCCAGCTGGGAAGAGCAGAACGGAAACCCTTTCCATCTTGTCTTTCACTTTCTGTTCATAAAATAATGTTTCTTTTTCCTTAAAAAACAACAAACAGAAGAAAACCCCACCAAACACAAAACTCTTAAAAAACCCCTCAAACACAAGCAGAATAAAAATCAGCAAAATATTAAATCTTTTTCGGGGGTTACTGTGGGTGCCACTATAAGTGAGCTGCCAGAAAAAGTTCTGTTTGTGCGTGGTGCAGCCTTCATGGTGATGGCTTTGTCTCAATCAGTTGTTTATTTAAGAGGAAAACATCTTCAGGTTTTGGTACTGTGGGCAAGTTGTCTATAAAAGCTACTAAAGAAAACTACTCACAAATGTCCCAAAAAGGACATAAAAACACTTACTTTCTTCTGCTATTTAAAGTGTTCCTAACCCTGAAACATATTTCTCTAAGGCCAATGAAATTAGAAAAATGTAAATGTTGTACAAAAAGAGGATCAGACCCATTAACTGTCCATGTCAGCTCCTATTAGGACATTAATCAGTGGAATTCAATGAAGGACTGGCTGTTGCCCATGTGAAGTATTTGTTTAAACTTGTGAAATCCTGACCATCTGAAAGATGGAGGAGCACTAGAAAACACACTGCCAGCCCTGGACCAAACCCATCCAGCTAATTAACATCAAAGCTTGGTATTTGCATCATGCTCAATGACTTCAGGGCTTCTTAAGCAAACCAGTGCTCCAACTATAGAAGCAGCAAGTAAGGGTTTGTTTACAAGCCTAAGTATTGGTTTAATTAACTTATTTAGATCAGTTTAGGTTGCCAGTCTGCACCACTGGAAGGTCTGATGTAAGGCTCAGTCTTCTGAATTGGATACATGTCAGTCATGTTGAATGATAGCAATAGTGGAGTGAAAGCTATGCCCAGATAGACTCTGGGGGCTTTGAAAATGAAACAAAGCTATTTCCAAAGGCAGAGGCAGCAGGAAAGTTGATCGTTTTTCCTCATGGCTTGGCTCCAGTTTTTCTCAAAGCCTGAATGGATCCAGCAAGCCAGTCTGGATCTTTCCAGAGACCCCTGTGTGGGCACTCCAGGCAAAAAGAAAAGAAATATTCTGGCCTGTAGATTCCCAAACCCAGGCCAATGACCATTAACAAAGACGTGCCCAAGTCCCAGTGTAGTGCTTGTGTTGTTGACGCCATCTGTCAGGGGAAATGACAGCCTTAGATGGGTAACTATTGTAAGCCTTAGCACCTATTGCTACAATGCTGGAAACATTAGAAACTGTCAAATCAGCCATCCTCTGACCTTGCATTGTATTTATTTGCACAGAGATGTAATGCCTAAATTAATGAACGAATTACTTAAAACACAAAGCAGAATGGAAGGATTGTCAGGAAGGAGCACCATTAAGTTTCAACATGACATATGAAAGTGGCAAGAAATTGTTTTTCAGCTCTTCATTTAATGGACAATTAAGGATTTGGAATAAAATGCATAGAGTTTAATGGCATTTCTTCCCCTATGATACAAGCTCGAGAGAAGTGAGACTGTGGCATGGGTTACCTTGTGTTAAATAGTTTGGGAGTTACTGGATACAACCAAGATATTTATGAGACCACCTCTGACATGTGAAATGTTTTCTTTCAGGTACACTTGTGAAAAAAATTGCTTAGAAAGGAATTATCATATTTGTTTTTTGTTCCTGCAATTTTAATATAAATAATCTAATTTATGATGGAAAAAAATGTGTGAGAGATTTCTATATAGCTATTCTCAAGCCATTTTGTTTTTTCCAGATTTAATTGTGGGTGCATTTGGAGCTGGAAAAGCAGTTGTTTACAGGTATGTGGTAAATGCAGTGGATTTGATATTTTACAGCTTTGGTGGGAGATATTCAAATTGAAAAATGTCATATTCCTGTTCTGTGTTGCAATGTGTGAAAGGTGGTCATTAGAGATGATAAATTAAACTTCTTGTGAGAAACAAATTTCCCATGCTCAAAACTTGTAATTATCAGTGAAAATTTCCATGCTTAGATTTAGATCAAGCAGCTTCTGGAATGTTTGACTCTTTAGTTATATTTAAATAAGAAACTTAAAAGGCGTGGCATTGAAAATTAATTTCTTTCCTGGGGAAATGGTGCTAGTAAGAAATTTTAAAGTGACCAATCTTCAGAGATTGTGTGTGTTAAGACATGAACCATTTATTGAAAACAAAGACTGCTGCCATTAGCCTCAGTTTAAAAAAATGCACAAGATCCCATTTCACAAAACAAGAAGTTGTTGCTGACTATGGAGTTTCACTAAATGCACTTTTTGATTAGATATAAAATTTAAAACTACTAAATACATAAGCAAAAATCTGCTAATGCTCTCTTAGTCCAGTTGTGCTGACAGTTCATTTCATTTAAATATTCACTCTTTCTACAAAAATGTAGTCATATTTCTGATTCCGGTCTGGCTTCTTGTTGTCTGTATTCCCAACAGCACCTGACGGAGAGAAGGCATGTTCTACTTCCCAACTGAATGTTTGTGAAAGCATAAGAATTTTGTAAAACAGGAATGGTAGCTCATCTCAGCTAACACTGTAGGTGCAGTGAGAAGACTCAATTTTCCTGCACTATGAAAAAATCGTGCAAATACTTTGCAGTCCATCATTTTGCAATGCCATGAGTGATTGCACAGGATGTGAAACACCGAAGAATTAGATCCACTGTGTATTTTCAATAACAATAAAATGTGTTCTATTCAATTTAAGAAAGTGAATAGCAGGGGGCCATTTCCTCTCCAGAATGTAACAAATATACAACTTGTCATATTGTTGAAATAAGAGTTTTACTACTGAAATTTTCTAGGAAAAAAGGTTTTCCCTGTTGCATAAAAGTGAAGAGAGTAATTTTATTTTTTAATGTCTTGCTGAAGTAATATAAAGAAGTAATCATAAAAGCTCAGATATTATAAAATATAAGGAAAGTTAGAAAACTGGGATAGCTGGAAATATGTAAGTTACTGTAAATAGTACTGCTGTCTTAAAAAAACCAGAATCTGGGCACATAATTGTTTTCGTTTGTCTTCTAAACTGCTTACAGTTATAGATGATCTCATCACTTAGTAACAGCTTCAGAGAGATGGTTTCCATCACCAGAACTATATATTCACGTACTCAGCAGAATTTACTGGTGATTGTTCCTGGTTTACAAAGTCAATTGTCTCAAGAAATGTCAGACAGAGTTTACTTGATTATTGGCTCAAGATATTCTACACCAACTTCTGCTTTAACCAAATTATGTTTATTTTTTAAAGAGTCTTAAAAGAGATGTAGTAAGTCTGAATGTATCATTAGTAATGGAGACAGTACAAAACAAATCTGCAAGATGGCTAAAGGACTGCTGTAAAGCCCAAAAAGGCAGACTGTCCCTTTGAGAAAACTCAGTGTGATGAAATGTGTCTGACCTGCCTCAGTCCTGGGACACATCTCTTGCTTAACCATAGGATACTGTTTCTGTGATGTGTTAACCTGTGATATTTTTTTTTGTGAATCTCAGTAGGATTCTGACCAAAAAAAAAAAAAAAAGTTCTTTTGGCTATGAGCAGCATTATAAAACTGTGTTCTCCCAAGTAACCCCACATCTCTGGCTTCTTTGTGGCCAACTCAGTTAAGTCCTTCCTCTGCTGCAACTTAGGTAATAATGTGCTCCTTCTGTACATGATGAACCTTATTTCTGTCCCCCAGAGCCAGACCCGTTGTGACAGTGAATGCTCATCTTATTCTGAACCCCATGATTGTGAATCCAGACAATAAAACCTGTCAGCTCCCTGACTCTCAGCTTTTGGTGGCCTGGTAAGTCCATGATTACTCAGAAAATATCCTTATCCTCTTCCTCAAATAACTTCTTGTTCCTTAATTTTTTTGCACCTCTTTCTTGAACATGTTCAAAGTTCAAAATGTTGAAACATGCTCTGAGCACAACAAACTCCCCTATATAGAGATCTTTTTGAAATTTCCAGTACTTCACAGATTGTCTAACTAATTGTGGTAGCTAAAAGTTGAGTCCTTTGATACTCTGAGTGTCCTTCTGCATAGGAGGAAGCTCAGTGTCTCCTAGGGTCAAGCTGCAAAGTTATACACAATGTTTAGAGGAATGAAACATGAAACAGCTAAAACAGACAAAACACATGAACAGTCATCTGTTTGTTGACAAAATGTAACAGTGAAAGTGATGCAGAGCTGGTGGGCCCAGTTTTCTGTTGGAGAAAGACAGATCTTAGTCCTTTGTGGAAGAGCAAAGATACCTGGCTGGCCATCCTGAAAGAAGTACAGAGGATGTTGTTTTCTGGCTGTCTTTGGTCAGAGGAAAGTTTTTTTTAGGACATCACACAGGACAGTGTTTCAACCATCCTTAAAAGAGAAACCCTTAACCACAGTAGCATTTAACTTTGAAAAGAAAAAAAAAAAACAAAAAACAAACAACATTAAAAACCTTTGAGCTAATTAAAACAATTTACGATCAGTTACAAGTACAAAATGCTTGCAGGACAGTTGGAGGCTATCTAATACCACATTACACCACATAAAGGCACGTTTACTGCACTAGAAAAAAGTCACTTTGAAAGGACCTCAGGAACAGTTGACAAAAGAGGCTATTACAAATACATAAGATACTGTTTAAAAGTGGAAATCATAACAAATGAGGAAACTGAAATCAAAACAGAGCATAAACACGTGCAAGTTGAATATAAAATGCTAGTAAGTCTTGCCAGAGAGACTGTGGGGAACAGATTTCTAAGACATATAAACATTAGAAGCAGGAAGCCTGCCAGGATGTGGGCTGGACAAAAACAGTATGAAGGTGTAAAGGGGGACTCCAGAAGATAACATGACTGCAGAAATTTTGCACTGCTTTTAAACCAAAGATGGCCAGAGGATTTCTTCACATTGGAGACATTCTTTACCGGAGAGGAATTCTAAAAATCATCTAAAATGTAAGATTCAGCAAAAGAGTCTCTAGAATTAATTGATAAATATGAACTGCAAAACCTAAACCTGAGAAGCTGTTCATTTAAGACCCATAAAGGAACTAAACTCTGATACACTTCAAACAACAAATATGTGGGCTTCCAATGCATCTGGGAGGGGGTTGTCAAGGGATTTTCACTTTTGTGCTGTTCTTTTACACTTTATGGGACTTCTCCTATACTTTATCATGTTCCTCATTTTTACATCCAATGTAGAAAATTGCCCATCTACAGAGCAATGTAGAAGGCACTTGGTGGAACTGTGCAATCCCAGCACTTTACAAGACTTTGGCCTTTCTGGAATTTTTTTATTCAAGTGCCTTTTGTTTTAACAGTTGGTGTAAAAGAGAATTTGAAATACAGACACTTGTCTGAAGCATGTTCATTGATCCGAATTATGTTGTTTCACAACTCCAGGTTTTAAGACTTTTTAAAAATGCTTAATGTCACAACGGAAAAGATTTTGGAACCGCAGCAGTTACCAACAGAGTATTAAAAGAATAGAGGTGATTTTTTTGCACAAGAGTAAAAACATCGCTCTTAAAAAAATATTCTTGCTCTGAGATACTGTTTAGAAAAGGAAGGAAGAAATGCATACTCCTTTAACATATATTTTTTTATTTCTTTTCATTTCTCCGCTACAATAAGACAGAAGATGTTTGGTTCATGTCTACAAGAGCTTTAATAGGAGCATAATTTAATTTCTGTCTGCTTTATTGTAAAATACTGTTCCCTAAAGATTTAGTTCATGTTATGAAATGACTGAAAAGCAGCTGCTCTTTTCCACACTGTAATTTTTCTCCTTAGTTGATACAAACTTGTATAGTACATATGAAAACAATTAGTAGGGAAACTCCAACAGGCAAAGAATTCCTCAATCTCATGGGACAGATTTCTGTATCTCTTAGCCAGCTGTGCAACTTGTATAAAAACTCTACTGACTGACACTGCAAAATTAGAATGAAAGGAAACATCCTACCAGAAAAGTTTCAGGAAGTGTGTGTGCATGAATAGTGTGGAGTATTTTACGTTTCCAAGTATTAGGAAAATATTATTTCTGCCATGATATAAATTGCAAAGCTGAAGCAACAGAGGAAACATGCACAGAAAGTCATTTTTATGCACAGCCCAAAGAGAATTGTTCTGAACTTCTAGAAACATATAATTCATTCTCTGCTGTGTGTAAAATGTGGCTATTTCTGAGTTCCCAAAACTAGCAAATCTGGAGCAAATTCTGCAACTTTGAAGCTATTAAAGAATATGGAAAAATGAATGCTTTTTTTTCCCCCTGAGTGTGAAAGATGCAAGTTAATATCTGTAAAAAGAGGTAAATAAATTAAAGATTTTCATTTTTCAAAAGGTGTTTCCACATCATGTGATTTATTACATTCAAGATTGGATTCTAGCTATCAGGAGGTCTTATTTATCTACGCATTGGTACTTTTATTACCATTTAAGGTCTGATTACTCACTAGCTACCTTATGTATTTGTTCTTAAATTGCATCTGCAAAAGTTATTTACTCACGTCTCACTAATTTAAGGTAAATATTATTAATTCCATTTTGTAGAGGAGCAATGAGTCAGAGAAGTTACCTGATTTACCAAAAGTTGCATAGAAGTGTCCAATCAGGATTAAAAGTCGATTTGTAGAATATATTGTAGAATATATTTTGGATATATATTTGTATATTTCTATTTTTATATTTGTTGAATGTATTTTTTATTTGTAAGTGCTTTTCAGGTTTGGATGTCTATTTGAGATGTGCCTTGTAGGCTATCCACCTTCTGTAAATCCGCTGAAACAAGAAGCAGACTGCTTAAAATTTCTGATCTTCAAGTTCCTATTATCAAAAAATACTTAGAAAAAAAATGTTGTTACTTTATCTCCAAATTTTTACTATTAAAGTAGTACTAAAATATTTATAATCTTGAGTCAGCTAGATTCAGTAAATGAGACATTTCTACAGACACTTAAAAAAAAGCTGGATACAAATTTCCTAACAAAGATATAAAACCCTAAAATAAAAATATTTCAGCCTTTCCTGGCTGCATAGGTTAGACTATGTTTCTACTTTCGCTCTGTTCTACTGCTAGTATTTTGTTTTCTCATTGACATAATTTTAAAGAGGATGTGATTGGTGCCCCATGGATATGGACCATGGGACCACGGCTGAGATGAATTTGTGTGAAATTTTCCATAGACTTTTGGCCAGCCTGACTCCATAGGTCGGATAGCAAAGCCATATGGCCAAGAGTCAGAAGATGGATACCTCACTGCTCGGGGGCTGGTGGAACGGGGGTAGTCAGGTGGTGTCAGTTGCTACCAACGCAGCTGGGTCGCTGTACAGGAGACTTCTGTGCCAGGTTTTAGCTTCAGTAGCCCTAGAGACAAGGGCTACTTGTCCAAAGGGCACTCACTTATTTAGCAGCCCTAGTGCTACTGCAGCCTGGCCATGTGATGCAGTTTAGCCATGAGATGCCTTCAGCATTAAAACTTTATGTTGGTCACTGGATTAGACTTTGGCATAGCAGATCTAAACGCCAGGCAAGAATTGGAGCATCGTGATAGAGGTGTATTGACTTGCTTTTACATATTGTGCTTCAAGGAGGAAACTGTTTAAAGGTCATTCGTCAGTAGGCGATAACAGCTTCTTCTCTTCTCCTGTGGAGGTTTGTGACCTTGCAGGTTGGTTATCAGCCTCACACAGAATGGAAGTCCATAACATTAAAGCTTACACTGCCTTTCTGCTGAGGCATTATCCATTCTTTCTCTCCATCTGCAAACCTGTGCACTAAAGAAATTGTTAACAATGACAAATGACATCTGGTAGGATCTGCTAATGCCTTGCTTTTTACCTCCTGAAGGAAGTTTTCTATTTTTTTTCAGCTGCTAGAGTAGCCAGACCAAAGTAAATTAATTCCGGTACAAAGTCCAGTCTAGAAAATATTACACATTTTCTGATTTTCTAAGGATTAACCACTTCTGGTGATATTAGGTAATATTATTAGGCTTGACTTTTGAAGAGACTGCTCCCATCTGTGCCAAGAGTAGTTTTGAAGAAAGGAATATTTTCAAGCTTCTTGTTCTTGTAAAAATATTTCTATCTACCTGAAGAACATAAAATTGTTTAGAAAAAACCTGCTTTGTTAACCCAAGATTGTCAGGAAAAGCTAGTGTGTTCAGTTTTGAGGCTTTCTCTCTATTTTATAACTTCAGTCAAATACTATTCAAAGCGCAATCTCATAGTGATGACAGACAGAGAATAAATGTGATGTGGGGATCTCTTCAGAGAGGCAAGATTGATAGCACATAAAAAGTTCCTATGCTTTAGGATGATGTTCCATTTCCCATTTGTTTCTTATTTGCTGAAGTTTTCTTCCTCTGATTGTTAATTGTGTTGTTTGATTGACTGCTCCTACAAGCAAGCTCAAAAGCTCAGCTGTTTTATTTCTTACTGTGCCTAGGAGTCAGATCTCAAATCTCTAGAAATTCTTTAGACTCCTTTGTGGTCTGTGTTTCCCTCTGCTTTTCTTTTTCTTGACACTAAAACATCCCTCAACATCTCCCCAGCATCTTCTTGTTGAAGTGATGAGCATATCTAAATTCATCTAGGTTTGCTACTGAAGTCTTTGGTGTCTTTAGAACTACTTCTGAACCAAATAATAAAATCGCAAATGTATGGCAGAATTCTGCTAAAACCATAGTCTTGCTTCTTGTGTGGCCAGAGTGTGGGAGATTCTCCAAATTTTTGCTTTTTTGCTCTGCCATTCCCTTTTTGACTTGCTCTGCCTGGAGTGGAAGGATTAAATCTTGACTCTTAAAGTAATATTTAAGAACATGAGTTCAGTCATCAAAAATGTATGACAAATTATTCTGTTCATTGCAGTAAATAAAGCATGCACTGAAATTGTTCTGTTTAACAAGTAAAGCATTCCAAGCTGCATTTTTGAACTCGACCGTTTTTCAAACATGATAGATCAAAATTTATACGATTCCTCCAAACCAAGATAACTGAGTTTAATACAATGCAGCTCTTGAGTTTACATTTGAGAAAATACACTCTTATACTCTGACACATGAGACTGGCCTGTGAAGTCTGATGTCTAAATTGCATTTGTGCAATTACACAAGATTTCCTCACTTTTGTTGTTTTGTCCTTGTGTATTTGGAAATAATTGGTTCTTCATGTAGTAACTCATAATTGTAAAGAAATAGGAATATGAATAAATTTGCAATTTCTGCATGAACTGGAATGTCATTTGAAGGCTACAGTTTAGCAGAGATTGCAAAATGCCATTCTTTTTCGTCAAGAAATAATGGCCTTTTTTCTTTCCAAGAAAACAATTTTCAATTAAGGTCGTGAGGGTAACACATTTCCCAGATGTGGCAGTTTCATTACATCTGTCAGAGGAAACAAACATGCAATTAGAATGTGATTACAGGTTGGTTTAAAAGTTATGTTAGTGGTTTTGTATCCACTGCGTGGGGACATTAGTATACAGGATAACAGTAGTGAGGAGATCAAGATCAATGAATAATGCAAATTTTTTTTCTATTTAACTCAAGCTGATTTTAGTGCTGGCCTACAAACAATTTAGGTTTTATGTTTAGAATTAATTATAGCCTCTTGAAATAATGAAAATCTTACAGTAATGCCGGTGGAACACTTTGGTATCCTGAGTGTTTTAATTTGCTAGAAAGCAGCTTCAGCATTGACTAGATGCTCTTAAGATTTATCTGGTTTGACCATGATGAGCCAGAAAGGATTTCTGCAGACAGCCTCTTGCAAAGGTGGTTTGCTGAACCTCAGCATAAAGAAGTTTTGGCAATATTATTAGAAGGGTCATTTCCATGGGATCTCTCAAGAACTGCTGGGAGCAGAGAATCTTCTCCATACCTTTGCCAGGAAGTATTCAGAGACTGTCTTCTCTAATTCTTAGTGAAGCCTAGGAGACTCCCTGACTTAGTTAGGGAAAATCATAGGTAGCCAGATATAGATATCAATTAACATCTTTTTAAGAAAATGAAAATAAAACTTAAAAGATATGATTTGGGAACTGCTGATTCCCAGGTCAGTCCATTTTCAGCTAATAATGAATTACTTCTACTTTTTTTATTTGTAGCTTTACTGTAAGAGTCTGCGCAGATTTTGAAGGTCAAAGTATTTCAGATGGGATAGGTAAGAAATGTTTTCTACTCCTATAAGTCACTCTGGCCTGCTCCATTTCAGATGTATTTTTTCCTACACTTGGAAAGACAATAGGAGTGAGATCCTCCTAAGGCAAGAAAATGCAGTTGAAAAAAAGTGTGTGTGTATATATATATGTATATATATCACACGCCATTTATTACTCACTTAAAGGATTTTTGTTTCAGATTAAGTCATTTTCTAAATAAAACCAAGAATGTACCTTGTTGGAGAATGTGCTGTTTTGGAAAAAAAAAATGAAAGGGACTGAAGCCCTGCAGACATATGATCTGTCAGTGAAATCAGAAAGCTTAAATTACATGTCCTGCATACTTTGGATGAAAAAGTAGTGGGCTTTTAAACAGACAGGCACTTTAAGCATGGATTAGTTTTTCTTGAAAGACTTGGTTAGGTTAATTAGTTATAATGCATAATGAATTCTTTGCTATTTTGTTTCTGTTAAATCAATAACTAGTGTATTATTTCTTTGTATCCTTTAGCTCTGAAAGGTGAATTGCAGTTAGACTCATTGAAACAGAAAGGAGCTGTTAAGAGGACCCTCTTCTTTGATTACCATCAGTCACATCATTATTTCTCCATTGTGATAGAAAGACAGAAACAACTCCATTGCCAGGACTTCCTTGTTTATCTCAGAGTAAGTTGTTTAAAATATTTTGGACTGTCATCATTGTTTGAGTAGTACCAGGGATTTAAAGATAATAAAAAAAAGGAGCCACTGGAAAAGGAAGAATAATTTCCAAAATTACAAAAATGGGATGTAAGATAGACCTCATCTGTATGTTCAGTATGTCCAGAGCATATTTCTACCTTGAAAAATTCTCTATGTAAATCTTCGGCTTGTCTTTTGTCAATATAAGTATTTAAGAAAGACTCCTTTTGAAGAGTGTAGAGTTTCTGTGTTTAAAAATACATTTATTTCACAGTCTTCTGAAATTCTGATCAAATACTGCATCTTCTGATACAAAAATGCAAGATTGTTTTCCTTTTTTGGTATCCCTTTACTTTTTTTAGGATTCACAGTGCGGTAATAAACTAATCATGTTAAATGTCATGCCAGTTCAGGTTCAAAAGGTATTTTAAAAGAGTCTTACCAGAAATATTGGCCTAAAATCCATATATTTAAAAAATGTTTTAAAGATATTTTTAAATGTTTTTAGAAAAATTAAAGCTGTGTAATCTAAGTTGTAAAGGAGAAAGGGTCAACACTTGCTCACTTGCAGGTGGAGTTGCCTCATGCACTTGAAATAGATTCCAAGTATGGTCCAAGAAATGCAGTGGGAGGTGAAATGGAGGAGTTTCAAGCACTATGTAAGGACATATCTAGACAATAAAGGTGGTTGAGTTTTACCATTGCTAATTCATATGAATTCTTGGTTATGGTACAAATATATGGTACAGCAATATTACCTCCACAAATCCACACATGCCCTACCTCCATTTCAAAAGGAAGGCGGGCAGTAGCTGATAGGAGTTGGTTCTGTGTGTCTCTCTTAAACAGCTTCATTTTAGGCTAATGCTTTGAAAAATTTCTGAGTCTACTCAGCTCAGCCACCTTCTTCCAGATGTGGGGCTGTGGAGGCAATGTGTTCTGGGCATTCCAATTACTGGTGAGTCACTTTGCTTTCCTAATGACACCACACGCAGACAGAATTTGGCCAGCAGCTGTCAAAGAATCATGCCTTTACCTTCAATAAAGACCACATCTTTACCTTCAGAAGTCTGAATCTGTTGTCATACCATACTAACTGAAATAATCATAGTAAACCATTGGTTTTTATTATGTGATTGTCACTCACAGGATGAAACAGAATTTAGAGATAAATTATCTCCCATCAATATAAACTTCAATTATAGTTTGGATGTGTCCAGTTTTGAAGATAGTTTGACTGTGAAGCCAATACTGAACTATTACCAGAAAAGTTCATTAGCAGAGCAGGTATGAATTTTGCATGCCACATTTTCTGTATATAAACATGAAAGCATTTACAAATATTCTGTGTGTCATCTTCTTTGAAAAAGAATATCACGGCCAGATATTACACAACAGAGATTTAATTAATTCAAAGTGTAGATTGAATATAAATATAGAACCAACAGGCCTTTCAAGGCCTTCCAAAACTTTCTTGTGCTCATAGTTTTGATTGCATTCTAGAATATGTAAGCCAAGTTAGTGTGGGGAAGAGCCTGAAGATTATATTGTTCTGCTAAGGACATATTTGACCATCTAAATGGTCTCCAACTGCCATGTGAAAAGGAACTTATAGAAAGGAGAAAAGTATTTAATTCACTAAGGCAGTGGTAGTGGTATTTAAGACATTTGGGTTAGCAATATTTAATGAAGTGATTTGGACTTGGAGGCATGTACTAACTGTATTACAATTTTTTACTTTGCAATAATACAGGCTTACATTCTGGTTGACTGTGGCGAGGACAACCTCTGTATTCCTGACTTGCATCTTTCTGCAATGCCGTAAGTTAAATAAAATAAATTTTGCTGTATATAAGAAAGTCCAGACACTGCTAACTGTTGCAACAGAATGAAGTATGTAGAACACAGTTCTGTTATTTGCTATAGCTAATCACTCTTACCTGATTTCCAGATTGTAATTTGTGCATCCATTTCTATAAAACCAAGAAATGGAGAAATACACACTTCCAAACCACATTCATGATGTTTAATGGTTATCACAGAAAATATAATTTGCAGGTGTTTTTTAGGAATGGTTCTAGTTCTCTGAAAACCAAGAGATTATACAAATTGTTGTTCATAGGAGATTTCAAGTTTTTTTAATTCAGTGTACCGGTGACTTTGAACTTGGACGCACTTCTCCTGTACTCAATATACAGTGAAGTAAATAAATCTCAGAATAAAATTTTCAAAGCATGGCAACAGTTTCTCCTGTGGAGGAAGAAATATGCCAAGCAGGAAAAGTGGGGAACATCTGAGTTACCTGACTCTGTCCCATCATCAGAATCAGTCCGTAGCTGTGAAAGAAAAGGGCACAGTGTGATTGCAGGTCTCAGGAGAATTTCTGTCATTGTTCGTATTACAGTGGACGTGAGGAGAAAACTACCACCTTTGTGTCCTCCAGAAAACAATGCTGATGAGACCCCCATGGCAAGTGATTCCTCCACTAAATAATTCTTGCTGTTTAGAAAGTAGTCAGGCTCTGAAATCTTATACCAGTGACTTTCAAGTTGTGTGGTAGTCCACTTTGGCTATGGTGGTGTTTTCTCTTGACCTCTTTTCTACCCAGGTGCTGGTATACTTTTTCATGGGGTCATTTTTTATAGAAAATGCTTTATTTTGTGTTCACAGAGTATTTTCCAGAACAGATGTTCTGAGAGCAAAGTGTCCTTTTGCTTTATTCATATGTAAATCCTAATTGTGCATGTTTTAACTCCTGACAAGTAGTGTGTTCTATATAGGGATACAGATCAGCTAATAATTGGAGAAGAAAACTGTGTCATGCTCATAATAAATCCAAGGAATGATGGGGAAGGAGCCTATGAAGCTGAGCTACATGTAAAGATTCCACCTGAAGCAGATTACACCGGGGTTGAACGCAACAACAAGGTAAAGGAAAATCAAAATGTTAGCAATAATGAAGCAGACAACTGAGAGCAAGGATAACATACATAGGCTGTACCAGCTGAAAGCAGCACATAAAGAGGTTCCTGTCAGGAAGAGGGATTGCATCAACTCTCAGCTATCCTTGCTTGCCCAGCGTAAAGATTAGCCATACCTCCAAAAGATGGGAAGGACGGGACCATTCTGTTCAGACCAGTTCAGCTCCTTCCTATTAACTTAGTTATAGTGCTACACAAATACTGTCACATTTCTCCTAGGAATAGAGGTATTCTCATCATTCAGATTTTGAATGAGTAAACACTATCAGTAGCAGAAAGTAATACTACCAAATTCCCTGAGTGTTTCCAACCTGGAATCCCATAGTACCAGCTCCCAGTCAGTTAATGAGCCTTGCTGACCCCCAGACACTTGGACACTGCTGTCTCTTCTCACAGCACACCAGTGTTTTACCATTATTAAGGGTGTCCCAGTCTCCAATATCCTGAATAGCTGGACATTAACTGCAGTATAAACTTGACAAAGTTGTTATCTCTTGTCAATTCTTTTATGTTATGAATGGGCCAAAAATGAAATTATAATGTAAAATGTGCCAGTGTTCACGGAAGGACTAATGTTGACTGAAGTCCTGCTGAGCTGTGCTGAACATGCAGTGTTTTTCCTTTCTGAGTCTGTTTGTTTTTTAAGAGCAAAGATGAAACACTATCCTGCAAACAAGCAGAGTGTTCGTGTATTCTCTGTTGGACAGCAAGTCTGAATCGCCTCATCTGCACATAAATCTTCCAAGCTGTTGCAACATGAGCCTGCTTTTTTCTCTTAGTGCCTGGAATGTTCAAAAGGGCCCCAAGGGTGAGAGTGGGAGAAAGCAAGTTAATTTCCTTTCTAAAGGCAAATGTTTTTAAGGAAGTTGAAAGTAACTTACAAGGTATTTCCTTATTCTCCTTCTGTCAGTGACTTTATTAATGGGCTTCTAACCTAGTTTGAAAAAAATTACAAGAAGAATTACAAGAAGAAGTAGTGCTAACATCAAAGATGATAGAAATTCTCTGCAACCTCACATCTCAGAAGCATATCTTAAAGAGACCAGCCTTTTCCTACTGTCTATTCCTTTTCTTCTCTTAGCAAAGCCTCTGGACTTTGGACTGTAATCTACAAAACTAAAGTTCTCTTTAATATGCTACAAATGGTTATCTTTTTCCTTCGTTCCTCTTTAGAAATCTTTTGCTATTCTTTTAGATGTTACTGAGGTGTCAGAGGAGGCACTTACTCCAAAACCCACAGCACATATTAGCACATATCTATTATTTGAAGGACCTGGGAGTGGGAGTGGGTGAGAGGCTGGACATGAGTTGTCAATGTGCACTCACAGCCCAGAAAGCCAAATGTCCTGGGCTGCATCAGGCCTTCCACTACCTGAAGGGAGCCTAGAAGAAAGACAGAGAGGGACTTCTTACACAAACATGTTGTGACAGGGCAAGGTAGAATGAATTCAAACTGAGAGAGAGTAGGTTTAGATTAGCTATTAAGAAAATTTCTTGGCTGTGAGGGTGGTGATGCACTGGAACAGGTTGTCCAGGGAGGCTGTGTATGCTCCATCCCTGGAAATGTTTAAGGCCTGGTTGGATGGAGCAACCTGGTCTAGTGGAAGGTGTCCCTGTCCACAACAGGGGCCTTGGAACTATATAATCTTTAAAATCCCTTCCAATCCAAACCATTCTATGATTTGGAGCAGAGAGAAATCATTCAGAGCTTTTTATGATATTAGGAAAAATTGAATTTTGTAGTGCCAACACAATAGACTCATGGAGAAGGGAAGGAAAGAATACATGGGAGATCCTGGTGCTTTGAAAGAATAAAGAGAAGCTAGAATGGGTTGGGAAGGAATTTTAAAGTTAGAAGAATTTTAAAGTTAGAATTTTAAAATTTTGAAGACAAGCTTTTAAAACCCCAGGAAACATAAGACAGCTTCTTCATTCTTTTCAGATTTTTTGGAAGATAAAATACCTTTCTGACAAATCCAATTCTGAATCATTGTAGATTTATAAAAAACTGCCTTCCTTTTGTCCACATTTACCTAGTTCACTCCCACACATAATTTATTTCATATTCTCTTGCTTTTCATACTTACTCCATTCAAAAAGATGTCATCATGTTCTTTCTGTGAAGGTTCAAAACATTAGTCCTACTTTCTACATCACTGTTAGTGTCTTTCTTTCTGCATTTCAAGGACCATTTTCACAAGGATTAAAAATGGCACTGAAAGCAAGTTTATTCTTTCTATTGTTTTTAAATGGTAAATGTGTATTTCTTAAAACTATGTTTTTTGCAGTATTACGGTTCCATTAAGTAAACTAAAAAATTAACTTCTAAGTGCATTTGGAAAAGAAATGGATGTTGTAAATTTCTTCTAACATTTTCTAAATGTAAGTACTTCTGTTACCAGGATGATCAAATTCTTAGGGGTCATAGTATAAATGAGAGAGACTCAATTCATTCAACTTAGAGGGCTTGAGAAAATACAGCAATTTGAACTGACAAGAGAACAGAAGAAATTATCACACTGGATGCAGTAAACACTGAGGTATATGAAAAAAAAGGTCTCTCGGTCTGCAAGCACTTTTTAAGGCATGGACTATAGATGAAAATTACAGCTTTCATGTCAGTTGTAGTGGAGTCAGGATTTCAATACTTATTTTTGTGTTTGTGTTGTACCCTGTCAATGGGGCATCTGTAACTGCTCCTGAAATATACTTAATTTAATACAGAGCAATTTCAGCAGATAGGTAGATTTATGGTAGAACCCATTGCAATCATGTTCTTAAAGCTCTGCCTCTAGTATTGCATTTACTCTTGGATGTATCTGTATTTACAGTCCTCTGTAGCTGTTTTTCTCAGACTGCAGAATTCCTGGTATTAAGGCAGAGATAAGATTCACCTCAGAGCCAACAAAACAGGTAGACTGAGACCAGAATAAATGAAATGTAATCAGCTGAATAAATCACTTGACACATTTCTGATGGAACTGAAAAATCTGTAGAATCAAATAACTAAATTATGCTGTCATTATTTCAAAGTAACTACTCAGAGAGGATATTTGTCTATTGTGGGGCTATTCTGGATTTAGTCTATCTAATAGAGAAACATACTTTAAGTGCTTAGTAGAGAAACACCTTAAGTGCCTCCAGTCCAGCCCTGGGTTTTTTTCTTTATTTCATTTTCACAATGTATTGTGTTATTCTGTATCATTTGAATTACACTTGGAAGCTGATGAAGTCAAAAACTTAACTGAAAATTCACTTGCCTTCTACCTCCTTCCTTCAGCTTTATGCAATACAGTGTTTGACCTGCCTCAGTTGGCATTATCTTCTTACCTCAGACCTGATTCTGTAGAATATTGCACACAGACTGTGCAACTGCATAAAAAATGAACATTTTGTGGAAATGTGATCTTATGCAAGTGGAGAGGCAAGTGAATGTGTGTGGTTTTAAAGTTTGAGGTCAAGGACATGATTTTGGACCTTCATTGATTCCTGCAGATGCTGACACTTCCTTCAGTCAAAAGCTGATGATTGAAATAGAATTACTTAAAATGAAATCAAGTGTGTTCTTCATCAGTTGTATTTTGGAAACACTTAGAAGGTCCAGAGACCGGGTAAATGAGAAAATTACCACAGCTTCACTAGTTGCTGGAAACCCATTGGCTTGCAATAACTATTCAGATGAAGTAGGTGTGAATTTACTGGGATTAGCTGCTGTGAAGAAATTATAACCACATTATATTACCTCATATTTCCAGCAGTAGATCCAGAGAGAGTATATACTGCTATATGGTATATTCTTACACTGCAACAGTCACTAGCATGAGTGTGTGTTTGAACCCCCAGCCATCGCCTGAATACTGTGCATTAGTCCTTTGCTCCATGAGAGTTGCCAATACTGAACAGCTCAATCCTGCCTTAGTAGCAAAAGCTGGGACCCAAATTCATATGGAATAATTAGTAGAAGTAAAGCAGGCAAATACAAAGGACTAACAGATATTTGTTACACACCAAAAACATTATGTATTTCGGCAGAACTGCCTCTGCTCAGGCTGGAGACTGCAGAGTGGTACAGATTGCATCCAGATATGTATTGCACTGGTTAAGCTCTGAGCCATCTCCCCCATGCCTTCCTGAACTAAAGCACGGCGCTCTTAAAATAAGAAAAAGTCCTGAAACATTCTTGTCTTGCGTGAAAATTCTTAGACTAAGTACATTGTGGCTGGCTAGATGAGATGTGATTTGAGCCTGGTGAAGGCAATGACTAGTTCTTCATACATCGACTGGATACATACATATACATCAACTAGAGGATGGTACCTAATCCATCCCCTTTTCCCCAGAAAACAAAATTGGAAGGTGATGAGAAAGAAAAGAGGAAGTGTTTTACTCGCCAGCCTGTTGTGTTTAACTATTCTGACATCAATTAGTAATTCATCACTACGACCACAAAAAGACTTTTAAGTTTGTAGACTGCCTGGGTTACTTAAAGCATCCAACCACTTACTAATTAAAATGCACTCTGGGAGCACACGTGTTAATTGTTGGGGTTTTACTTCTGATCAAGACTGCCAGAAAGACCATGTGTTGCTACAGAAATACAAATTGCTACCAGTGTCAGGTAGAAGGGCTTTGTGGCAAACCCTTCCGTCTGGATGAGTTACATGTGAATGCACTGGTACTGACAGTAGTAGGTGTACAAATCTCAGCTCTTGCTTGCTCTCTGCCTGGTTTTAATTTTCCTATTTTGTACTTAACCAGCTCAAAATGGTGATCAGTGCAAAAACAAAGGCAGTAAATCTCACTGTTGAAGAAATTCTACCACAGCTGACCCTTCGTCACATCTTTATACTTCACAAATTAGCTTTTTAGATGCTTGTCATAGAAATTCTGTACCATTAATCATTTTCAATCTAGGAACATAGATTCCCCAGACTGCAAAAAAACTCCTCTGTTTTCTCAGCTTTTGAGGGACAAAAAAAATGTGTGATAAGGGCTGATTTACTCTGTGCTGGTCTATGATACAGCATTTCTAAAGAAACTGCCAAATATCTAATATAAATGAGTATTTATTTCTAACTTCTAGACCTCAGTTTCAACCCCCCTCCCCTAACAAAAGCAAAACTATAAACCCACACATCAAGATCAAATGGACAATTTTCCAGACAAGTTTGATTTCAACTGTGTTAACACCCTCTATTCTCCCATGTGTTACTTTCCACCTCTAATTAACCAGCTGGAAAGAGTGTAAAAATCCTTCCCTCCCAACCCTAGGGAGGCTTGGGAAGGCTATTAGTGCAGTGGACATGCTGTGTAACAAATTTTGTTTCCTCCTAGCAAACTGTAAAAATGTCAGTGTACAATGAGGTGTCTGCTGAGGGCATGCTTCAGATGGGCTCTGTTTAGGACATGCCCTGTCTTTTCTTTTAATCTCAGGAAGGGATGAGGACAGCATGTCCATGCTGGCTTTTGCAGATAGGGTGAATTGGCCCGGAGATTTCCCAGGTCTTTTTATATAAAGAACATGAACTTGTTCACACTGCTTCATCTGTGAGAATCACAAATGAACAGAAAGGAAGTGCAACTTGCTGCATCCTGCTTTTACAAAGCTGGTTTACTTCTGCACATATATGGAAATACCTTCATTGGCTGAAGATGTCCGAGAGGAAAGCAGAAAAAAACTCCCCACGTTTTATTGCAGACCCCCACATTTTATTGCTTTGCCTTATTCTGTATCTCGTAGCTTGCACTCCTTAATAGCTGTTCCTCCTCTTGTACAGTTTGTTTTGTTTACAGATGATATTACTAGTGATAAAGATTGCTATAAACAACAAAAACCTTTATATCTGGTAATGTGAAAGCCTATCTCCTTTCTTGCTAATTTATAAACATACATAACAGTTTATGTTTTTACAGAACAGTTAAATGTTCTAAGTATTTTACCATCGATTGGAAAATAAAGATCCAGAATTGATCCAAGTTTTTCCAGTGCCAGAAATTCATTTTTGAGACTTCTGGTGATGGATAACAACCACTGTAATAAATGTGAGACCTATTCTTCTCACCTATTTTTGCCTACTCTTTTTTTCTCTTTTGAGTCATAATGGCTATAGGAATGATTCCCAACAACAAAGCAGTATGGTAAAACTAGACATAGAGTGATCTCATCATGGTTCTTAAGGTACTGGGAAACAATCCTGTTTGTTTTTCCCTGGCATCGGTTTTCCCCCGTTGTCTGACAATAACCAAGTAAATGTTTTGATAGTGCACCGAGCAGGTGTCTGAAATCAAAAGAAAGATCACAGTTAAAAAGGCATCACTTTCCCAACTGGATACATTTCACTGTGATCTCTGACCTCTGTATTGGTGTTCTTTTGTTGCAGGCACTGCGTGTATTGAGCTGTGATTACAAGATGGAAAATGAAACTAGAATGGTGGTTTGTGATCTTGGGAACCCCATGGTGGCTGGCGCAAACGTAAGGGAAAACCAGATGCATTTACTGATTTTTATCTCATTGAATTTTAAAGGAGAACAAATGGAAATTTATTCAATTAGCAGAATGTGTCCCAATAAGCAGCACATAAACCAAATTATTTACCTGGACAAGAATTTGTTGGTGTAATAAAAGGCAGAACTGTGCTTCTGAAAAATTAACAATTTGTTTTTCTAAAAGATTAATTATTCTAGTTTTATATCACTTAAAGAAAGTGAGAGTGATTCAATTTATCACAGAAATAGCACTAGTATAGTGAAAATTCCAGTCCATAATGTGATCTGTTTATTTCTCCCTTTCAGTACTCCCTCTACTTAAAATACATAGATATGGGTATATGTATAGTAAATGACAACTTCTTCAGCCTGATTCTCATCTTGAGTGCATAAGGGTTGTCTTATCAGTTTATATCACAATATATATCCAGGAAAGTATGTTTGGAATAAAGTTTTGCTTCAAGTTATTATTGTAATCCTAAAGATTTTCCTGAGACAGCCTGTCATAAATTGTACTACACATTAGATGGAATGATGGTAGCCTTGTTTTTGGACAAAAGCTGAACTGAATAGTAACTGATAGTGAACACTAGATAAGGATTAAAAATAGGTTTGGAGATAAAATTTCCACAACTGTCATTCTTTGTCCCTATTTCACGACAAAAAAATTCCAGGAAATCCCAGAAGTGTTAAATCCAGGAATGTTCAGCCATGGATGCTCTTGCAGAGGAATTTAGTGTTTCTCGTAAATTCGTAAGTGCTATAAATATTTCACTAAATGACACCTAGATAAAAAACTGTCCTAATAAAAATGAAGCAGTCAACAGCATGAACATATATCAGGAATAAATAACAGCTTTTAATTGAAAACTAAAACTGTTGAATTTCATATTGGACCTATGGCTTTACAAAGAAATCAAAGCAAATTTCTTTAGTATTTTCAAAATCCCTACTAAGTTAAGGTTTGTCCTTCCTATGGAAGATCAATATTTCACTCTTCAGCCTCTCTGTAGAGGTGTGTTTTCCTGGCCTTTTAGGATCTTGAAGCAGTTCATGTCTGACCCTCAACAGAAGAAACAGATGGGTTATATCATAGGAGATTGGGACTAGAATAAGTTTCTTTGGATCCTACAGATAGCCTCAGATCAGCCATAGAACTTTTGAAAGTGAATGAGGGCAGGTGTCTCATACGGTCATCTGCTTACATGGTCACAAGCAGTCCCAGAGATTCTTTGGGACTACAAGGAGTTGGAAACCATTGAAAATTGAGCTCTAGGTGATGGACCTCCTGGAAAGAGGTATCTTCCTCGTGAGGATCCTTCTCCATTGAACTACTGTGAACTAGAAGTCTGAAGACATTACTATGAAGATTTTCTGGGAGGGACCTAGACAAGAAGGCAAAAAGCTTTTGTAGGTTTTGTTTTATTCTACTTAATGAAGATCCTAAAAAGTAAAAGTAATTGAAAACATTTCTGAGGAATGGAATTTTCATAATGGGATGATGGGACGCAATGATGGGCCAAAGCATGAGACAAATTTCAAGTCAAGGCAAATAAATGAGAAGGCAGCAGTTTTACTTACCTGCTTAGTAGTTTCCTAGTTAGTCTCAAGGCAGAAGCAAATTTTCAAGATACAGACAGAAGTGGACAAGAATCTTGGGGGTAATCGGGATGCAGTGGAGGGGGGCAGGAGACCATAAAACCCCTTGGGTTTGGAAGAGAAAAGGAAGACCAAACACAGAAGATACTAACTTGTATGCCAAGAAGAAGATCTTTGTAGTTTGCATATTGTCATAAGCAGAAGCATTGGAAAGGTCTGAGTGTAGAGGTGTTAGACTACAGGCCCTCATACTCCTCCCTTTGAATCCAAAGCCCTGTTTCCACATCATCCTTCACCCAAAATGGTAGCAGTGTGAAGACTTTAGGAATGCCATTTGGGGGCCACTAAAACAGTGCTACTCCCAGCTGTCTCCTTATGAATTTTCACAGCATAACTAAGCCTTCATTTCTTCAGAATCAACTCTAGGACTGGTTTAAGTGCCATTACCAGATATTCCTAAGCAAACTACTTCATAAAGAGAAACTTAGAAGTAGCAGAATAAAACAGCATAACATATTCAAGGCTTTTCTACTTTATAACAAAATAATCCAGCCCTTTAAAATTGAGGCATATGAAGACAGAGCATTACAAAGCCAGATGGCAAAATTGTTTGATTAGAGTGAGTGAAATCTTAAATCCTAAGTTTATCTTTGAAGCCCGCTCTCCTGGAAACTCAGTAAAGGTGAAAGGACTTGTGTTTTTTCAGTCCAAACATATTTATGATGGCAAACGTACTTCCAAAAGCAAAATACCAGCCCTTTGTACAAATTGCATAAATCTCAAAAGGTTGCTCTGATCCATTTCCAATTTTGCAAAACAATTCTGCTCTGGCAGGAGATCAGTTATTCTCAAAATACTCAGTCAGAAAGGGACTCTGTGGAAGTTGTGAGTGGGAAGGAAGGGTTAGGTCAAAATTGAACATTCCTAAAACTCTTTAACTATTGAGTCACCTTAATGACTTGCCAGCACCCTGAAATCATAGAATTCTTGAGCTCTTGAAGATCAACTTCTGAGTATGAGGGTTATGTCAGGATTTTGTAATATAATCCATGGGATATTACTGCAGCAGACTACAGGGTTGTCTGACACTTCACATCTTCAAAATGCATTATGGTCATCTATGTCCTTAAAATTGTTTACTGGCCACAAAAAAATGCTTCGCCTTTTCAGTAATATCTTTGAAGTTAAAAAAAAAAAAAGATGAAACAGTAAAAAAGAAGATAAAAAGACATGGTAAGGAAAACCACAGTGCCACGTGGCCCAGAATGCAAACTAAATGTCTGACAGCATCTCACTGGGAAAGATTGCTCAGCATACTTATTTATGGCACTGAAATGGATCACACGGACAAGCTTTCTAATGCCTATTTAGTGGCGTTGACAAGTGACATGTAGGTTTTATTAAAAATTCTGGTGGTAGAATTTGGAAGTTCATAGAAATCAATGAAAATAAAGTTAGAAGTCTCGAGGCTTGGAAGATCTTGCCTATATCTTGGTATGTACCAAACTGATTCTTCAAGAGCACCAGGTTTTATCTTTCTTATGCACTGTAAGACACTGCAAAAAAAGCTACACCTCTGTCTCCCAGCGTACTCCTAAATCCTGTCAAACATAAAAGATTAAAACGTAACAGTAAGAGCAGAAATGTCATGTCTTTCAAAGATACCTGATGTTACAAACATGAAAATAATGCAATTTTAATGAAACTAACTTCACTTGGAAAATTCTAAGTAAAATTAAACTATTCTGATAAAATTTATGTCCTACTAAAATAAGGATGTTGAGTGATTGCTAAGGTGTAGGTTCAAGCAAGTTAAACTCGTTTGGCCTCAGTGGGTTTTCAGCAAGGGCATGTGAGCATCTTTGCCCCGTTATTAGTATCAATGTCAAGGGTTACTTGACATTAACAAAGTCATATGACAATACAAAGACAACATCTGCAACTTGCTAGAGTTGTACAGTAGGAGTGTGTTTCACTATTAAATAGGGGATTAAGCCTCAGGGGTGTAATAGATCATCAAAACTGCAGTTCATGTCTGCTCTGTCTGATGAAAATTTTATCTTTGGCTCATCAAATCTTTTTTCTGCTATAAGTAGAAACAAATTTATTTAGACTGGTTAGTGAAAACAGTAAGAGAAATGGTGAATTGAATATTTGGAAGTATTTGTGTAGAAGACTAAAGAAAGTCATTATGTTTTTAAAGGTGAATGGAATATCAATACAGTTGCTAATATCATCTCCAAAAAGTGAGCTTAAAATTAAAAAGAGCTTACATCTCTGTTCCAAGTCAGCTATTCAACTTCTGAGTAATTTGATAAGCACTGTTTTTTCATCTGAAAGATTTTGCTTCCAAAAGGAGAGATCAACTGTAACTATTACATTAGGATAATCAGAATTGAAAGATTTGAATTTGCCATTCCATTTATGATGACAATATTGCTTCAGCATGGGCCAGGTGAAAGTAGTTGAAACATGTTAGGTAAGTCTTGTTCTGGTGATGGATTGTGTTGCACCACTTCAAGTGAAGAAAGGAGAAGAATTAAATGAAAAAAAATGGGTGGGAAAAAAGAATTTCTCAAACATGTGAAATGACATCCACAGAGGAAAATTCCTCATCTTCAGTGATGTTGAATTTAAGTCCCAAACATAAAACCCTACATTGTTGTGTCCTGTCCTGTTGCTGACAAGGTTTCCTTAAATATTCTAAGGAAATTATGCCAAGCAGACAATGCCAAGCAGACAACTTATTTTTTTTCCCCCACTCCCCCTCTAATCTAGTCAGATATTGTCAGGAATGAGGGGGTGATGTCCTCATTTCCTGATGCCTTTTGATGAATTTCTCAGGAAGATTGTTCCTCCACGTGGAGAATATGTCTATGTGTAACGATCCTTTTTTAAAAAATGGAAGCACAATGTGCATGTTATCCTGCAAAAAATTCTACCATCAGACCAGATGGAGGGTAGATGGGGAGTGAGAAGTTGTAGGAATTGCAAAATTCACATTTCAAAAATTACCAAATTAAAAATGTGCAGTTGAAACAATTAAAAACAGTAATTTAAACATTGCAGTAGAATTTAATTAATTTAACATTGAGGGCAGATGGCATCTCCCGTTACTCACCTGCCACTTAGACACTGGGGTTTTAAATATGTCCAACAAGAGGTTTACGGAAACCCCACCACAGGCTATTGTATATTCTTTCTCTAGCCATTAGCCGTTCTCTCTTCTGAATTAACTTGATCTGCTTATCCCTGCTCTTCCTGCAAAGCAAATGGAAATTGTCAAAGGGAGGGATTGTCTGCATAAATGCAAGGGAACACCAGTGGAAGCACTTCTCTCCTTCAGTTTTGGGAACTGTGTGTTTTACTCTGTCCTCTGGTCACTCACTCCAAGTGGTGGCAAACTGAACTGCAAATATAACTTTGAAGCTGTATTCCTCTTAACAGAACTGCAATGGAAAAAAAAATCAAACTAAAAGTAAATTAAAACTGCTGCTAATTTATCCTCAGGTGTTCAATCAGGCTGAAAACACCTCAAGCAAGCAGTGCAGAGCTCACAGGTGCAGAGACAATGCAGGGACCAGGAAGCCCTGCAGACCTGGACAAAGGCAGGCATGGAGGGAGACAGGGATGAGAGCTGCCAGACAGCTATTAGTTTCTTTTGGCTTGGCAAAGCAAAGCAAAGACTGTCTGGATGAAGAAGGGCCCACCGCTGTGTTCTTGGGAGTGTGCTTCTCTATTCCTCTGATCTTTCCTCTGTCCAGCCAAGTTTTCCATCTGGTGACATACACAGACAGGATGGTATTTTTTCCTGAGAACAACTAGATGATGTTATTTCATACTAACTTTAAAAAGCAACAGTATCCAGTAGAAGTCTGTGAAATGCAATGTTGAACAGTACTGCTTTATTGATCTGGAGAGATCAACTGTTTCTAGTAACCTGTTGTTTTGTTTCTTTCTCAGTTCTCCACAGGCATTCGATTTTCTGTTCAGCATTTTGAAAATGCAAATTTCAGCATCAATTTTGAGCTGCAAATAAAAAGGTTAGATATTTTATCAAGAGCATGGTTATTTAAATTATGAATTCCTATTGACATATTAAGTTTATTGTATAATAAGGTCCCTTTTGAGTGTCAGTAATTATTTCATGGGCTTTCCAATGGTAGCTTCAGGAGGATTTTTGGAGTTGCAGCCTTGTTAGCTTTTAGCAAAATCAGTCTTATTTCTTTAAAATTCAGATTAACTGATTTTGGTCAATAATCCAAGGATCTTCTACAGATTTGCCAAATTTGATTTGCCAATTTGCCATATTTTCTACTTCAGAATTAATAAGCAGTGATCACTTTGTAACAAAGGTGAATATGCACAAACATATCATGCTCTGAATTAAACCAGACTTGCCTCTTCTTCACAAAAATTTAGAAAGTAAAAGGAAAGCAGTTAAAATCTGCTCAACAGATTTACTGGCATGGAGAGAACTGTTTCAGGTGTACCTTTGTAATTGTTCCGTTAGATTCCTCCCCATTTGTGGGCCTCTCATATTAATGCTGCAGAATCTTGTGTTTTATGATGAGCAGTACTTCTTCCACAGGAACAAAAAAGCACAGAGTGGGCTAGGTCAGGATAATCTCAAAAACAAACCTGGGACTTTTTCAGTAGGTGGCAGGGCTTCTGCTCCATCTGTCCTCATCGAATACACACTGGAGTTCCGTATGGGGCCCTCTCTGCCCCACACGCAGAGACTTAATTGCTGATGTCTGGCCCTTAATGAGGGCCTTGATCACATTCATTATGGTAAATAACTGAGACATTTAAAATGTTTAAGTCATGTCTCCATAATGTAAACCTTGAAGGAAAGGACATGCAGAAACTCAGGAAGGGCACAGCAGTGCCACAGAAGTCCATTAGGTGCTTGGTCAGGCCTCAGCCCTCTCCCTGGGATCTGGCTGGAGATCATGCACATCTGGACATGGGCTCCTCTGGAGAGAGATACGACATTTAACTTGTGGGTCCCCTGTCCATTTCACCGTTCATTTCTTAATGCAAGCAATAGTTTTAAATGGGTATCCAAGGCTCATGTCATTACCCTTTTCTTGTTGTGAAATTAGGGAGGTCCAGAGCTTTCTGGATAGTTAAGTCTTTCTAGGTAATAAGAGTTGAAGGTAGGTCACTGTTTTAAAAAAGCAATAAGAATTTACTGAGGAATAAGTCTGAACTTCAGGAGACAATAACATCTCATGCTTCCTCCATGAGTGTGACTGACTAAAATGTAAAGGAAGGAAATGTGCTGGGCTACAAACTGGTATGAAAATGCACACAGCTTTTAAAAAACAAAAAAAAAAAAAGGAAAGAGTAAAAGAGTAAAACTTCTTGCCTAGGAAATGTACCCTACAGGTAAAACTCACTGCTTTGTGCGTTCTTTCACAAGCAGGACAGTTTGTGCGTGTCTGTGTCCTTGGTAAAACAATCCTAAAAGAAAAAGGGAACTCCATGAGGCAAAAGGAGGAACTCCATGAGGCAAAAGGAGGAAATTGCGTAAATGGTAGGAAAGGGAAGAATAAATCTGAATTTGAGTCCTACTTTAATTTATTCAAAATAGAGAGCTTTCATTTACTTGAAAACCCCAAGTGGAAAATAAATATTTTGGTTTGCAAGACTGAAGTTCATCACTTGTAAGAAACGAGCAAGAGGCTGCGTAGTGTCTTGAAATCTGATTCCTTTTCTGAGTGGATGTTGCTATGCAATTATGTACCCCTTTGAGAGAGAAATGTCCTGGCACTTTTATTTAAATTATTTTGTTCTCTAAAAAATGCCATAAAGCACAAGAAGGTTTGAATACTAGATATATATTATCAAAATATGTATTTTAATTCTATGGAAAGTAGGACAAATATGCAAATTGGAAAGCAGCTTATTCCAACAAAGTAGTGGTATAATAATTTTTATACTTGTACTTTTATGGTCAAAACAATGGCTATAGAGGATTACATAAAAGTTCAAATAATGATTGATGGGAATCTGCATTAGTTTACAAACAAATTAAAGCTGCTCTTAATTTTAGCAGTCTGTAACCAGAAAGCCTGGATCAAAGCAGTGTTGCTCTTTACTCCTCAGGAGTCAGTCACTGGGAATGCTGACCTCCTCTGAATGTTTCCATTTGACTGATGCTACCCAGATGTGATAACAGCAAACTGAGACAGCAGTAGAAACTTAAGTGTTCATGAAGCAAGGAAGTCCATGCTTGCTTTGAAAACAATCCAGATGTAATGTCATTAATCCCATAATTAAATAAATTCTAAGTCTGTAATTACTTCACTATCTTCATGAATTTGAACCTGCAAACCTTTCTTTATATGACTGGGCTATAATCATAGGAATGGCCTTTTGAAGTAAGAGAAACTACTTTTATTACTAAGGATTTGCAGTAAGAACAGACAATAAGATGAGTGAAAGCACTAGATTTTAAACATAGATCTGTTTTCACTGCTAAGTGGTTTTAAGAGTGTAAACACTGGATAGAGGAGGGAAGAAAATAAGAAAATTAAAGAAACAGTTGATCTTGGTTCTTTTTCCCCGAGGACTGTCATGCAAAAGTCACAGGTTTGGAGAGTCATAAAAATAAATTTTATTATTACAAAGACTGTCTTGTTCATTGACACTGCCTTCCTCCAATCCATTAAACAAACTTGTATTCTATTAAGATACTAATCTATACAGATAGCCAAGTTGTACAAGGGAATTTACATGATATTCTGAGCCAAATAAATTTGTACCATCTTATTCATTATCGTAAGATTCTTTAAAGCAAGCTTGAGTTGATTACATTATTAAACATGTGATGAGCTCAAATACCAGTGTCCTACAAGACTGAAGAGTGGCAATAGGAATCCTGTTTTGTCATGTGTCCGGTGGGCCTTTTGTATTTTGCTATAATAATCTAGAATTCTGCTAAATAACCTTTGTTAACACTTGTATATGTTTTTTCCAGTTCTAACAAGATAAATCCCACCAGCAACTTAGTGAACCTCCATATCAACATCAGTGCTGTGGCTCAAGTACAGATCAGAGGGTAAGTATTCAACTATTTCAACTCATTATAACTACATTTTTATGGAATCTTTCTGCATATGATAATTCCATGTAGTGAATCTTTTGGCATATTATAGGCCCAAATGCTTTATCCATCTAGAACACCTGGGTCTCACCCCTGCAAGCCTTGCAGGATGGAGTTACTGCAGACTTACTGAGTGTCTGTACAAAGACAGCAACCTGTAGAATCTCACATTGTAGTAAAACCAGTCAGAGCCAACATTTTATTTGGGCATTCAAATTGTGCATGGATGTTACTAATATAAAATGCCTGTTCATATGTGTAGGTCTTCTTGTGCAACCACCTGGACACTTAATGCTGAATACCGAACAGTATCTACTGCTTTTATGGCTGGAAATGTGAAAGGCATTATGGCAAGGCATATACTAATAGAGAGCACAGTGAGGCCTTTGGAGAAAGGATGAGTAAGAAATGAGTTATGATAAAAAGTCAACCAGCTACTACTGTAAGATTCTTATATTTCTGCCTGAAGCAAGTGCCCGTTCACTGACACAAAGTATACCAAAATTAAACAAGCACGGAATATGATCAAAGATGATAATTTCTATCTCTGTTTTCACATATAACTTGATTTTGGAAACTGTAAAATGCAATTAGGTGATAATTGCCAGCTTAGTATGAGCCAGCACTGTGCCTAGGTGGCCAAGAAGGCCAGTGGCATCCTGGCTTGTGTCAGACATAGTGTGGCCAGCAGGCATTGATCATCCCTCTGTACTTGGCACTGGTGAGGCCATACCTCGAATACTGGGATCGTTTTTGTGCCCCTCACTGCAGGAACATTGAGATGCTTGGCAAGTCCAGCAAAGAGCAAGGAAGCTGGTGAAGGGCCTGGAGCACAAGTCTGATGAGGAGCAGCTGAGGGAGCTGGGGGTGTTTAGTGTTTAACCTGGAGAAAAGGAGGCTCAGGAAGACCTTATTGCTCTCTAAAATTTAATGAAAGGAGGTTGTAGCATGGTGGGAATCAGTCTCCTCTCCCAGGTAACAAGTGACAGGACGAGATGAAATGGCCTCTAGTGGCACCAGGGGAGGTTCAGTTTAGATATTAGGAAAATTTTCTTCACAGAAGAAGTTGTCAAACGTTGGAAGAGGTTCCTCAGGGAAGTGGTAGAATCTCTATCCCAGGAGATACTGAAAAGACACGTGGATGTGGCACTGAGGGACATGATTTAATAGTGAACTTGACAGTACTGATTTTATGGTTGGACTTGATGATCTTTAAGGTTTTTTCCAACCTTAATGATTCTAAGATTTTATAAGAATATCAAACTACCCTGTAAAATCTTGAAACTAGACTCCTATTCTGGCATCCTGGAGGAAGTCAGGAGAATGTCTTTTTAAAGCAAATAATTGCCCCCAATGCTTTTTGACAGGGATATTAGCTTTCCTACATCTCCTCTTATGAAACTACAGCTCAAGACCTTAACCATTACCAGCCCTGCAAGGGTTGAGCGGGAACTACAAGGCCCAGATTCACTTCCACAGTCAGGCCATGAGGCTTGGCTGATGCAAGAGGGGTAGATGTCTCTTAAGTAATGCACCTCAAGGGGCTGCCTTAGATGTAAACAAATAAAAATGCATTTATTTATGGGGTTTTTAATTCATAAAAATGTATTTATTGTTGTCACTTCTGAGACGATATGACTACGTAGTGCTAGCAATAGGTCAAATAATTTTGCCGATCACAGAGAATGTGTTTCCTGCTCTAATATGCAATCTATCTGCTCTAATCTGCTCTAATATTCAGTCTAAATCAGAGAGATTTTTAAAGGATTTTTCATCATATTTTGTAAGTGTATTCCAGATTAAGAAGACTAACCCTAAAGCTAGTCAGGTGGAAAAAAAAGGCTGGCACTCAAAGACTGTGTGGATGTATATTAATTATTTTATTTCTGAAAAGGAGCAGTTGAAAGACAACATGGTTAATAAGAACAGAAGTGAGAATATTACTTAATTTTCTGTAGCTGGTGGTGATCTAAGGAAATGAGCTGGATAGGAAGAGAGGTGAAACNGAGTGTCTGTACAAAGACAGCAACCTGTAGAATCTCACATTGTAGTAAAACCAGTCAGAGCCAACATTTTATTTGGGCATTCAAATTGTGCATGGATGTTACTAATATAAAATGCCTGTTCATATGTGTAGGTCTTCTTGTGCAACCACCTGGACACTTAATGCTGAATACCGAACAGTATCTACTGCTTTTATGGCTGGAAATGTGAAAGGCATTATGGCAAGGCATATACTAATAGAGAGCACAGTGAGGCCTTTGGAGAAAGGATGAGTAAGAAATGAGTTATGATAAAAAGTCAACCAGCTACTACTGTAAGATTCTTATATTTCTGCCTGAAGCAAGTGCCCGTTCACTGACACAAAGTATACCAAAATTAAACAAGCACGGAATATGATCAAAGATGATAATTTCTATCTCTGTTTTCACATATAACTTGATTTTGGAAACTGTAAAATGCAATTAGGTGATAATTGCCAGCTTAGTATGAGCCAGCACTGTGCCTAGGTGGCCAAGAAGGCCAGTGGCATCCTGGCTTGTGTCAGACATAGTGTGGCCAGCAGGCATTGATCATCCCTCTGTACTTGGCACTGGTGAGGCCATACCTCGAATACTGGGATCGTTTTTGTGCCCCTCACTGCAGGAACATTGAGATGCTTGGCAAGTCCAGCAAAGAGCAAGGAAGCTGGTGAAGGGCCTGGAGCACAAGTCTGATGAGGAGCAGCTGAGGGAGCTGGGGGTGTTTAGTGTTTAACCTGGAGAAAAGGAGGCTCAGGAAGACCTTATTGCTCTCTAAAATTTAATGAAAGGAGGTTGTAGCATGGTGGGAATCAGTCTCCTCTCCCAGGTAACAAGTGACAGGACGAGATGAAATGGCCTCTAGTGGCACCAGGGGAGGTTCAGTTTAGATATTAGGAAAATTTTCTTCACAGAAGAAGTTGTCAAACGTTGGAAGAGGTTCCTCAGGGAAGTGGTAGAATCTCTATCCCAGGAGATACTGAAAAGACACGTGGATGTGGCACTGAGGGACATGATTTAATAGTGAACTTGACAGTACTGATTTTATGGTTGGACTTGATGATCTTTAAGGTTTTTTCCAACCTTAATGATTCTAAGATTTTATAAGAATATCAAACTACCCTGTAAAATCTTGAAACTAGACTCCTATTCTGGCATCCTGGAGGAAGTCAGGAGAATGTCTTTTTAAAGCAAATAATTGCCCCCAATGCTTTTTGACAGGGATATTAGCTTTCCTACATCTCCTCTTATGAAACTACAGCTCAAGACCTTAACCATTACCAGCCCTGCAAGGGTTGAGCGGGAACTACAAGGCCCAGATTCACTTCCACAGTCAGGCCATGAGGCTTGGCTGATGCAAGAGGGGTAGATGTCTCTTAAGTAATGCACCTCAAGGGGCTGCCTTAGATGTAAACAAATAAAAATGCATTTATTTATGGGGTTTTTAATTCATAAAAATGTATTTATTGTTGTCACTTCTGAGACGATATGACTACGTAGTGCTAGCAATAGGTCAAATAATTTTGCCGATCACAGAGAATGTGTTTCCTGCTCTAATATGCAATCTATCTGCTCTAATCTGCTCTAATATTCAGTCTAAATCAGAGAGATTTTTAAAGGATTTTTCATCATATTTTGTAAGTGTATTCCAGATTAAGAAGACTAACCCTAAAGCTAGTCAGGTGGAAAAAAAAGGCTGGCACTCAAAGACTGTGTGGATGTATATTAATTATTTTATTTCTGAAAAGGAGCAGTTGAAAGACAACATGGTTAATAAGAACAGAAGTGAGAATATTACTTAATTTTCTGTAGCTGGTGGTGATCTAAGGAAATGAGCTGGATAGGAAGAGAGGTGAAACATACAAAATGTGCAATACAATAGGAAAGTAGAGGAAATAAGAATCAAAGGTATTATTTAATGGGCTACAGAAGTGTGAGAAAATGTTGCCCAGTGGCACCCAGGCTAAGGACTGTCTGGAGTTTCAGACTGGGACATTTATGGTTACATACACAGGACTTCTCAGAAAGGGTTGCTTCCAGTGCTGTGGATTCTACTTTTTTTAGTGAAGTTTCTCCTCACTTTAATAAAAAAAGTTAAAAACTTTTTATTCTTTGCAAACTTCTTGAAAACTTTGCCCCCATCATGTTCTTTCCATGCCATAGTGTGTTCTTTTTAGTGAAAAGTTCTGTAACAAGGTAAATAGACCAAAAAATGTCCACAAAATCCTCAGTTCTTAAGAGCTTGGTGATGAGTGGAAAAAGTTGCTTGAATTTCTGCCTGCAGTGCTAAGAAACAGGTTATTATATACAGAGGAATTATTCAATTGAATGACTTCCAGTTTCTTTCCTCATAAGTATTTTAGTTTTCTTACTAGCTATAGCATTCCCAACTGCTTTGTTGACAGATTTTGCTAATTAGTCAGAGATGCTGAAACATCCAGTTCCAAGAGAATTGCTCACTATTTCCTAGATAAAAATAAAAGAGAGATTATGTCCACATTTGGACTGGAAAATATCTTGCAGTAGTTTCTCTACTTCTCTTCAGAGAGTTGCACAAAGTGGAACTGGATGCATTGTACATTCTACTGAGGAAAAGTAAGTAGTTATGAGATTGTGCGTATGCATACATGCAGATCTACTTGCACAGTGGAACCATGCAAATACTTCTTCTGTGAGAAAGGAAGAAATCTTCAATATCCTCTTCAAAAGAAAATTAACATAACTCCTTAGATAGTTCAATAAGCAGTTGCTTAGTTGCTAACTAAGATTTGATTATTCTGCTTAACTTTTTTCTTCTGTAAAAATGTAGGAGTTTTAGTATTGTCATCATTATCTCCCACTGCTGAAAGAGCACTAGGGGAATGAGAGATTCAGGAAGGAAATAATTTGGATTGAGAGGATTTGCAGCTGGCAGAATTTTTATTGTGTATCCCACATAAGCCTCTTCTGTGGACCAGACTTCATTCATCTTATTTTTCAGTACTCTTGTTTGACAATAATTGTCACGTAAAAGTCTAGGAAAAATCCTTGTCTAATAAATCATTCAAATGTTAAAAATATTCTCAGTTAAATGCATAATGAAATAGTGATAAGAGTGGATTTGTTATTCATTTGACCTAATTTTGCTACTTTCATGTCAATAGTCGAAATCCTCAAAGTAACTGTTAATTCTGTTAAAATAAATGTTCTTATGTGCTTTATAATAATTTTAATTTAATCTCTAAATTTATACTTAGCATTTTGCAATGCTGTGGATAAGAATAATACTTTCCTGGCAGTGCAGTAGAAAACACTGTGTTTTGAGTGTTCCTTCTTTTTTGTCTATGTACAGTTTCTGATTTGCCATTTTCTGTAGTAGCTTAAGGGTCTATATGTCTTGGCTTTTGTAACAACACCCTGAAGTTCCTGATCTCCAACAGCAATCAATATTTAAAATTCATATTGAAAAGATGATTTGTGAAACTTAGGCTAAGTACTTAATCAGAAATTACTTTTTTAATGAATATGTTTAGTTTCTTTTTTTTATTAGGGTTGGCTTTTGAATTTGTCCTCTGGCATGCTTGTTAGTACAAACTGCTGGCCTTTTGAAGTCTGAGGGAGTATTAAGAGTTAGCAGGATACTCCAGAATACACCAAATTTCACAAAGAGTTGTACTTCAGCTGGATGGTATTAAGCTGTTCTTCTCTGGGATTTCTTCCTGCTTTGAGAAGCTGTATACTGTAGAAAAATTTCTTTCAGACATTTCATTCATTGTATAGGACATAAGAGCTGTAATCAATAACAGTTGTTTCTTCCAATAGTATTTTTTCAGCATTTTCGACAAAACCATCCAATCTTTTCTTCAAGGGGCAATCTGCAGCAAGGCTACTGCAAAGAGATTAACATTAGTGCCTAGAAGTCCATCATGTTATTCAAGTGTTACATTCTAAAAAAAAATTAATGATTGGATTTTAACACTTTCCTGTCAGCAAAATTCCAGCTTTGGCAGAACCAACACTGAAATTTTATAGATTTTCTTTCAGCTAAAGACTCTGTAAACCAGCAAAACTGAGTGAGAGTTGACCCTGGCAAAGAAAGGGTAATACCATTTTAGCACCAAGAGTTACATGCAGTACTTGTAGATGACAGATGTCTCTGCCAGAATTCACCTACCATGCTAAAAGAAATTCTTAGGATCTGGTTTCCCAACTTCTGAACACCTGAGTGAGGTTTAGTTGGCAACTGAATGGGACTGGTACAATGGACTTCCAATTTTTGCAGGAAATAAAATGTTTGTGATTCAAATAAAAATTTGAACAGAAGTCTACTTTCTTAATGTCAGATAGAGAAGAAAAAGAAAAAAAATAGCAGACAGAAAGATGTCAAATATTAAGTCATGGTTTTCTTCGTTTATGTTTTATTTATGTGTTGCAAGTTGCAACAATATTTCAGGGAATGCTCTAGATGCCACTTTGTTTACAAAGCAATTGGAAAGCCTGGAGCACTCCTTTAGGCTCTAGTCCTGGATTCTTTTTCTCAATACACCAATTTCCATTAGAACTTCACAGAAGTCATAATATCCCCGTTTCCCATCTGTAAAATGAGATAGGCTATTTTGCGAGGTTTTTTAAAGGAATAATAACAGAGGTTATAGAAATTTACAGTCAGAACAGTCAAATAAATATCTAAAAATGTATTCTAGAGAAGAAAGATGCATAGCGTTAAACACCTACAGGCTTTAAATGGAAACGGGAAAAAACATTTATTTACTCTACTTTCATGGATAATGTATTCAGATATCTCAATGGTGTGAATGATATAAATGTCCAACAGACTGGATTCCTCTCTCCAAATAGAGCTACTTCCTTGTCTGGAAAGGACAGTCCATCAGAGGAAGTATGAAACTAAATGCACACCCTCAGTCATCTGCAAGGATGGGATAGTACTTTATGGGAGCATTGTAGCGTTCACCTCACCTAATTCCTATTATTATGCCCAAATAACAAGCCTCTGAGGGCTCAGTTTTCTATAATGGTCTTATTTTTTTTCTAAAACTAATGCAGTCAGTCACTGGTAACAATTGCTGTTTTAACCTGTTTTGTATATTACAGAGTATCTCACCCTCCAACAATTATTTTGCCACTTCACAACTGGGAACCCAAAGATGAACCTACAAAAGAAGAAGAAGTTGGTCCTTTAGTAGAACATATCTATGAGGTAAAAATTATGTATGTTGCCACAGAAACTCATGCTGCCCCCGCTGAATTCCTGATGAATTTGGTTTATTGTCTTTAACTGTAGCTAGATAAAGCCACAAATGTAAATACTCTGACTTTTGCACATGACCCAAATTTAATCTCAGAATTTGCAACCCCATTATCTGTTCATGTGAGTGGAGGAGATATTAGTTTATGCTAGGAGTCCGTCTTTGATATTTAAGGGATTTATAAACATTTTGGGTGTTTGACAGGAATTACAAACAGTCCTTAAAAGTTCCTTATAATCAATGTCAAATATCTTCTGATTAGGAGCTGTGCACTGGAAAAAATGTTTTCTTTCTGGCTAACTGAAAAAAAATGTAGACATACATGTAACTTGTTACCTCAGAAAATGTTCTGTTGAAAATAACTCTTAAAGTTTGAAGTACACATATTTTTACCTTGCTTTTTTGTTGTTTTTTTCCTATGGATGATTCATCATATAATAGAGAAGAGCTCAGCTTAGAAAAAGGGCATTGAGTGAACTACGCGGAATAGAAGCCATCCTTAGAATCTGATGGATGGCCTTTATTCTAGAGGGTAAAACAGAGGGCTTCACATATGGTTATAATTCACAAACTAGCAGTCAAGAAAATATAAGCAATTGAGCTTAATCAGCAGTGTAAGATTACAATTTGCATGACATGCTAAAGTGTAGTGAATACAACTGTAAAATACAAATTATCATTTGTGAATTCCTCATCTTAACACATTTCTCTAAACTGAAAAATACCTAACAAATCTTCCTGTCTCAAGCATTTGGATTGTTTGTGAAACTATGTATGTGATTTCAAATGTATTAAAATAATTACAGTAATTAGTTGCAGTTTGTAAGGAAACTACTTACATGGTTTATATCTGCAAAGCATGAAAAAGCCTAGACAGTCTCCCAGAAGATATAAGATTGAAAAGGATTTTTATTTAGTTCTAACTAAAGGTCATCAGTCACAAAAAATCTGCAAATTTAAAAAGAAAGGTTCTCACATCTCCAGAAACTTTGTGTAAAGGTCCATGGTGTTCAGCTTCTTTAGCTTTTCATGCCCAGTGACAACACGTGTCCAGACTTCCTGTTGTCATCAGTTATTTTCAAACTGTAAACTGATACAAGGACACTATTTTAATGGCCTAGATGTCTAAACTTTTATTATTTCTATCTTTGCTAGTTTTCCCTGGAAATAAAATAATGTCGTGGGATATTAATTTAGGAAAACTAGTTCCTTTACTTCTTTTGAGGAAATTTAGATTAAGCGTGTTGAAAATACACTTCTTAACCAAAGAAGCTAGTTTCAGTTCTGCTCTGCCTTCTATTCCTGTGCCCTGAAATGTGATTCTTTTGTATTTTGAAGTTTTGGCTACTGTTTTCAAGTATGATCTGTTAAGGTTCACTGTTCATATCTCTATAGTGTTTCTTTGCTAGTGTGTTTTGGGTTGGGGTTGTTTTATACTTGTTTAGATAATTTCAACTCTTCATATGTAGGAAAAAATGGGAAAGATGATGGATTTCTTGAATACAGACTCAGACAGAAAAGACTGTTCTCCCGGATTTACCATTGACTTTGTGACTAACCTGGAGAGGTTCTTCTCTCCTACCTGCCACAGAGTCTCTGTCAGTAAAGTGATATTAATAATCTATACGTCCTTCTCTAAATACTTCAAGGCTGTGTCCACTAAGAATTTGAAAATATCTGAGTGGTTGTTGCAGTGTTTTTTGTTGTTATTTATTGCCTTGGAAAATACTGATCATGTTTCTTTGACAGCTGCACAACATAGGACCAAGTGCCATCAACAATACAGTTCTCCATGTTGGTTGGCCTGTGTCCAGTAGAGAAGAATTTCTTCTTTATATTCTTCACATTCAGACGCACGGACCATTGCACTGTCAAACAAGCTCTCCTATTAATACAATGCAAATAAAGGTAAGTATTTTATTTCCATCCCTTTCTGCATTTTGACTGGGGCTTTTTGCCTACACTTCACAATGGGATGGAACTTTCTGGGAACTTTTAACAACCCAAGATCATTTTCCTGAGTAAGAAGCAAGATATAGATAGTCTATAATGTTTCTAATGTGACTGTTGTGTTGCTTGGTACATATTTAGTTTCTGTACTCTTTGTATGAGGAGAAGGGTGCACTCAATCCCACTGTCGATGCTACCAACAGAGATGCTAGAAAGCGCCCTGTCCCAATATCAGCCGCTGAAGAACACCACATGTCACTGGTCTTCGGGTGGACAATAAGCCATTGACCGCAATTCCTTGAGTGTGATCACACAGCCCATTCATTATCCCCTGTGTGCCCCCGTCAGATCCATGTCTTTCCAGCACAGAGACAGGGATGTCGTCTGGAACCATGGCAAATGCTTTCTCTAGGTGCAGGTAGATGATGTCAGTTATTCTTCCCTTATCCACAAACACTGTGACCCCACCATAGAAGGCCACCAAATCTGTCAGGCACCATTTGCCTTTGATGAAGCCATGTTGGCTGTCACCAATCACTTCGTCATTTTCCATGTGCCTTAGCATAGTTTCCAGGAAGATCTGCTTCATGATTGGGCTGGGAACAGAAGTGAGACTGACTGGCCTGTAGTTCTGCAGGTTTTCCTTTTTTTCCCCTTTTTAGAAATGGGGGTTATGCTTCCCCTTTTCCAGTCAGTGAGAACTTCATGAGACCGCCACAACTTCTCAGATATGGATAGTGGCTTAGCCAGTTCATCTGCCGGTTCCCCCAGGACCCATGGATGCATCTCATCAAGTCTCATGGACTTATGCACTTCCAGATCCTTTAGATGTTCTCAAACCTGACTTTCTCCTAGTGTAGGCAGTCCTTCATTCTCCCTTGTGTGATGTTGGCAGTGTGCCTGGAGCATTTGCCAATGAAGACTGAGGCAAAAAATTCATTGAGTATCTCAGCCGTCTCAACATCCTGGGTAACCAGGTCTCCTGTTTCTGGAGAGGACTTATATTTTCCCTGATCTTCCTTTGAGTATCCATAGAAGCTTTTTTGTATTGTTTTTGACATCCCTGGCCATATTTCTCTTAAGACTTTAACTTTCCTTGCCCGATCCCTAGCTGCTTGGACTATTTCCTGTTTTAAGATATGTGTTTGTGATGGCAGATCCCCCCAAAAGAGCTTGGTTTGGCTCAGAGTCAGAAGATTAAGCAAAACACAGCTCTACATATGATCCATCAAAAACAAGGTATCCAATTTATGGAGCATGACTGGTTCCAGACATTTCTGGAGTAAACAACAATACTTCTCAAGTTTAACCAGTAGCCTATTAAACATCTTTCAGGGAGAGCTGCATTCCAAGTGCTAAAAACGCTGGACGTCTTTTGCATACCAAAAGGGGCTTGAATTCAGTATATTTGATGAAAGGGGAGACAACTTTCTAGTGATGAGGAATGCTCACAAACTCAGGAGCTACAAGTCAAGTCTTTAGCTTAAACAGACATACAATAGATACTTAAAAAGAGCAAAGAAAAATTGATGTCTACCAAATACAGTATGGCTAGATTTTTGTGTTTCGCCAAGGAAACCAAAGAGGGGTTGGAATATCACCCTTTTATTTAATTCTTTGGAGAAAGAAAAAGCAAATGAGTGATAGGAAGTAGAAGATAGAAAATGTCTGTCCGTTTTATACCCAAAGCACAGCAAGTTTGGAGACAGGGAATTTTTTCTGAATATCTTTTCTACTTAACTTTTACCTCTTTTTCAAAAGTGGCAAGGAGGAAGAAGCTGAGGTGATGCATTTGTACTTGCAAGCCAAGCTTCTCAAACTCACTGATCAGATCAGGTTGCAAATACATGAAAAAGAGTTCAGTATCCTCCCACCCTAGCCACTGTGTTCTGTTTAAGTTTGAATTAAGAAGCTGGGTAGAATACTGCCACATTATTACTGACATTGTCAGGCAATGTATATTTTTTTATTTAATTTATTTTATTTTTTTAGTTTGCCCTTCCTTCTCCTACTTGATAATGATTGCATCTGTTACATAAACAAGACTAAATTCTTGTGAAGCTTGTAGGAAATTTTCCTATAATAATGGTCCATCTGTTGTGGCAAAATATGGCTTTAAATGCACAGTCATTATTGCAAGAATTTAAATATCCTTTCCTTATTTCAGTTTTTCGAAGCATTGAACAGCATGAATACACAAATCAGGTTTCAAATATGTAATGATTATCTATTGCTTCAGGTGGGAAGAGGACACAGAGAGGCTACTTCAAGTTTCATATAAACAGCAGGCTGTTTAACTCAAATTTCCAAATAAGGCTAAGGACATTAAATGCCTGACTTCTCTTGGATATCCGAACCTAGCTCTCTTAGTGCACTGAGGCATTTCCCCTTTGAAATTACTCAGATTGTTCAGTTTCAATCAAAGCAGTATATTCCTCCCCATTCCTGAAAACCTTGTCTTGTAAAAAGATTTTCTTTGGGCTTTGTTGTCTAGTCCACAAAGATAAGTCACTCCTATGCACACGTGGGAAAACTTTTGTTCAGGGGCTTTTCTGTAGCTTATCTTTCTATGAAGGCAGTGAGGAATGTGAAAGGATAATAAAATTATGAATCTTGAAAAAGGTGTAAAAAGGAGCGAAAGTACTTATCAAAGATACGGAATGGATTCCATTGCAGAAGAACTCAGAACTCAGTACACAAGGACGCTTCAATCTAGAAAAGAGGTGACTACGCACAAATATGATCCTCAGAATGAATAGTGGCAGGAAGAGCGTGGGTGTGGATTGACTGTTCTCTGCCTCTTCCTGCAGAGGAACTGGAGCATCTGATGAAGCCTGGGGAGTCAGATAAAAACAAGCAAAAGGAAGTGGTGGTTCATGGAGGCAGGTCTCAGGTGTCTGGAACTTGTGGCCAAAGGGAAGTAGTGAGGGTTAAAAGTTTACATGATTTTAAGAGGAAAGTAAACAAATTTCCAAAAGAAGAGTCCAGTGAAGATTAGTAAATGAACAAAAACTTCATATAGATAAGGAAGTCCCTGATCTGAAAACATTTGGGAGCTGAAAGTTATTAGGAGAGTATTATGTATGCATACCTCATTCTTACTTCCTTCTTACTCTTCCTAAAAGCAGCTGTGATTAGAAGAGGGCTCAGTTAGATGGACTTTTGGCTTGAGACAATATTCCTGATGGGTTGTTTTTTTCTCCCAGACTGATGGCAAAAAGTATTTTTATGAAACCTGTACCTATAAATACCACTATGGTAGAATATACAGAGTGACACACATGGCACGTTCTCAATAGCTGAGCACTGTAGTACCGTGAGTGAGGCATCTGTCAGGGAAGCAGTGAAATAACAGCCAAAATCCACCACATGGACAAGGTACATCCACAAACATGAGTGTCAAGAGTTAACCCCTTCCAGAGGCACTGTCTCCTCATGCTGCAAAGCTGTTACTACTGTGTTTAGGTCCTGGTCTTAGGACAAAATAATACCATCCAATGGGTTGCTCTTGAATGGTCACCAACCCCTCTTGCATAATACATTTTACACAAAGCTCTCTTCCAGAACATTTCTGATGGAGTTACACAATGCAGCAGAGGCTATTGCCTGGCTAGAAAACGAGAAAGGTGAAACAGGTTTTGAAATGAGAAGTGGAGAACTGGAGAGGTCTGGAAACCTGCTCAAAGTAATAATGCTCAGGAGAATAGCACAGTACAGTTTTCCATGGTGGGGAAACTGAGACAGTCCTCTGTAGTTAAAGGGAGGGAGTGATCCTCTAAGATCAAGTATAGTGTGCTAAATATGTGGCATGTAAAATAGCTACAGAGACAGATTGTACAGTTTTGCAATTCCATGTGACCAGCTCAGGAAGGATAAAATAGTATCTTTAACCTGGACATCTAGGCCACTGGACAAATTCTGCTTTTAAATGGTTGCAGGAGACGCATGTGTTTTAACCACAGAGGGCTGTTTTTGAACCTTTGCTGTAACAATTCACTACTATGATGCTAACACTCTAGGAGCTATGAAAACAGAAAAATGTAAATATGAAAATCCTCTAGTATTCAAATGGATCTACATCTGTATCTGTTGTGATCATCTATTGAGGGCTTCTTCACAGGCATATTATTAAATTGTGGGGTTTTTTAAATTTGTCATCATTAAAGAAGTCTATATGCCGGTGAAAGAATTCAAGAAGAAGAGTTTGCACATGTTATCACATTGAGAGGGAGAGATTTACTAGCTACTTAAGTGTTTCCTTATTGCAAAGAGACAATGTTTACCTGATTAAGCAATAGAAGTCAGGAAAGAAGAGGATTCTTATTTTTTTAATGTGTCTTCATCTGTTAATGAATTACAATGCATTTCACTTTGTAGGAAGCTTCTGACTGAAGATCTCAGACAATGTCAGATGTTTATGTTGTTTGTAGCATTATAATTTAAATCAGATAAATAATACAAATTTTCCAAATCTAGTACTACACAGCATTAGTGTGTGAAAGGTTTTGTTTGTTTATAGCTATTCTCTTCCCTCTAGTGCTACATTTATTAAAATTACAAACATTTTCTTTAGGAATTTGTTTAAGATACTTTGTGTTCAGAGGTTAAGGGAACTGATAAGAAGGATCTGATCTAGCTCTCTATAATATTAAGTCCTTAAGAAATAGCTTTGGCTATGTTTAGTTGAGTTCCTGTTGAGATCTTATTGTAAACTTCCATGTATATTTTATTGTGATTTTACATGATTGGATTGCCATGATTTAAAGAGTATCTTTCTTTCTGTAGCAATTGGCTCCAGGAGTTCTTTGAGGCTTCATAAAAGAAGCCATAAATGCCCTGTGTAGAATTTAAACACAAACTGTCAACAAAATAGTAGGTTTTAATTGAAGAACAAGAATCTGTAAATATAAAGCTGAAGAGAATGCATTTTAATATGAGATTAGAAATGAAGAAACTGTTGCGTTCTACAAATCTGTAACATATTTGTTATATGATCAAAAATTGTGTTGTTTGAAGTCAAGACTTCCTTTTTTTTTCCAGAACTGGTAAAATCATTATATTCGGCATATTCTGATCTGAATTAATGACTAAATTACTGTGCAACAACTCTGAATTTATCCTATTAGATATATCAGAATCTGCCCCCGAGAGTCTAACAGAATTAAGTAAAGCGATGAAATTGACACCAGTAAAAAGTGAAGAAAAATGTTATCTACTGTAATTCCTATAACTGGGTGATATCTTGCTGTGCTATTACTCATCATGCTCATAGTTGAAGACTGTTTATTCTCATGATTGTACTGTTAAATTGAAAAAAACAGTGTTAATCCAAAATTCAAGACCTCTGAGACGGGAACAAATCTGTTAGAATCATTCTGTGCGTATGTCATTACCATTCTCATTTCTCTCTTTGCAGTTTACTGTTCCACAAGACACTCCTGAACTTGCTGCTTTTTTATATAATTCCACAATTTCTCACTACATCAGAAGAAGGGATGTCACAGTGGCGGAACCTCACAGGAGAAACTCGGCAAAAATACTGGTGAGCTATCTAAAAGCTATATGCTTGGACTGTGCAGGGAAAGGTGAGACTCTCTACAGTACCACAGGCAAGGCAAATGGGACAGGTCACTGCATTTTTAACAATCCAGACAAAGCTGGAGCAATAGCAATGTTCTCCCTCCTAGGAAAATAGTCCTGATTAGATAGTCTGGTATCTGAGTATTTGGACTTGGCTTTATTTTCAGAAGTTTTTTTTCCACTCCTGCATTCGAAGTGCCATCCTCAGCATACTTCAGCACTGTAGATGTCAGCTGCCCTTCCCTAAAGGCAGTGTTCAAACTCGGTTACCTTGAGATCAGTCAAGGGATTCGCACAGTCGGTGCTTTCCATCTATTTCCATGAACCTTGGGCAGAGTTTCTTTCCTGCTGTCCAATCTCTTATTAAGCTGTTTACTACAAACTATTTCTTGAATTCCTGGACCTCACTAGAATTCGGTAGGAAGCAAAGAACCTCACAAACCTAAGTCTTCTGGAGTAATAGAATAATTACACTGCTTCTGAAAGTTAATTTGGCAATTTTTGTAGCAGGAAGAAGACAGAATCTGAAAGTAATGAAAACTGTAATTTTATTAAGAACAAAATCACAGGTTAACCCATTTTAAACAGTAATCACTATTGATTCCTGTGCCTTTCTTTCATCAATCCAATACCGTGGGAAGAATCCCATTCCACTGGGTATGAAGGAAAAATGGCAGGGCTTTCAAAGACATGCCAGTCAATATCACAGAACACTTAATCCATTCTTCAGTGATATCTTAATTTTCAGTCATCTTTCTCGGTGACTAGGCTTATAGGCTACAACATAAAAATGACTGCAGCAACTGGAAGTGGTTAACAATTCTGAAGTATGCACTGTATCTGCAACTTAAAATACGAAGCAGAGAATTTCCAGCTGCTTGATGTAGTTGGATCAAATATATTTAGTGGGGTACACAGTAATGTGAAATTGGCACTTTGATGAGCAGTCTTCTAGTAAAATATGCTTTTGATCAGCACAAATTAGGATAGGATTGGGTGCAGTGCTTACCACTGGATATATAGCAAGACTTTTCCAGGGTAAGCATAGAAAAGCAGTGTCATTAGTTCAGTTAGAAGGTGTCCCAATTGTGTGTGCCTTCAGCGTTAGTCACTGCTGATGCATAAAAATTTTTTTTTTATTTGACACATTGGAAGTATACATGGAAAATCAATGTCTGGAAAAAAAGACTGATTGGCCAAAGAGAATTCTTTGTTAAAAAATGTAGTTCTTTAAAAGCAATTTTAAGTTATTTTCATTTTCATCTAAACATTTTCACAGAGAGACAAAATGTTCTGAGAACCTCATATTCTATTTATACTGTTTATTAAACATTTGGTTTCTCTTCCATTAGTTCCAATGGTACATTGTTCTGAAAACCACTACAGGCTAAATGCATTACTAAGGAAAACAAAAATATGTGTTCAGGTCCTAAAATGTCAGCCAAAAGTAGACTTTTTTGCATACTAATGATTTATTTTGCTAATGTGTGTTTTTGGCCAATACGATTAATGGAAACAACTCTTCTCCTTCCTGCAAAATAAATAAATCTGTTTGGAGGATGTTTAAAGCCAAATAAACAGATACTTTAAAATATTCATTTTTAAAAAAAAGTTTATAGTTGCAAGTTCCAGGGTTTACAGTTCCATTTTCAGGCAGATATAGAAAGCAGCAATTAAGCATACAGCTTCTGCTTATCCTCTGATAAGATAGAGATTTGTGGGGAAAGCTGTCTATAAAGACAGAGGATTCCTTAAGGGTGTTTTTAGATCGGTTACATGCATCATCATCTCATTTCCTGAAGTATGGGCATTGGTACTGCATTCTCACTCTCATGAGAGAATATACTTACTTGTGAAAACTTACCTTTGCATTTGAGGTCACAAGGCCTTCTGTCATGGGAGGGATTCTCTGCTTTGTTATAAAAATAGGAATCAATTAAAACCTCAGCCTTCCCCTGAGTCAAACAAAACTTTTCAGATAAAACCCATTTGTATATACAAGATTTTTTATTTTTTCCACACACATTTAATCATTTTTTTATGAGATTTTTTTTCCTTTTTATACCCTAAACAACCACATAATCTCTGTGGTTACCCCATGAGACTGCTCATTCCCTTCAGTGGCTTGTAGTCAGCTTTTAACCTATAGTGTGACATTCTTCTGGAAGACTTTAAGAGTATATAGTTTTGAGTTCCAGTGCTTGGTTTTTGCCTTCAGCCTTGTGTATAAGCCAAAATCACTGCTCATCAGAAATGTTTCATGGACAATAAGTTTCAAGTAAAGCAACTAATGAATCTCAGCAAAAGTTCTGGCTGCTATAATGTAAATATCAGTGGGAAAACCAGGAGAGTTAGAAAAGGGAAAATATTTAGGAATATAAATAAACATTTCATTCATAGAGAACAGGGAAAAAAAAGTGTTGAAAACATAAAATGATTGATAGGTGAAGAAAAAGCACATGCTTCAAAGGATTGGTAAGTGCCTGGACATTTTAAGAGTTCTTCAGAGCAGATATTGTTGAAAATTATTACTTTTATTTTCTTTACTACAGGTAGATGTTTCTATTCATTGATGACGCAAAAAGAATCTGCTTCTTGGTTTATAATTATCACAATGACTCATAGGGTATCTCATGTATATTAGATGAAATTACTGATTTCAGGCTATTTAGCTCTTTAAGGGAAAGTTGATTTGTTTTGCTTATTTATAGCATTTGAAAATTGTTTTGTTTTCAAAGCGTAAGTATGACTTCCCTTTATTTTGTGCTCAGAACTGTACAAATGTGAAGTGTGTCCTAATTTCATGCACTGTGGGACAGCTGGAAAGAGGAAAGAGTGCTGCACTAAAAATCAGGTCCCGGCTCTGGGCACAAACATTCCTGGAGGTAATGCACACAACATCTCTTTCAATGAACGTATAAAAATATATTTTATTTGACCAGATATTTAAAAATATAAATGATTAAATTAAATGGAGCAAACGCAAATACTTTTTGTTACCACTGTCTTTGAAGGTAATATCTCACTGTTTTGTCCAGATTGTTTGGGTGCTGCTTACTTTTCTTTTTTTGTCATCACTCCTTCTCAAATTTATGACCTGGATCCTACTTGAAAATTCCAAGATTGTTTTTAAATACCTTTTTCTGGTTTTGTTTCTGCTTTCCTGGACTGGCCCAAATCAATAATCTCTTAGATCTCAGTGATGTGTTCTGCATTTGTAACCTCTTTCCCAATGGAAGGTTTTTCTTGGAACCATACTGCATATTGTGTACACTATGTCCAGTTTAAAAAATTCATTGTTATTCATTCTCTGTTAATCTAGGGAAGAGTAGTATGGATCAAGCTCATATGATACATGGCACTCATGTAGTGACGTTTAGTCTTACTACTAAAAGAAGGGACAGTGTAGGCCATGGAATAAATAAACTTCTCTTTGCAAATTCTTGCATTTCCAACTTCTGCTCTCAGGATTATATTCACACTGCATAAAGGGACCTATTGGAGTGATCCCAGAGGAGGACCACAGAGGTGACTGGAGGAATAAAACACTTCTCCTATGAGAAGAGGCTGAGAGAGTTGAGTTTGTTCAGCCTGGAGAAGAGAAGGCTACGGGGAGAGCTTATAGCACCTTCCAGTATCTAAAGGGGTCTTATGAGAAAGAAGGGAACAAATCTTTTAGCAGGGCCTTTTGTGATAGGACAAGGGGTAATGGTTTTCAACTAAAAGAGGATCTATTTAGATTAGATGTAAGAAAAGGTTTTTGCAATGAGGGTGGTGAAATGCTAGAATAGGTTCCCCAGAGAGGTGGCAGATGCCCATCCCTGGAAACATTCTAAGTCAGATTGGACAGGGCTCTGAGCAGCCTGGACTAATTGAAGATGTCCAGGCTTATGGCAGACAACTTTTAAAGGTCTCTTCCAACCCAAATTATTCTATGATTCTGTAAGGCAGAGGGATTGCACTGTGAGCTGTTACCTCACAGCTGGCCATGTGTCTGTATTTACTGTGTAGTTGTCATACCTTTAACACTGGGCAGTACACTGAGAAATTTATAATTGAGTTTGCTGTTATTAGGAAATAACTGCAGCTCTTATCTTGATCAAAATGATTTATTATCACCTTCTTTCTCAATTTAGAATTCTCCAGTCTTTCTTTCTGGATTGCAAGAACCCTCCTCTGTTTGCTATAGCTGTGGGAGAAGAATTCTTTATATGCAGAGTACCCTTTACCCTGGCAAGAATTGAGGATCTTCACTTTACAGCTTTAAATTAAGGTCCTCACACCTTTTAAGTTAATTTCTCTCTTCCCTCAAACATGAAAGCAGACAAAAGAAATTAATCCTCACTTGCTTTCCTGGAGAAATGAGAGCAGATAGAATAGTATTTCCAGAAAGTTGAATGCCAGCTCAGTAGCTAACCATCTTTGCTTCAAATCCATAGTGGGTGCAAACTTCGAGGGGGTCACTGGTCTCTCTTGGTGTACAGGACTGTGGCAGTGGTTACTGGAAAGGATGACTTGAAAGGTTTTTCTGCCTATCTGTCAGGAAACCAGATCACATTGTGTGTTTCTTCTCCAAAAGCTGTTACAGGGCCACTATGACTGAAGAGCACTTAAGTTCTGTCCTTGCTATCTGGCCTTCTTGAAAAGAAGATATTTCTGTCTAGCTCATTAACAAGAGACAACCTTTCAGATACTAGGTGAACTAATTCCTGATTTGTCAGTGCATTTTCTTTCTATGAACAATCAGGCCCAAGAAATTTTTATATCCTTTCTTCAGTTCCATTAACACAAATACAAAACTTCTAAGAAGAAGCGTATTTAACAAATGTGTTTGATACTCTAGACTGGATGTACCTCATTTAGGTTTGCTGGGTGAGTCATCTGCTAGAGCAAAAAAAAAGGCAAGCTCTGGTTCAAATTTAGGGCCAACAGCATGGCAGGTTGGATATTTCTCTGGCCTTTCAAATCTGGGAGTTGGGATGGACATCGTCTGGTGCAAGCTTTTGCAAAGGACAGAAAATAGCAGTATATAAGCATCTCTATAGCTATAGAAAAAACATGTCTATTGGGAAATAGGATGGGAATTTGATTCCAATTTTTTCTAATTCCATTAAGAGACTGCTGGGCAATCTCCCATGGCCTAGACCCTGTTAAGTTCAGGTAGGAGCTTCCGTGCACTGGTTCTCTGTTCCTAACACACAGAGACAGGCAGAAAGGCAGAGATACCATCTTTGACTGGAACAATGTGTGACAACTTTGAGCACTGCAGTGGGCAAGCAATAACACAGAGAATCTTCATCATTTTCTTCACCAAGCAAAAGATGAAGTTTAGCTTCCTTAGCAGCCTTCCTTACGGGGAACTGAGCCTGACATGTTCCAGATCCAGTCAAGTCTTTCTCCTCATTATTCTGCTGATGAAATATAATTAACTCTATAAGAGCCAAAAAGAAGGTCTTGTGAAAACACCCTGTGCACAGATCCTTAGATGAAATTTCTAGGCTATTTACAGCTATTTCAGTGGGAATTAGCCTCATAAAGATTCTCCTAAGTCTAGTTTAGTATTTATCAAGAAATATCTGTAAGAGATTAAAGTTAGGTAAAATTAATGAGAAGTTTCTCTGAGTTTTTGGCTATGACAGAGGATGTGTAACAATTGGAATAAACTAGCTACAGAAGACACAAAATCTCCTTTTTTTAGTGACTCTTAGTAAAAACAGAATCTTCTTCTAGGATGTCACCTTAGTTAGCCTGACTTCGGTTCAGAACAAGTATAAGTGCATGAAATTCAGTGGCGCGTTTAATGCAAAAGCAGTGGAACTCATTTTATGTAATTTTAGTAATCTGAAAGTTGGATGTTAAAGCTGGTTGCCTAACTCTGTAGACAGTGACAAGACAGAAAGGTATCTTCAGAGGATGCATTATCCAGCTGATTTGAAACATCTTCTCTCCTGATCTGGATGGTGAAAAGGGTAAAAGCTGGGCTTTGGGACATGGGTATGTGCAAACACACCATCCAGTGCCAGTGCTGCAGGCCCTTTAGCTCCTCCTTGCTCCTTAATAAATCCTGCTTGATTTGCTTGCACCTCCCTTCACTCAGTGAGCTCCAGGCAGAGATGGAATGTTACACCAGCTTGTGGGCAGGTACAAAGATGAGCCATCCTGTAGATTCACTGGGTGGAAAGACCATGGGAAACACTCCTACCACAACATGTGCTTACTCCACTGGCCTTACATACCTTTCCTATCAAACAAGACTTTTTATGGGCTGTGGTTTTACCTTTTCCCTGTAAACATTTCTGTGTTCTTTGAATAGTAACTTGCAAGTCTTGTTAAGAATCAGAAAAACTCCACTCAAAACAACAGAATTTTAAGTAGAAAAACGTAGTCCCCAGTGAACTGTTGCACCCCCCATTTATGTCTAAATAACTGCCAGAATAACATGATCCCTACTTCACATGCAAACTTGGAGGGAGACCATAAATAGTGTCCTAGGGCCTGGTCGTCTTTCTTCCACTCATCTCAAAACAGTTCCCTTTTTCACAGCCCCTTTTAAAATTAACAGTTATACAGCCATCACCATAAAAGACTGTAGAGCATAATTAGTTTCCTAAAAAGGACATAATCTGCTTAGTAAGTCTGCAACTGTTGTTAACTGGGCTGAAATCTGCAGATTCAAACTGAGGATTAAAATGCAGTCAAAATAATCAGGATGAGATGACTGTGAACCGGGAAGGACTGTTCAAGGGCCAGGCTGAGCCCCACTCTCATGGTTTTGTAAAGAAACTTAGGGGAAAAAATCTAGAGCAGCATTGCAACCTCTTTTGCACATTCAGTTAACATAAAAATTTTCATATGCCAAAGAAAGCAGAATAATGGTGACATACAGCATTCCTCAACTGTGCTATAATCTAAATGAAGACACGATGATTTGCAGAAGAAATTGTTTATGCTCATTAAAGCCAAGAACACAGTGTCATGATTGTCTTTTCATGTAATTTTTTTCTTATAGATATGCTAACGCAAACCTGAGGAGGATTTTATTGGAAGTGATTGATTTATGTTAGGATGAAATAATTAATGTTTTCCATCAAAGTTATATGGGCCAGCCTGTATATTTTGTTTCTACAAAAGATCTGTCATGTATTTCCTCTTCCATGTAGTTTAACTGACAACAGCTGACCCTGTTGTCTCTTGACAGTTGTAATCTGTCACCTTAAACCCCAAACTCCCATAACAAATAACAGTTAAATGACGTGCAATGATTAGACATGTTTGAGTAAATAAAGCAGCCCAAATTTCCCAATCAGCAAAGATAGAGACAGACATTGTGCAAAGGCCAGGAAGAATCACAGACTTTTTTGGATTAATTTCAAAGTCTGGCTGTAAATATGAACCCTCTAGTAAAGCTGACTTTTGGATTCAGACTTGCTGATCAGGCAAATAATAGCCTGATTCATGCAAAACAGAAACAACCATACATGGTTATGTTACGTTGTGTTCTGATGGGGCTCTCTTATGTCCCCATATGTCTAATCATATTTCTGTGTTATCTGAGGGAGACCTGAGGGGATCTGGTGCAGTATTCTTTGAACGGATGGGTGCTTTTTAATATAAGACTCAGGAGTTGTCTAGTAAAACATCTGTGTTAAAAATGCATTTCTAAGTGATGAATCTGTATTATCTGTCTGATTTGTGACAACCTTCAGATTCCAAGCTCTTTGGAACTTACAATATTGTGGGATGTGGAACCCAGCGCATTCTTAGCTATTATTTCAGCCTGTACTGAAAATTCCTCATAATGATACAAATTACTTTCTGGGAGAGCTAGGGGAGGCAGTAATGTAAAAAAACGACAGAGGGTGTGTGAGGTTCCCAAGAAGTTTGAAGCTTATTTTATTTTCTTTTAATGTTATTGAGTATAATTGTATTGTTTCTCTCTTGACTTCTTGACAGTTCCAGGTATGTGAATTTGGCACTCCTGAACGCATGAACTTTAATAGTTACAAGGGAGAAAAATCCAGTTTTAATCAGAAAAAGTTGAAAAGCAAGAGAAACACCACTGCATTTGGGTGCTCTCTTGGTACCCAAAGTCATATTTTGGCTTCTCTGTTAAATACTCATTATTTCAGTGTTTCTGAACATGCACTGATCCTATTTCTTTTTAGATGCCTAAAAATGGAAATTTATGCTTGACGTATTAACTGTGATGTGTGCTGCAACACCCATATCTTAGCTGCCTGGCCCCAGACTGGTATCTAAAACCTGAAACTAAATACCTAGGCTCCCTGTTCAGCACATGGAGAAAATGAGATACCTCAGACAAAGTGACTTGCACTAACCATCAGGGTGGTGCATGAGGGGTATGCCTTATCAGGAGGATAGGCACCCAAATCCAGATTAAGTGGGAATATGTCCACCCTCTCTGAATGCAGAATCCAAAAATTGCTTAGAAGGTATTTACAGAATTAATTGAAAGATTTTGAGAGGACTTGGTTTATTCTGTATTCATTGCCAGAAGAAGAGCTGGCAGTCTAATGATTTAGAGAATTCAGGACCAGAATATACAAACTCAGTTCAAATTCAGCATGAGAGGCCCCACATCCCTGCTTTATAAAATGATGGTGTTCCCTTCTGCTGAAGCTGCATCAAGGACGTATAAAAAACCTGAGAGATCTGGAATGGTATAGAAAACAAGGAAGACCATGATATAATACCTTGTTGGTCTGGACCATCAACTACAAGTTCTCCCAGTCCTGTCATCCATCTTTGCCTTCATTGCCTGGAGCCTGGAGCTGTCACCACTGTTAGAGTACATGCTCTAATTGTATTTCCATAATGAGAAATTTTGTTGAGAATCTTTGCATTTTATTACTGGTGAACTCAGCGCCTCTTTAGTGTGGTAGAAGTTCTCTAGGCCAGGTAGTACTTTTGTGGTAAGGATTCAGTTTAGGTGCACAAAGGCCGTTAGAGGAGGAATGCAGATAGACTGTGCAGTGGGGCCAAACAGACTGTGCAGCACGTGTGTTGGCAGAGGCTTGGAGCTCAGAACAGAGGTGAACTGGTGGAGGTGATCTGAGACAGGAGAGATCCTCTTGTATAAGATCTTTTATTCGTTCACTTTTTTTCCTCTCATCTTTCCTGTGGGGGCAATTATTCGATCTGTAAGTGGAATATGACCCCAAGGAACAATAATTTCTATCCTCAGCATCCTCCAGAACAGAACCCCTTTCTGTGTCCAGTGGAAAATATCTCAGTCAAGGGAAGATTGCTTAGTATTTTCAAAGAATAATTCTGCAGCCAACCTAAATTCCCTGTCTGTGGATGGAAGTGGGGAAGCAGAAAAATTAGTGAGAGACATCTCTTGTGGCCTCATTCATTGCCATATATAAGCCATATATGGAAGTTTAAGTAGATTCTTTTAATTCAGACTGAGAATTAAAAGCCAAAAAATTGATGCACTGCCCTTCAAGCCTCATATAATAACAAAAGGAGGAAGTAGTCAACAAAATTTTCAGTTACACCAAAAAACTGTTGTTATTTGAAAAAATAAAATAAGTAAAACCCAAAACTTTGGTTGTGGCCAAAAATACTATATTATACGAGATTTGACTGTTTATGTGGAATGAAGGCTAGAAAGAAAGAGACCTTTGCATGGGCCTGAACTAACTGGAGGTCTTTTGGGTGTGGGCTAGTTTTGTTTTCATTCATTTTTATTTAAAGTATTTTTGGTGTTAACAAGAGGAGAACATGAGACTCATCCTAGATGTGCTATGGTGTAGGTAATATTAGGTATATGAAGAACTAAACATCTTAAATTGATAACCATCATAATCTGTATATTGAAGTCTTCTGGAATCACAAGAAAATAGCTGCCTCTATTATAACTTAAAATAGGCTGTTAAAATTAATGCAAAAAATATAATATGTGAAGTGTAAGAATATACACTTCACATATTATATGTACAGAGAAGTATGTGTTTATTTTCAGAGTATTGTCTTTGGTCACTGGTATATTTAGGTGGACATATCCTCTTGCTACAAATAGCACAAATAGTTTTTGACCATGTACAGAGTCACATGTACATTTTTAAACAAATTAATAAGAACAAGTAGTTGTATTAGCTCTACTCTCAACATTTACATAAGCTACTCTTCTGGCAGCAGTTCAGGTTTTGGTATGTATCTGTCAAAGAAAGCAAGCTAATGAATTCTCAAAGCATGTATTTAAAAGGTATTGCTTAGCCTCCTGTCTTTAAAGTGTGCCATACTGCAGCAGACAGGAAGGGAAACAAGTTTTAATCAAGCAGTGCCAATATTGTTGTAACAGCACTGAACTCCATGTGCAAAAGTCATAACTTCTTGGGGGGAAAATACCACCACAGCATGCAGCTCACCATAGGGAAAGTATGTGCACTTCAGCTGGGGAGACTTCACTGGGCTACATCTAAGCAGAAAGAAAAAGGATTTCCAAGAGCCTGAACAATTCTCCATAAAGGCAGTGAAACAGAGTCATTCTGGGGACTTTTTCCAGTAGCTGAACTCTTAAAACCTGCAGAACAGCAGTGATCTGCCAGTCTTTAAGCTGCTAAAGGTTTTGTTCCTCCCACCCTCAATCTAGCTCCCTGGGAGCCAGATTTGTCCCTGCATTTCAGTATGCTCTCTGACTGTGATGCCCATATGCCTTAGAGATGCTTTGCGGGGAGGTCAGCAGGTCTGTGCTTGAGCCTCCTGCAGAAAGCACCAGCATTCCACTGGAGCCTGGAGAACTGTCCTTCAAATTGTCAAAGATTTTCCTGCACTTCTCACATTATTTTGGTCTCAATTGTACTTAGGAAAACATGGTACTAAATATTTATTGGTAACACTTTCCTTCATTTTTCTGCTTTTTTGTCTCACAACTTTTAAAGAAAACAAAGGCTTCAGTTCAAAAATCTATTTGTAAAACAAAAGCATGTAGAGAGAGAGAATCTTTAATAAATGCATCCACAGGATCTGCCACCCAGGCAACACGGGATGGCCATGTTTTGCCTTCTTCTCAGAATATTGTAAACCTGCTGTCTCAGCAATGAGCGCAAGATCAGGTTCTGCTTGTTGTAACGCAAGGGGAACCACAAAAGGCCAGTGTAGTTAGGGCTGGGCTCTCTACTGTTAGTCATTAAGCACTGACACAAATACCAAATTCTTTCTTCCCCTTCCTCTGAGCCATGACTAAGTCCTCAGCTTGAATTTCAAACCACAAGTCCTGCAGCTTCCAGTAAATACTGAATATTTAAACATACGCTATTTTAAAAATTACATGGTAAAGAAATAATGTTTCTTACAATTGGCTTGAGAATTATAAAAAAGGCTGTAGGAAAGACAGCTGCTTGTATCTCAAAGGTGTGAGTACAAGTAAGAATCCTGGTTGCAACCAATGTTGACCACAGTCATTGTTTTCAAGTCCTTTGCCACAAACACGTAATTCTGTAAATGCAGGAAAATACACTCCAGTCTTTTATAGTCTCCATTCCTGTATTCCAGCATTTCCAGGAGCCTAATGAAGGGTTGAGGCCAATTGATAGCTGTGGTCACAACCCAAGCTTATTAACCCAAGCCAAGCATTAATCCACAGGAAGTATCCCACTCTGATATTCTTGTTGCTGATATAAGCTGAAAATTAAATAAGCCATGTATAGTAGGTGAAAGGCTTTATTTTTCCATTAGTGCTGTGTTTCCTTTATAGGAGGTTTCAAGAGGGTTAATGCCTTTACTGTACTTTAGCCAATCTGTCTGAATGTCTAATGTCAACTTCTTCAATAATATAACCTATTCTGCTCTCTCGATTACGGATTACTTTTATCAATCATATAATCATATCCAGAATCCTGCTTAATATTAATTGCTTAGGATTGAAAATATAAGGCTTTTTTCAGGATTTTTCTGATTGCACAACCACGGAAACATGCTGATATTTTGTGTGAGGAGGAATCTAGTGCTGAAGAATAAAATATGAAGAATGTCTTGAGTCTGGAAATGGAAAGTAATTAATGTGATAAGGAAAAATCTTTTTTTTGAGTATCACCTCATAGATGATGAGCATCGTGAAAGTGTATAAAACTAGTTATTTACCAAGTCTAATTTTTCATTTCAAACACTATTGATAGAAAAGGTAGTTCCCTTGCATTTGATGCTATCCATGTTATGCAGCTGATTTGACCATCCCTGTGTAGTTGTTTGAGACAGTTTTTTTAGTACTGCTCTTTCCCAGTATAAGACCCAAGGAGAGGTTGAATTTTCAGATAATAACCATTCAGCTGCTCTCAGTATTTTAAAAGAACAAAATTATGGCATAGCCAAATGAGTTCCAGAAGGCAATAAATGTGCTGGCTTTTATCAGCAGTAAACCCCCACATATTTGCAGAGAAAATTAGTTTTTAAAAAGAAGAATGGACAAGGCAAATACCAGAACTACAACCCTGGAGCTCAGGAGAGCACCTTTTACAGGGATCTGCTTGGAAGAAGGCCGTGGGACATGATCCTGGAAAAAAGAGAAGTTCAGAAGAACTGATTCTCCAGGATCAGAATCACCTCCTTTAAGCTCAAGAACTGTCCATCCTGACAAATGGAGTTTTACCATCCTGGTGCAACTCAGACATACAAAGAGGTGATAGGTTAAAGGTTGGACTCAATCATCTTGGAGGTCTCTTCCAATCTTTATGATTCTGTGGTCCTGTGAAACATAAATGAGGTGGAAGCAGAGTCAGTTGACCCAGTGCAGGGGCTGGAAAAGGAATATAGAGTGTCTGAGAATGCAGGGACAGAGTTAGGAAAGTAGAAGCCCACCAGGACCTGAGCCTAGCAAGGGACTTTAAGGGCATCAAGAAGGCTTCTATATCAGCAGCCAGAAGAAGACTAAGGACAATATGGGTCTTCTGCTGAATGGGACATGGAAAAGACTGAGTTACTCCATGCCTCCACACCTTTGTCTTCACTGGTAAAATCTGCTTACAGTAATCCAAGGCCTCTGGAACCAGAGAGGGAACTTGCAGCTATCAACATTTATCTTCAGCGGAGGGATATGAGGATAGGGGAACATTTAAACAAATCGGACATACAAAAGTCCAAGGAACCTGATGAAATACATGTACACATCCTGCAGGAGGGGCAACAACAATGTGAGACCTTTCTCAATTGTCTTTGAAAGTTCATGGTGATTGGGGGGAGTTCTTGAAAACTGCAAGAAAGCAAATGGTAATACCTGTCTTCAAGAAGGATTCAGAGAACTATAGGTCAGTCAGCCTTATTTCGATCCCTGAGAAGAGAAGGTGATGGAAAAAAAAACATGGAAGCCATTTGCAAACTTCTCAAGGACAGGAAGATGATTGGAAGCTGTCAGTGTGGATATACAAAGGGGGATATCATGTTTCTCAATCTGGTAGCTTGATAATTTGCAGATGGTAGTGAAGTGGAAGGAGTCGTTGATATACCAGTTCTTTGTACTGCCCTTCAGAGGAACCTCAACGGGCTGGAGAAGCGAGTTGGCAGTAATTTCATAAAGTGTGACAAAGGGAAATACAAAGTGCTGTACCACAGGAGGAATAATCCTCTGCACCAGTGCAGGCTGGGAACCAACCAACTGGAAGGCAGGGTTCTAGCAAAGGATGTTGGAGTCCTGCTGGACACAGAGTTGAACATGAGCCCACTGTGTGTGCCGTAGCAGAAAAGAAAGTCAACAACCTCTTGGGCTGCATGAGGAAGAGCACTGCCAGCAGGCCAAGGGAATTGAATCTTCCTCTGTACTCAGCACTGATGAAACAGATCTGGAGTTCAGTCCTGGGCTCTCTGAGACAAGTGAGACATGAACATACTGGAGCAAGTCCAGCTAAGAGCCACAGTGATGATTAAGGGCTTGGCGCATTCGATGTAGCAGCAGAGGCTGAGAGAGATGGGAATGTTCATTCTGGAGAAGAGGAAGCTCAGGAGAGATCTCATTGGCATGTATAAACGTCTGATAGGAGGGAGTAAAGAAGACACTGCAGGGTCTTCTCAATATCCAGGAACAGGGAAGAAGCACAAATTTAAATACAGGAAATTCCATTTAAACATAAGAAAAAGACCTTTTTTTACTTTGAGGTAGGAAAAAAACTAGAATAGGTTGTTTCTTGAGACTGTGGACTTTCTTTTCTTGGAGATATTCAAACCCTCACTGGACATGGTCCTGAGCATACTGCTCTACTTGTCTCTACTATGCCTGTGCTTGGAGCAAACAAAATGCAAATATGCTCTCAAATCACAGCAGTTCTGTGAAAACTTTGATTTGGGCCATGGTCATTCAAATGCATCCAAGTTGGCTCCCAGGTTTATGTTATGCCTTTTTCAGGTCACTTTCACAAACAAACCTTTCTCCATCAGTGAGGGAAAGAAATAATAGCTCAAATTATCAAGGGGTCTTCTTACCTCAGTCTTTGCTCAACAAAACAGCTGAAAGAGGAAAAGCAGTTCTTTGAGGGGGTTTATGTCTTTGATGCAACAGGAAACTACAGGGAAAAACTGAGGAAAAGATGTTGAACAATCACACAGGAACCAAATCTTGTCAATGGAGCAGAACTCCTAAATGTGTGATAAATAGAAAGAAGGAGGAAGTTTCCATGCAGACGGCGATGTTCCAAATATGCTGGACTGTAAGAAGCTGGTGACAAAAGAAAGACTGCTTTACTTACAAAGATCTGTCTTTCTATAAATCATCAGTCAAATATTGTGTTGAAATCTGATCATCATATTTCATAAATGATTAAGACAGGTGGCAAAAATAGGAAGATATAATAATAATAATATAGGAAAAGGATATAACAGTCACAACTCCTAGCCTCTGGATTCTATTGACCATATTAGCCCTTAACCATCTGATGCTCTTCAGAGAATATCGAAGCACTTTCAAAGGAGAACCATATCACTACCCCAAATTTATATGGGAAGGGATATACAAGATGAGTTGGATCTAGTGTCACCTGGAAAATCAGTTGCATGTTTTGTGTGCACATCTTTGGGTTTGTTGAAATGCTTAATAACAGCTGTATAAATATTTTAGAGGTGGCCGGGTAAACAATAGCTGCTGTACATTCCTCTCACATTGACAAAACTTAGTAAACAAGCAAGGTGAGTGGGATTTTTGAGCTCTGCTGCAATAGGAAATCAAATCATTCTAAGTGTACCTGGTCTAGATGAGTCTGCCTTGGCAGAGGAGTTGGACTAGTTGATCTTCAGAGGGCCCTTCCAACCCAAACTGTTCTGCAATTCTGTGTGATTGAAGTTCAAAGATGCTTGTTCCTACTATTGTTCTTTGGTGGGAAGGCACAGCCGTTCCTTTGATGTTATCAGGAAGCTCTACCAACCTGGTCTCAACATAGGCCTGTAAATGTTCTCAATATACCCATGTTGGTTGTTGAGCTTGGTGAGCAGCGGTGAGGGTTTAAAACATAGACACTCCATAAATTTCACCCATGCTTCTAACTCTCCTATTTCAGAGAGAAATATGAGAAACAACTGTATGTGTCTTTCTGCGTATCTGACCCTTCTTCCCCATTTTGAACATGGGCCTTTGTATTGCAGCTTTATGATGTTTATTTATCTCATGGACATATACAGGTCTCAGTATTCCTGCTGTCTTCACCAACAGAAACCATCTTTGACTTTTGAAATCAGTGCTCTGGGGTTTTTTTGTCTGCTTGTTTTTCATAACGCTTTTAAATATAAATATGGGGTTTAATAATTTCTTTTTTCTATAATTTCAGAGAAAGAATGATCTCTATAGTCTTTCTTCCAATGTTTCCTTCAAAGTTAAGAGCATGCCATATAAAGTGCAACCAGAAAAGCTCCCTGAGGGAAGCATAGCAGTAAGTAACTGAAAATTATATCTTTGTGTGAAACGTGTATTTGGTCACTCTGATCACAGCTGTGAAAGTTTTTATAGATGAAAATATTGAGATAATTCTTTCCTATGTTTCTAGTGTAAATTCCTGAAGGAATTATTACCTGAAGGAAATAACTTCATTGCTTTCTGTGGAAGTTGATGATACATGATTCTGATTACATTTTAAAATAATTTCTTGCTGCACTAATGTGCAGACTGCTCCATTGCAATTAGGGTGGATTTTTCACCCAAAAGAGAACAGAACTGTGAAAACAAGTATCTAGTTACTTTGTTTGGGGTAAAAAAAATCTGGAGGAAATTTTTTTTGCAAAATCCAAAATCATGTTTCTGTCGGGTTTAGTGATCTCACTCTTCTCCCAGTCAGCAGTTCTCTCACACAAGCTTGTGTATTGTCTACAGCAACTTCTCTCTTACCTGTAGTAAGCTTCTTTGATACCCTGATTTTTGGGAAGGTTTGTATGCCTTTCTAGGGTTTCCACCTCACAGCACATCAAGTGCAAGATACAAATTTACTTGGGAATCTTTAGAGAAGGGAGAGATAGATGCTAAAGTACTTGCCTTATTTGCAGACAGAGATCTGTATGGCCCTGGAGTACTATATGAAAAATTAATTTTGGAGGCATAATTTTGATTTAATTGTTTGCTGGTGCTGAAGCATTGGGTTTTGGGAGCACTTTAAAGTAATTTTCTTCTTATGGTGTCTAATATCGTGGGTAAAATTCACTCTGTTTTGTCATTATTGATAGAAATAAGTAAAATATGAGTGCAAAAATTGATTCTAGTATAAGAGTAATCTGAAATTTTAAGGCTTAATGTTCTCATCTTCATAATGATTCATCAGTTACAGTCCTTCTTTTAAAAGAAGCTCAGTTCAAACTTTGCCAAGTTGAACTGGGGTGAAAATACACCATATCAGTCTGTTGAGATGTAGTAGTAGGGACAGAGTATTTTCTTACTTAGAAAACCCACAGAATAATACACTTTATATCTTACTTTGAGTATATTTTAGAGGACACAGGCTATGAAGTTTTGTTTTGTTCATGCACGGATTTAATGGTTGATTGATACTTGCTCTGGAAAGACACGAGGTAAACTCTTGGTTCTGTGTGCACAGAGACTCCAACCTCCATCATAAGTAGAACCATGATTTCACTAGAGAGGATTGGTGCTTAATGCAGTATTCATCCAGAAAGGTTCAAAGGCACCATGCTGACAGATATACTTGGGCTCTTTTTATTTTCTTGCAGCATGTGTTCCATACCAGAAACACATGTGCAGAATTCTGTTGGTAGTGGGGCCTTCATCTGGACTGAAGTGCTTTACCCCAGGTGATAGCCTGCTGTTCTCAACAAGTGTCAGATGATCTACCAAATTATCAGATAAGCATTTCATTCTCTTGCTCCAGCCAGTATAATGCTTGTTACTTGCAGCAGATGATTTACAGCAAAATGCCTGTAATGGCAACTGTAAAATGTTGAAAAATGATAACACTTTTATGTCATTTCATATCTGGACATGGCAGTGGCTGCTTGCCAGCTCTACGGCTTGATGTGTTATATGCACCAGTTCTTTGATGTTCCACTTGCAAGAAGAAATATTTCCTTGAAGTTGGGCAAAGCTTAATATTTTTGCTCCTTCTGAAAAAGATCACTCGTCGTATTTTAAAAGCTTCCAAAGATTTATTTCAAGGTTTATGGTTTTCTTTCAGACAATGAAAGGGTGGAAGTGGATGAAAGATTTAAATATTTTTAAAATTAGTTTTCAGAAGTATATATCTAATAATCAGCCAGCACTTTAAAGTTTATATAGAGAAGATAATATATTTAAAAGAATAGAGCATATGTCATCCATTTAATTCATATAGTGCTGGATTCCAATTATGCAGGCTGATATTTACCTTTAGTTTTAATGGCATGAATAATCCCATAAACATCAGTAACCTACAGAGTCACGTAGTCATATTTGCAGCACTGAGGACTGTATTTCCATCATCATGGAATATAGCTCTTGGATACATGGGTCTTGAACACAGGGTCATGATACAAAGGAGAAACATTATGTAAATGTAAGAAAATCTGGATCTTTTATAGTAAAACATTACAGTGAAAATGCATCAAACGGAAAATTAGCGTGGAGCTTAAACCAGAATCCACTGACATCTGTAATAGTATTTCCAGTAATTTTCGTAGTCTTAGAATTGCAACCATATATTATTCAACTGGTTGGATTTCCTTGCTAACAGCTATATCATTCAAGAAAAAATTTTCTTTTTTTTTTTGTTACAAGTATTAATGTGGTAAATAATAACTGTCTTACTTGATGAATTTCGTGTGCAACATTTTATTGCAAAAAGTACCAAGTTAGAATAAGCAGCAATTTGCTCTTATTTGTTTTAATTTATGATTCTTGAGCCAGTTGCTTTTCTTAAATGTTTGATAGGATTTTTACTATGTATGCCTTTAGTCTAAACTGTTTGACCAGTGTCCTACAGTGAGTAAAATTGGTTTTGGACTAAGGCCTATAACTTTTTTAAATTATTGCATGGTGATAGTACTTTTGTTTTAGACAAGCTTATATTCCTCATGAAATATATTTGCATAAACATTTGTAAAGTGTAAACATAAATGTGACTTCAAGCTCAAGGGAGCTTTTGCATTCTATTCTGAGCATTTTTTGAGAACATATAAGAACATCATGCTGTAAAGGTTGGATGGGGACATGCAGGAGTACAAAAGAATTCCTGTTTTTCAGCCTCTGTAAACAAAATTGCTGAAGACTAAAGAAAGGTCATCATGGGCAGCAAAAGCAGTAGCACTAGAATAATAATTAATTTAGCTACTGTTTCTTAAAGTAGCAGAATAAATTGTGGAGAAGTTGTTTTTATTTTTTAAAGTGTGTGTTTTAAAGAACCAGGGAGACAAAAAATAACTATGAGAATCCCACTGGCACGCACTGAATTCTGACCACAGATGCTGGAAGTTTGCACCAGTCAAACCTAGTTCTCATCTATATACGTGGAACTGCTGGTGAACCAGCAGCTTTCTACATGTACTTCTCTTTGCTTTGTGCTCCCTTCCAGAGGAATCAAAGACTATTTTGAAGACACACTGAGTAACACCAAAATCAGAAGCAAAATCCAAACTGTACGAAATACAGTGCGAAAAAGCCTAATAATCCTTTTATCTACTTACAATGTGCTAAACTGGCACATTTTAAAAAAGGAAAATAAAGGCCTCCCCAGAAGAACGCTTTCATAAGCAACAAGTGACTTTAATGGAACCACAAGTGGGGTTATGAAGGTGAGACTATCGGACAGCATCTGTGTTAAGACCAGTGTGAATTTTATTTCCAATAGCAAACAAAGGTTCTGTCCATACCTCTTGGGTTGGCTTCACCCTCATCTCAGTGCCTGAGGCAGACGGCATTCTTTGGCACCCTTTGCATACAAAAAGTGTGAGACATTCAGCAGTGTCAGAAGGCTCCTCTCAAGTGTGTTGAGCTGTGCTTTTCAGCCACCTGACAGAGAAGCAAGCACTGTTTTCAATGTTCAGCATAAAGTCTTGTCCTGAACAGAGAGGAAAGCCAACACGCATCTAAAGCGCAGTGTCAACATGCAACACTTGTGTAAAAATTCCACTTCATATTGGCCACCTTAGATGGAAACATTCCCTGGCTCTGATCCTGCAGTACTAAACCTACCACACGAAGAACAGAAATCCAAGCTGAAAATACAAACTTGTCTTAAATCAAAATCATATGTAAAACTGTTGTGGACAGCATGGGGTGAAAAAGGGACAATCCTCTGTAAAAATGGTGAAACAAGGCAGACAAAACTGGTTTGTTTCTTTCTTCCCCTCCAGCTTCTGTCTCAGCTCTGTGGGTGTTCAGGACTTGCAGTGTCAAACTGTTCACCAGCAAGTGCATTAGTAGCCTTGCAAGTCTTTGTGTGTAGTATAAAGGGTGGCAACCCAGGGGCATTATATCCTACCGGTAATGCACTGTAGGCAGGAGTGAGACTGATGCCTACAAATAATCCCCTGCTCAGGAAATAAATCTCAAGTAGTTAGCACAACCATCCCCTTGCTTTTAAAACCTAAGACAAAGAAGGATTCATGGAAAAAGGATGTGGGTGAGATAGGATGGTTTCAAGATTTTAGCAGGCAAATATTTCATTAGCATTGGCTGCACTCAGGCTAAAAGAGAAGAGAGATGTGCCAGCTTTGCAGCAGCATTCTGCTTGATACAGGATAGACCTAATTTCTGCTGTCTGTTTTGCTCATTGCTGATAATCTAAGGATTATAAACATGATACCCTGGTCTTCTAGAAGATTACAGTTTCTTGTTTATGTTTCAACATTTGTCAAGCTCCAGCTGAGCTACTGAAATTGAACCAGAAGTTGCACTTGACTGTCTATAAAGGCAGAATGACAGAAGGAGGGAGAAAGGATTCTGAACCCAGGCAGCACAAGCAAGGCTGAGAGCTGCTACACCACTCATAATTATTTAGCGTCCTCGGGAAGATCCACATGTCCTTATCTGGATCCATGCTGATAGGTGCTCTGGAGATAGCAGAAGAAGAGCTAGCTTGTCTTACTGTTTTCCTAGCCTAAGAGGGAAGAAAACACAATACACAAATACAGCAAACATCTAGGAAGTGGCCCATAAAAGAAGGCATGGAAAGGCAACATGGGTGCTTGTAGTTTCATACACTATCAGCTTTATCCAACACTTAATGAAATCTACCGTCCCTAATTAAATAATCTGTTTCCACTGATTGCAGGAGGATCTCAAACATGCTTTGAAGTCTGGATTGGCCCTACCTAATTTTGAACAGCCAACTGGCATGCATTAAGAGTCTAGTTGTTGCTCTGCTCCTGTGCAATCATATGCAGCCCTATGGGCTATTCAGACCCAAACACCAGGCAGCAGCTTACTTCACCCCTGTCTGAGAGCACCTGTGGTGCTGAAGTAGTTATCTTAGGTTGGGTTAAAGTGGACTTGGTGCCCAAGGAACGAGATGTGGTTCAGTCAAATACTGTCTGAAGAAATCTGCAAACCAAAAATTCTTGCTACAGAAGTACTTGCCCACTCAGATAATTTCCGTATTCAGGATGTACCATTTCAGTAGGCTGTTGTCATGGCTTAGGAATGGTACTCCCCAATTTAGTTCTCCCACTGTAACTCTCCAAACCATGCACCACTTGCTCACTTCCCCCCTTTACCCTCCTTCTCACCCTGAAACAGGATGGAGATACAAATTGAATGTACAAAATATAAAGATCACGAGATGTGATAAGAACAATTTACAGGAAACAGCAATGAGATAAGAAAATTAACAGTAACAGCAACAATACTATTGACAGAGGGTACAAGAAAGGAATGACTGACAGGGAAACTCCCTGACAATGGACAATACCGACAGCTCCCTCTGCCACACTTACTCTATTGGGAGGAACTTAGGAAGAGACTCCCCTCCCCTCCGCCTCCAGCAATAGTGTGAGGTGGTATAGACTAACTTTCAGGTCCTGGCCATGCCCCCTCCAGGCTACTCCAAAAATTAACCCTTTTCTGTACGGACCCAGGATGACTATCCATCTATCAAGCCATCCATACCTGGCCAGCAGCTTGTCAGAATCTTTTTGTTTTGTTTTACTGATGTTCTACAATCCACCCTAAAGCAGCAATGCTGACTCCCATTTCCTCTTGTATTTATCTCAGTCACATTATGCCACCCAGGAATTTGGCTTAAGCTATCAGTAGCAGAAATGGCAAAATAAAGTCTTTGCATGTAAATGGGTCTTCCCTGTGGTTTGGTCTTGCTGTAAAATGGAGTCAGTCATTTCATTAAACTTGAGACAACAGAAAGCACTGCTTGCCTTTTATTTTTGCTGCTGTTTTACAAATAATTTTTAAGATGCTTTTGGTAAGTGGTCTTTCACATTACTGCTCCAGCTTCACAGCAATATGCTCAGGCAAATGATAGTGTTAAGAACAGAAACCATAGTGACGCTCAAATCTTAAATGATTAAGATGTGCAATCTGTATGTTGACAGTGTCAGGTCCTTTCCAAAAAATAATTAAAATTTGTAACTCCCTGTGTGTAGTACCTCAGAGTCTGCCAACAGAGGAAGTGCTTACTGGGAATGAGTTGAGGTTTTTTGAATCAATCCGGTTTTGCTGTCTTGGGGCTCGTGAATTTTCATCAGCACTTCCCAGCTCTTATGCTGTATGTGATCAGGCTTGCTTCAGGGCAGCATTCATGATTTTCAAGCAGTGGAAGGGAGATGCTTTCTTCCTTCGACAGCTGAGCTCATTGTTTTCTACAGGCTTCAAGCAGCCCCTTGTAACTGCATCCTTTCTGTTTTCCCTGGTCAGTTAACCTTTTACTTGAATTCATCTTTTTGCTTAATTGGCTTTTCTTGGGAAGAATCTCTGCAGACAGTTCAGGTGACCCTTCTCTCGTTTTCTCTGCCCTTGCATTTTAATGCCACTCTGAGACACAAGCAGAGCCATTCAAAAACATTTTATCCTTACTAAAGGAGCTCTGGTCTAGCTGAATCTAATGATGCAGAGAGGCTATGAAATTTTGTGGTGGTTAGGAAGCAACCCAAAGAGGAGGCTGGCAAAGGGAATGGTATTCCTGCACTGGCATGGTTGATCACTTGATCAGACCATCAGGATATCTGTTGGGACATAAGGGTAACATTTCGCGGGTTGTTTTATTAATGCTTTTTGCCTTAAAATAATTTTTTTTTGCTTTAATTAGCTCTCATATTTATTCTTTGTAGATGGTATCTTTTTGAAATATTTTAGGCTTATGACTATTTAGAGCTGATCTGAAGATGTATATTAGCTGTGTTTGTTAGATCAATGATAGTATGGCCAGCACTGCAAAGACTTCATCTTCAGAGCCAATGTTAAAGTGCAAACACCAGGACTGGCAGCATCTTGGAATTTTCTGTGCAACCCTCAGTGTAAGCTTTGGTAGAAAGCAAGTGGTATCCTACATAGAAAGTTTGTGCCTACGCTTTGTTTCCCAGTGAGGAATAAAAAATATGAGCATCAGTAGAGCTCATCACACTGCCATCTCTGTAAGTGCTGTGTCAGAGTAGGGAGCAGCTGGCTGCACAGATGAAGTAAGTGAAAAGGACTATTCAAAAGTGTCTTCCAGTTAAGCCTGACAGTAGCTGGAAGACAGATCTACTGATGCTTTCAGAATGAAAAATCTGTGAATGAATGCTGATCACAAGAAAAAGTGGGAGAGGAAAGGATTGGATGTTGCAGAAATGATTAAATGATTAAATTTGCCATCTTCAAGGAGAGAACTGAGAGGCACAGAAATGGAAATAGTTTTGAGCTGAACTAAAGTGCTGTGTCATTCCTAAAATTTAGGCTGCTGCTCCTTCAATGAACAAATTAGAAATTAGTATTGTGTTAAATTTCTAGTGCATCAATCATTAAGGTAATAGCAGGAAAAAAAACGTAGAAAGAAAATTTACAATGAGTGCAGCTCAGGGACTGGGCAATAGCCAAGAAACTTATTAAAAGGAGTAGATTTCCTACTTGAGCACAGAAGAGGAATATCATTTGAGAGTTTGTGTCATCAGTTTCTTTGCAAACTGATTTCATCATGTCATAAGGCAAATAACTCCCATCTGTCACATACTTATCCTGTTTAAGGGAGACTAGGAGTAGATGAGAGAGGTCGAAGAGAAAACTGCAGAGAGAAATCACTTCCTAGGCTAACAACAAAGAGAAAAGTTTGAGAAAATAAAACTAAAACTGAAGGGATATAATTGTGTCGGAAGAGCAAAGGAATGCTCAAACTCAGTCCTTCCCACCTGGGAGCAGCAGGGACAGAGCAAATAATTCAGTGAGACTGATGAGGAGCCTTCCAAGCAGAGTCTGAGAGCATATAATAAATTTTGTACAAGATATGGAAAGGAGGGTGAGGAGGAGAGTGTGGATGTCCCCAAAAGGAGAAATACAGAAGGGTTGTTACTACTCTTTGTCCACATGAAGGTCTAAAGAGAGAAGTTTGACAAGTCAATTAAAACCTTTGATAACTGACATTAACATCTGCTGCTTTGTAGAGCCTCAGACAATGAGAGAGAGCATTTCATGCTTGTTTCCCATTTAGGTAATAGTCTGTATGCTTGGCTTCTTTTAATGATCATATCATACTGTGTGTTAGGCTTTATCACAAGGACAATACACACTGCTTGAGTTTCATTTTTGGACTGCTTAGCTGAAATGCAAATCATCGGAAAAAATGTATACTGGTACGTCAGCAGAAATTAAAATAAGAAAAATGTAGCTGGTATCTACTGTGGTTTGAATTAAGAGTTTGGGCCGAAGTCAACCATTGTTTTGGATTAATTCAGTGTAGTTCAGTGTAGTGGCCTAAGCTGCACCAGCATGCATGTGAGCAGAACTTGGCTACTTGAATGTTCTTGAAGCATCTGCACAGAAAGGCATTTTTTTGCCACTCTGTATTATGGGGAAATTATTTGTATGTCTGATACAAGACTTGTATATGTGTGAATGCCATTTCTAGTAATTATCGTGAACAAGTGGAAAGGAAATTACAATAAATAAAGTCAACATGGGAGAATTTTGGTCAATGTGTATTTCTAATCTTCAAAATGCTGTTGAAGTCAATGCTTCTAATCTCTGTATTCTACTGTCAGATTTGCTTTACTGGCTTCATTTTTGTTCATTAAATGTATTCCTTTCATTGCAGATCAGAACATCTGTCGTTTGGTCCACCCCAAATGTCTCCTTTGAGATCCCTTTATGGGTTATAATTCTAGCCATACTTCTTGGATTACTAGTACTAGCTCTGCTGACCCTAGCTTTATGGAAGGTATGTTGCATTATTTCTGTTACTGTTGCCTTAAACCCTGAAAGATACTGGAAGATACAAACACATAAAAAGAGAGGCTAGAATTTTGTCATCTTTAACAGTTTGGAACAAAAGCAACAGTACACGTGTCTTTTTTGTTTTGGCCTTTCTGACATGCTAGTGTCATTGACTTTTATGCAGGGAACTTGTTTTCAAAATCCTCCTTTATTATTGAAGTCCGGTTATAAATGGGCATACAGAGTTTGACTCTGTTTACGAAGACCTATGATCCTCTATTTCAGGATGTTTAGGTTCAAAAAGAAGTTACTCTAACTTTGTTTTCTCTGAATAATTCAGGGATTTCCAGTTTTTGTCAGCATGGAACAACACTACCAGTTCTGAGAATTAATTTTTTGAAGATTTCCTTTTATATTAATATATCATATATTTTGGTTTTTAAAGTTTTCTATTCTTGTGTTGGTTGTTACACTCCCTTCACAAGTTTTAAGACAAGTTACTGGAAACTGCTATATTACAGGGAGCCAGTGTAGCTTTTGTCCATCCTCTCAGTTCACATTAAAAATAAGATTGAAATAATTCCTTAAGTTAGGATATGGCTCATCTGTCTTTAGCTGCCTAAAGGTTATGGTTAGGTGCACAGCCTATGCTAACTTCCCAACTTCACCTAGTCAGGTAACAGCAGCAGCAAAAAGCTACGTCTAAACAAACAAAGAGGAGAGAAATTACCTTTTGGTAATTGCCTTTTGGTGGTACCTTCCTTTGACCACTTGTGAACTTTCAACCTTGCAACCAAAAGAGTGACTTGTAGGCAGTTAAAGTAAGGTGAGAAGAATCTCATCTTTAGTGATCTTTAGACTAGATCACAATACTGTCCTGTGGACATTTTCCGACATATATTACACCTCTCTTGTTGTTACTGCTTGTCAGTCTAAATCTCTTTTCTGAATGAGCGCCTCGCTGAACTGAGATGAGCAGATTTCTCATTCGCATCAGTCCATATCAGCATTCAGACTAACTTTACATCTCCGGCAAAGACATCTGTTATGTAATTTGGATTTTTAAAGCTATGCTTTGGAGCTCAACGCCTTGCGTCTAAAACTTTCATAGGGAATGATTTGGATAGAAATAAAATACCTTCACAGTCTATCAGCCTGCCATACATGATGTCCAACATTTCAGGTTGCCTGACTGAAGAATCAAACTGCAGCTGAGTCTTCCTGTGGTTGTCTTACCATGACATCTTTGTTTCTGTTGATTGTTTTCTGCAGTGTGGCTTCTTTGACAGAGCTAGACCTCCTCAAGATGACATGGCTGACAGGCAACAGCTGACAAATAACAAGACTACTGATGCATAAAGGAAGAGAGTGACAGTTCAAGGCAGAATCCTGCCTGAGACTAGAAACACAACGAGGATTAAATGAAAGATTCCTTCCACCAGTCTTCCTTTGTACCTGCAAGTGACATAGTGTCAATCCGATCTATGCAATGTTCTGAAAACATGCCACATGATGGCCATCCTTGCCAAAGAAAGCAACTTTATCACTGCATTATAAACATATTCACCACTGAACAGAATGATTATCCCATATTCCAGTCAGTCTACGTTTCAGCAGGTGCTTTTGAGCACGTGTGGTATATTGAGATGCTTCCAGAACAAGTCCAGATCTCTCAAGGAGAGAATGCCTTCATTGCTGTATTGTCTAGAAGATGAACCAGAACAAACCTTCTGAATGCTACTGTATCATGCAGAATACCTTTGAAACCTCCCTAAGAACATTTATGAAATTGTGGCTCAGGGAGACAGGCGATATATCAGTACTGTGAAAGTACTTCTGAAACACAAAGGTAGTCTATAAATAACTTTATAGATGGGGCACAATTATTTATTTTTCCACGTTTTTGGAATAAGTATCTGATATAATCATCAACATAGATTTTGAGAGAAGAAAGGAAAAAATAATAGAAATCATGTACTTACTTTGCATGTAAATAGAAGAGTAAACCCATTGTACACCCAGAACACAGCTTCCTTGGCTGAAAGGTGTTTTGCAAAGCAGAAGATTTACGGAACACTTTACAAGATGAGGCATATGATAAGCAAGTGCATGCTGTATCTCTTTCAGCCCAGAGCTGGCAGTATCACACCCAGGTAATTAAATCCATGCACAGTGTAGAGCAGGGATGAGTTACTCTGTCCTTGCTTTCGTGATGGCTGGCAGCTGTACACTGACACAGGATACAGTCATTTCTGAAACACTGTTTTAAATTATCACAGCCACACTGATGATATTGAAAAGGCTTGGGGGGGGTTTGGGGCTGGGGTAAATTTTCTTGGCCATTGCCCTGTTACTTTGTTGAAATTGCCTCTTAAAATGAAACAGCTACTGCCATAATTGTTCACCTAAAGAAATCCTTGTCTTTCTCATTTTTCAATCTACAAGGTGGCAGCATCTTAAAAGTAATGCTTTTGGCAAAGTTTAGGGCTTAATAAAATTATTTTTTAAGCAAAGTCTTGCAGGAAAGGGTGGCAGGATTTGTATTTATGCAGAAAAATAGGATGCCAGCCAGCCAAGAATGAAGAAAAAGAAGAAAAGAGATTTTGAGGTAACGAGTAAAAATATACACTTAGTATTTATTTTTTTTTCTGGGTTTAGAATTCTGAAGAAGGGATATTTCTTTCCCTTCTATCAGCAAACGGTCTTTATTTTAGCAGGGGCTCTAAGCCCTGATGTGTGCAAATTTGTATGTGAAAACTCTAGTCTTTCAGTCTTCCTGTGAGTGTGAAATTAGCTATATTGTGTAAACTTCAGGAGGGATTGTTCATTTTATGAAACATACACACCACTTGCCTTCTCCTGAGTTCCTTTTCTTGCCAATCCATCTCAGCTTCTCAACTGGTAAATGGCCTAGTCCATTCTGCTATTTTTTGGCTCCTTTTAAACAACTGCCCTTCTGCTTCCTAATACTTCAAGATAGGAGTAGTCATGAGACATTGTCAGTTTTGTCAGTCTGACATGAGATTTTAGAGTTTTCATTTCTTGCGTGCAGACTGACCTGAGAAATCCAAGCAGGAGCTGTGTTCCATCTTCATATCTAAGGCAAATTTGCGAGAAGACCTTTATGGAGTCTCTAGCTTATCAGATGCAGTGTGCCCAGGTCACAGGACTTCCTGAGAGGAGGAGACACATGCCTCTGAACGTGGAGGTGAAGCACCTGTGTGCTTCACACAAGCGAGCACCTGTTTCCTGGGGATGTGGAGGCCTGACAACTTCCCAGTCCCCCAAAAAACCAGTAAACAGACTCCTTCCCCCAAATGGTTTTGAGCTGCTCCCTTGTAGATTAGAGACAACAGCTGATAAATACCACCACAAAGCACGCCTGTCCCATATTTGCACATCTCTGTATCCCACACATTCCAGGCAAAATCATCCTTCCATGAAAACAAAGTGAGCTTCCAGCTTTTGTAAATATTTAATTGTTGTGTGTAGCAGATTCAGAGATAATATCAGCAGCTCATTGTAATCACGTCATCTGCACAACTCTGATGAAATAGCACCGTAAGGAGATACTGAACATAGGACTTCTGTATGTGCAATACTTTATATTTCTTATATACCTGAAGCATGTTTACACTGGCATTTGTAAAACATTAAGTTGTTTTTTAAACTTTGGCATATACCGATAATGATTACAATAAAGAAGAAAAAGGAATAGGGAGAAAAAAGGAAAACAAACACAGCACTGTTCAGTATTTCTTGAAATGTGTTTTCAATCCTACATTGTTGTGAGGATGGGACTAGGTGACCTAATAAGTTCTTTGCAATTGTAACTTCTACAGTTCACTTTTGAGCAATTGCTCTCCATTTTAATGATGGGCAAAACATGTTCAGATACTAAATTTAAACAAAAAAGAACTTCAGTGACTGTTGGGCCTGGCTGGAATCCATTGGCTGCAGCTGTGCAATGTCACTGGAAACCAAATTAGAGGCACATGATCTGACAAACAGTTACTTTGAGCAATACTTTGTTTTATGTTTCTACATCCTTGTAGATTAAACTTCCCCCGTGGAAATGTCTGGAGTTGTGTGTTGTCAAGGACTGTAGTCTATTCCCAGCATTTGTGGATAGTTTTGGCTGCAAATTGCAAACAGCTTTGTGAAGATTTCTGGGTTTCAGTGCTTTCCAAGAGTGTTTATTCCCTGGGGAGATTGCATCCTGGATGTGGACACTAGCAGGCAGTTGACATCATCTTTCCCCCCAGTATATTAGTAATGTGCTGCATGATAACCTCTGCCACATCCCTACATGACTGAACTTTCGTTTCAGTGATGCCAGCTTTATAATGAGTTACTAAATGCAGCTTTCTGTAAAAGTAATTCAGCCTTATGCTTCCCAATGTATGTGGTGAGCTGCTAATTGCAGGGAACATGGGAGTAGTCCAGAGAGCTGGAAAAACAGAAGATTACTTTAAAAATTAGTCTTTTAATACTCTTTATTGCTGTGACCACCACAGCAGTCTAGTAAAAAGAGAGACATTCATCTTTTATTTGACATGCTTCTTGCTGAATTTGAGAAAGGCTGTCCAGTTATTTTATCCTTGCAGCAGACTGTATCATACTTTCTGTTTCATGAAAATTTCAGAATTTACATAACAGGGATCAGTATATTTGAATATGTTTTCCCTTACAGATTTAATCTTTAAAGATATTTAGCAAATACAATTTTAATTTTACCACAGGTGAATTGTTTTCTTGTCACCATTCTGTAACTTATTTTGAATTTTTCGTATTTCTCACAGCTTTTACAGGTTTCCCACATTAGACAGCTCTTGAAAACAGCATTGATTTTCTCTACATTTTAGCTGTGAACTTTCCATCCATTAGCATGAAGGATCTTCTGGTAGGCATAGCTTATATTAACTAAAAAGCCTTTTGGGAACCAACAAAACACCTAGAGATACGCAAGGGAAAGAAAGCCCCAGCCAGCCATGGCCTATGGTACTCCACTCCATTATAGCAAGCTTTTTTTTAATGAAATACCATCTGACACACTGCCTTTAGGAATTGTTTGTGAGTGAGTGTTTTATTTATGATTGTTGGCAAAGATCCATATTAAAATGTAGTGTAGTGGCAGTGCCTCTTAAGAATAAAAAGTCTTGAATTCAGCTTGTGCAGGCACCATGATGTGACACAGCAGGAATGCTTTTAATATTGAAGGACTGTTCTTGTTTTGCCTGTGTGTTGTATTGGAGAGGCACTTAGCTATTCAAGATGCTACCCTACTGTACACAATGATTTTTAGCAAAGAAGAATGGAAGTAATTGTTCAACTCACTTTTCAGATGGTTTCATTTGTTTTCAACATGTTATTCTACTTAACCAGTGTACTACATTTCACTTGGTTGTATATTGTTCTTTGTTTCAGTGAGGGTTTGTAAAGCAGACCTCAGGAACTCTTTTCAAAACTGGACTGCATCAGACAGTATTGCTTTTCCAGAAGTCACTCAGGATAACAGCAGCAGAATTCAGGATGCTGTGTGAAGTGGTCAGTGCATTACAGGGGCTAGCTTACTTTTCAGCAGTTTACCCAAGTTCATATTCAGAGTCATATTAACAAAACATCAGCCTTAGATTCTCCATTTCTCTTGTCAAGGAGGGCCATGGTGTGCCCTGTTTATCATTGCTATAAAAGCCAAACATCAGGCAGTTCTCCCAGCAAAGCTGGGAAGAGGAGGGCATGGTTTAAACTTGCACAAGACCAATATTGCACAAGCAGCCAAACCAAGTGTATGACAAGCACAAACACCATCTCTCTTGAGATGTTCTCCTGGTCATGAAGGTTAACATTTTCCCAGTAAAAGCAGTCTGCCCATTTATCTGCATTATCTCTGCATTAGACCTGCAGCACCTGCAGAGAAAATAATCTCTGAAACAGCAAAAGTTTCCACAGATTTCATATTCTTTGTAGAAATTTTACATTATGAATTTATATGATAGTTCTTGGCTCTTCAAATAGCCTCACTGATTTTTTTTTTTTTTGTTGGTCTTTAATATTTTAATAGCATTTGGGACAAAATAGGTCAGCATAGTAAGACCTGAAAAAAAAAAAAAAAACAAACCATTTAAACTTAACAGTGAAGTCTCACAGGAGACCCAGGCTTATATCGGGATTTATTTTTTTCCATTTTAGGCTCAGAAGAGGTATCAGGAGATACCTCAGGTGAGGAATGTTCTGGCTTTGTAACAAATAACTCCCATGCCAACTAATGTGAAAACCAAAAGATTTTTTTCTAAAGATCCAGGTCTACCATCTCCTCCTGTGTGCCCTGTATATGGGAACAGGCAGAGCACGGGTAACTGGCACCATTAAACTAGGGGCAGAATGAGACATTCACAATTTGACTTAGTACACCAAGAAGAAACTTTCTTGTGAAGAAGGACAAAGACTAAATTTTCTCACTGCCTAAAATTAGGCAAGATTTGTTTTTCTCTAGGAGAACGTGACACCGTGGAAGCTCTGCCCTTCAAGCACCATCGGTACAAGAATAAACGCAAGGTGGCTGGGCACAAGAGACTTGCTATCAAGCAGTAAAGGAGGCTGCAGGATACTACATTAACTATAAACAACTCAGAGAGGAGGAGGAGGCTCTAGAGGAGAAATCAAACCTTTAAGCACATAGATGTTATCAGAAGCAACAGAAAGGATGATTAGTAAAATGGATGATTGGAAGTACGGCTCAGCTACAGCAGATGAGAAGTTGTGACCCCAGAATATAATGAGATTATTGACCTACTACAGTGATTTGATTTTTTTGTCACAATGGTGGACTGATTCATTGCTCATGCAAAGTTTGAGGAAGACTATTTCCCTTGTAATTAGATAACAAAAGGAAAAATATCTGTAGCTGTGACAGGCTTACTGCGTTAACTGTGAATCTCTCTCATTCCTAAATGAAGGGCTGTATTCATTGACTTTGAGAGAAGGAAGGAGGTGATAAAGACATGACATTTAAATTATTTCCAGCTTCTGGCTTCACTGCTGTTTCAGAGTGACTTCAGTATTTGCTGAGGCACTGTGACATCTTTCTCTGTAGTGGTACAGGCTGTGCTATCCAAAGGTAATAGAAAGACTTTTCTTTCAAACCAGTAAAAACTAAATCTTTTGAGGAAACTTTCTGTCTATGCCTGGCTTACCCAGGAAACCTAAGGAGTAAAGTGATGTTTAAGTGGGAGGGTTTTATTTATCAAGTGTTGCTACATGCACTAAGAAGCTTCTCTGTACATATAGAAACCTTTGGTTTTTATATACAGTCTCAAGTAGTTAAAGGGAAGCAATTCTTTGCAAACAGATGAAGGAGGCAAAACTAAGGCAGCAATGGAATTGAAAAGTTAATTGATGTAGTGAAGGTGACAGGCGTATTTAATTTTGGCTGTACTGAATGCTTGATATTTTCAAGGTTTACTAGTTCTTTAATTCTACATTTAATGTATTATGATACCAATGAAGCACTTAGACATTATTAACAGTGGTATTTGTGTTTAATGTAACAAGATACTCACTAACAGATCAGACAAAGCATTTACTCTCACAAGTGGAGAAAATGCTAATACCGTAACAGTTTTCAGTCCATTGGACATATTCACTTTGTCTCAAAGATTTCTGAAGCGTGTTCCTCTGCTCTGTTGAGTGCTGCTTCATTAATATTATTTGCTTCATTGGCTCCTTCACACTCAGCTGGTTTGGATGGTAGAGAATCAATGCCATCTCCTCTGCATCTGCTTCTTGTTTAAAATGCTGAAGACATCGTCTGTCTCATGAACATGTCTGCAACTTTTCAGTAATTCCCATGTGATTGATGAGAATATATTCTACTTGATCTGGGGGGAAGAGGTGTTTAGTCTCCACCCCACTTTTCTAATGCCCATATATACACAAAAAGTCGGTCCTACGTTATCTATTACAGATTATTTCACTAAGCAACCAGCCAAGTCTTTGTTCTGTAATTTAGTAGAACAAAGTAAGCCTGAAATTGCCCCCCCCAGCCATTTTAAGCAAACATCTGTGTGAAACCATTGACTCACTGCAATGTCTTTAAGAAGAAATCTTGTAAAATATGTTGTGGACTCCTCGCTGTCATCACTACAGTTGTTATGTTGTGTCAAGTGTATGATCTTATGTAGATCATGCTTAGCAGATTTTATTATCTCAAAAACGCTTTCTCTGGAGAGTGGGAATGAAGTGCAAGAAAAGATGTGGATTGTCTTTTGCAAGCACACTCGGAGCTGGTGAACCTTTAACTACCAGCTCCTCAAAGGGACCTCCTGAGCCGGTCTGCAAGAGGAGGGGAGGTGGCAGCATGAGTTGTGAGCACCACCATGGAGGAGCAGTGCCTGGAAATATGCAGATTGGCTCCAGCATACAGCAATGTCTCAGACCTGGCATGAAGAGGTGCTTCCTCAGCTGCCATAGGACTGAGGGGCTCTGTGCTTGGCCTCCCTTTTTCCTGAAGCTCTCTCTTCCTTTGTCTGTGCCCCTTTGCTCCCTGCCCTCACTCTGTCCTGCAGCTGGTGTCTTGCCTGCCCTCCAGCTCCCTCACAGCTCCTCCTTGTGCTTCCAGCCATTAATTCCCCCCAGCCTCCCCACACCACAGTGGCAGCAGCTCCCCAGCTCTATCTCCCCACTTGGGACTTCACCGGCTGCTTCCCAGCCCTGTGATGTCATGGGGCCCCAGCTGGGCACCGCAAGTCTCCTAAAGGCAGGTCTCACCCTGTGGCTACCCCGTACCTCCTTCTCAGGGAGGCTTGGGCAGAGCTCAGTCCAGCCAGGGCAGATACAGCAACCATGTACTTCTCACAGGGCTTCTGAGTGGGATGGCATCCCCAAATTATTCATATCCCACTGTTTCACACCCATATATGCCTCCCCAAAGATAAACCATCTCTCTGGTCTGCTCATGTTGCTCCATCTCTTCCCCATTTTTGATTCTGGACTGATCCCCCATGTCCCAGAACAATGTCCTCCCATTCCATGCAGACCACCTCTCAAAACAAACTCTCCCAGTGACCTTTTACTAATTGAGCTCTGCCTGTTCCTCTTGGCTGCTAAGGCAGGCCCAGTCCCCAAAGCTGCCCATGTAACATGTACCCTGGATCTTTCTAATACCTCTCTCATCACCACACCAGGCCCTTCAGCTTGTTCCCAGTGTACTGGGGACATGGGAGGGAAGGGATGGCCTTGTGCTTGGCTGCTGGGCTGAGCTTGGGCAGTGGGAATTGCCCACAAACTTCATGTACTTTTGGGAAAGCATTTCATCCCTTGCTTCCTCATCTGCAGCAGGGCCACCAGTAACAATTCTGGATACATGTTGCTGATAATAAACTCCTCAGGTGGAAACTAGGACTCTCCTATTTCTCTAAGGCTGAAGCAAGCTTAAAAAGCTACAGCAGTGCTGAGTAATGTCAGCCTCCATGGACCAGCTGCTGCAAGTTCAAGTGCCTGTATTGGAGAAGCATGTGACTGCTCCCTTTCTTTCCCCACAGAGCCATAAAACCATATAGGGTTATGTTTTAGCTACTTATGCTTGCATTATTTGGGCCATCAGTTATAACTGGTAAAATAAAGTAAAGCTGAAGAAAAAAGTAGTAATGGATACTGTGATTTGAGCTGTTTATTCATCTCAAGCTTGCAGAAAAAAAGTCTGCTTATTCCATTCTCTCCAATATATATGAAGCTACTGAACTGTCATACAAATAATAGTTTTGCAAGCTGCTGTGTAGAACAATTCAGGTGGGAAGAACTAGTAATATTAAGTACTTACCTTTTCAATTTTGGATCCATGAACATTAAAAGGATCAAGCTTGTATTTCTTTTGAACATAGAATTATATAGGAATTAAATGTCACATCTAGAGATTCTCTACAATTACTCTGGAGATTTTCAGCGAGGAGATAGAAATGTAGTGCTTTGTCTTTGCTCTACTGCACACGAGTTATTGCATTTTTTGTTTCTGTAACAGAAGAGATGCACAGCCCTGAATGGGAGTACAGATACACAAGCAACCATGAATCAGATCACTGAAGAGGATTTCGAAGAATAAAAGTGTGTGTCCCTGAGCAACAGCCAAGCTGGTGTGTTGACTCAAATAAGGAGTGGTTACAGGTGAAGCGACTGGGGCATTGAATCTTGTGGTGCCCTCCAAAAAATCAGACCTGCCTGAAGCCGAGCAGTCAGAAACATTGTAACGCTTGACAGTCTTGGCCTAAGCATGGCATTTTGTCAAACGGAGCAGGATCACTTCTTATCAGCACCAAAGCTGCCATAAAACCACCACGAGTAGAAGAGGCTGGAAGTGGAGCCTGTGTGTTAACAATGCAGTTCCTTGTTTTGGCTGGTTTGTGTCACAGATGTCAAGAGGACATGTAAAACTTTTGTAAAAACTGTCTTTTTCTTCTCCACGTACTCCAATGATGTCTACAGCTTAAAAAGCTGGATAGAGTCAATCTCTTAATTTGCTCTCCAAGTCCTGAATTTTTTGCCGCTTTAGATAGCCGGCACCAGCTGACAAACACCTCAAATGCTGATGCTCTAAAGCGGAATGAAGCATTTTTCCACTGTCTTAACTATTTCCTTCAACTGTTCCTTGATTCCACCAGGACCTGTGGAGGAAGCGCAGGACTTGAATGTGGGCATGCCTTTACTATGTGCTAGGCATAGAGCAGATTTGTGGCACAGAAGGCCTGCACTTCAAATATAAAATATGGAGCAGCAGATGGATGTAATAAAACAGAACCATATGGAAACAATGACATGATTATGAACAGCATAATAAGCAATGGTCATAGCATGCCAGGGCCATAAGCAGACTTCCTACTCTGTATTCCTAAATTGGGCATCATAATACCTAAATAGAAGTCATCTGGCCCATCAAGGCAACCCAGGGCATCTCTCCTAGTTACTCCAATGCCTCATACAGCCAGTGGATGTGACAGCTGTGGGTTTACTCTCCAGCAACTCCCTTGAGCCCATCTGGTAACATTTGAGTCTGGTGCCGAGGAGGAAACAGCAGGCATCAGCTTAGGCTATTTTCCCTGCCTTGCTGGGGGCTGAGGTGCTGGGTGCCACTGGGAGGTACTGTCGCACGGCCACTTTTCAGAAGAGCACTGGTGTGCAAGGTGGGGGAGACAAGCAGGCAGAGGTTGTTCCCAGGAGGTCATCTCAACCCTGTGCTGCCTGCTCTGCTCTGGCTGTGCTGTGCTGTGGTTCGCAGCAGCCCACAATGCAGAGGGATTACAGAGAGCGTGGAAGGGTCTGGCTGCAGTCAACTGAGTAGAGTAATCTTCTGGGACTGGAAAGCTGTGGTCTGTGCTCATAGGAGTGAGTGGGTTGCATCTTCTGTATTACAAAATGCTCAAAGCATGGGCATTTATGAACCCCAAGAAGATAGCCTCTCTCCAGGTGCCAGTGCTTGCTGTCCTGTGGTTCCCAGGTGTCCAGTGTCCTTTTCTGCACCAATGGCACTAGTACTGTGAGAAGGATGACACATGTGTCTCTTCCCAGACATGTCCATCACCCAGTTACGGTCCTCTTCTAAGAAGTAAATGGTTGTTCACATCCTGACAGGTTGAATTAATTCTAGTGTTCACTTGCTCTGCTTTGGGGCTTAGTATAGTGGCCAGCAGGCTGTTACACATGTAGTGTCCCTTTCTCCTCTGATCCTTTCTTGAGCCTGTCAGTGTGTGGCACCATCTAAACAGGCCAAGTGGCCTTGGGCCTCCCACAGACTTTGAGTTATTCTGCACCAGTTGCAAAAGCTCTGGCAATGAAGTGCTCATGCTGATACACTTCTGAGTTTGTGCAATGAAGCATGAGCATCCACAGGCAGCAGCAGTAGAAGCAGCACTGTTAAGGCTGGATACCTCTGTGGGCTGGCTGCCCCAACAGTATGTGGTCCACATTACTCTGTTGAACTAAGACTCCTAAATTTCTCTTAAATCGGCCCTAGGTTTTCTAACAATCAGTCTAAATGTGATCTCTTGCCAATACATGAACTTGAAGAAGCCTGGAATTCCAGCTTTGTTTGAGATCCCCAATGAATGTCATGGAAAGTTTACAGCCTTGCCATATTCTGCTAATTATTTAAACATTTAACTTGTCAGATGCTCAAAGGTTCAATTTCCTGAATACACCAGGAAAATTTTTTCCAACTTGACCATTCAAAACAAGCAACTGTATTTGTACGTAGGCACCTGAATCAATGCTTTGCTCTGCCATGCTCTGAACTCTGATCTCTGAAAATCAGCCACTCTAGATACCTACATATGGCTTTAGGGACCTAAGTCTTGGCAGCCAAATTCATGTTTGTGATACTCTCACATGTTTTCAATAAGAATCTAAACATAAACCAGACCAAAAACCAGAGAAGTGGGGGGAAGGAAAGAAAAGCAATGCTCTGTAGGATATCTATGTGTTGACATAAAATATGGAATAATCCCATCCTACTGCGTCTGTGTGTGCATTTCTTTCAAATGCGAATTATTGAATCAGTAGTTCAGCCTGTCCTTGGAAGAGAACTACTGTATCTCACACATACCAAGAGAGCAGGCTCCACACTGAGATGTTTTGCAGTGGAATTCAGGTGCCCACTACACCTCAGCAGAAGTTCTTCACTTACTCCCAGGTCATCTCCTGGGCCTTCTCAAAAATGAAGTTTTGTGTTGCTGATGAGTAAAGGCTTTCGTATTTTCTGGTTTTATGCTATTGTCTTAGCTGACCTCTGCCCTCAGGCTGCAGCTCTGGGCATCAGGCCCACTCTGCAAACTGACAGCCTCAGGAGGACTTCTGGGTGAAGAAGATGGTATGAGGCCACATTTGGCAGCATCTAGGAGATGCCCAGAGTTGCTGGCGTCAGAAATTACTTGATCTGTTTTTAAATTTACAATTTGCCAGTGGGGTTTGTTTTTAAAGGTGCAAATATGATAGGGTCACCACTCTACCTGCAACCTCAGGAAAAGCTAAATATCTGCTTGAAGGTCCCTTGACAAGCTGTGCTTTATATTTGTTCAGGGAAAATAGAAAAAAAGAAATTTTTTCTTTCATTAGTGTGGCCAGACAGAACAATACATCAGCAGAGTCAATACAATGACTGTTTTGAGACTGCTGCTGTGATTTCTCCATCCTGTAGACTGAAGTCCAAAAAAACCCCAAAGTTCTCCTGGGGTCTACACTTTCTTCTTGCAACTCCTCTCTCTGCTCAGTTGGTTATCTGGAGAACAGCACAGCTGTGAACATGCTTGAGCCGGTCCATCCACAGCTCCTCTGGGAGGAGAGCAGAGTTTGGGGATTTCTGCTAAAAGGCAGCGCACCTCAATCAGCACTTCAGCTTTTACCACAATGCTGTTAGTCACCAAAAGGTCAAAATAGCACACATGATTGTGGTCCCCTTACCCCTGCCCTTATTCACAGTGTCAGATAGGGGGGTGTCAGTGTTCTCAGCCTGGGGGACTAAAGGTGTTTTAGTCTTTTATCATGCCTGGACAAAAGGTGTAGCTGCAGGGACCCTCCAGCCTTGAAAACTAGGAAGTATTCTTCATACAAGACTGGAAGGTTATATGCCTATGCCCAAAACTTAAACTGAAATCCAGAATTATCACCATACTCTTACCAGGAAAACACTTTGAAAACATGAAATTTGAGTGCTTTCACTGTGTACCTTCTTCCTGCTCTAGAGAACATCTACGGAGAAGCATAAGAGCTGTAGACCTGCCATAGCCTTGTACATACATGTTTGCTATGGTAGAACCCTCCCAGGCAGAATGTGGACGGAACCTCCAGATTTCAGTCTGGCCCACAGTTTGTAGCAGGAGCTACAGAGGCCAGAGTTCCTTGCTCAAGCCATAGATTTAGGCAAAGATTTCCCCTCCTGTGTTTGCACCAGCACACACATACTCCTCTCCCATGCAGTGTTAGGCAAGAAGATGAATTTCACCTAGACAGAAGCATCTGCTGGGGTTTAGCTCTTCCATAGCTTTGTGTCTGTGACTCAGCTCACTGGCTGTTGTCAAAGGTTGTATAAAGCCCTCTTCATTCTTTATATTCAGTACTTCTCAGTTTGGTTTACATCCACCAAAAATCCTTTCCATGTTTTTCTTCCTTACAAGGAAAATAAACTTGTAAAGAGGGAGAAGTGAAGGGTTACATCTGGAGAGAGTTACGGCTGTGGCTCAAAGGAACAACTGGAATGTCTGCAATGCGGAAGTTTCTTCCACAAAGCCATTTCTTTCCTCTTCTTGAGAAGTACAGATACAGGCTGCTGCTGCTCACAGAGCACAGCCCCAGTGCAACTTCCAGTGAGGAATGCCAACAGCATCCCTGCTGAGAGCAGGGTTGGTGATTTACATTGGTGCTACCCACTCAGCCTCATGCACACTGTCAGGAACAACTCAGCATCAGAAAGTCTGCTTGTCTTGAAACTAATTACAAAAGCCACAGCCATAGTAGTAGCAGCAAATTTTATAATTGGCTAATTCTGATACAATTTGGTAGGTATTTCTGACAAGTCAAGTGCTTGAAGATACCACTGAAGTCACTGGCATTGGGGGTGTTTGGTAGGGGAAAAGACCCTTTGCGTAGGTGGTGACTCAGATCAGCAGCACCAAGTCTGCCACAGCCTCACAGCTTCATTCACCTGTTACAGATACTGTGTGGGAGGGTGACATCTTCCAGCTGCAGGCTCAACTCTGAATTTTGAGGAGCATGTGAAATGAAGAGACGAGAAAGGAAAATACTTTTCTTTGGTGTAAATTAGTGATGGGGAAATACACATACAGAGGGTACAGCCCACTTCTCTTGCATGTGTAGGATTTCCCTCAGACTACAGTTCTCAAAGGTTGGGGTTGCCTTTTTTTTGTTCCATGCAGGTGAGTGGTGTGCAGTTCAAAACCACTCCTGGTTCAAGCAAATGTATTTTGTCATTAAAAATTTTTTAAACAAGAACTTAATTTCTGACTCTGAGGTTCAGGTTATATCTGCATCTGGTTTTATTTTTTAAAAGACGTTAAACTTAACCACTTAAAACAACCCCATTTCTGAAAAGAAGGGTCAATGTTTGAAACATTTAATGTTTATTGAAGCAAAAGTTACAAAGTTATTTTAAATAAATGTGTTGTTTGTAAAACCATTATCTCCTAATTTTTTACACATGTTTTATAAGTTTGTTAGTTCATAAACCAACTAATTTTGGAATAATGACATTCAGGGAAGAGAAAAAAAAAACAAACTATGAGGCAATAACATCTACAATGATAGATATTTTTTTCCATTTGTAAGGCGTAGAGTATTTGCAATGTACAATTTTGTGCACACTGTTCTTGTTTCACTTTTCTCACAAGCATGCCAGACTAAGGACAAGGTTCTGTAAGAAATATTGAATTCACTTGTTTTTAAAAATGCCATTCAGGGGAAAACAAAAGCTAGCCTTCCCCATTTTGGATCTTCCTCTTTTTTTCCTGAGATATTCTAGCTTCTCTTTGCAGTCACTTTTTCTTTCCTTTCTAAAATGTCTAATATAGAACAAAACTATGGCAAAGTGAAAGTATTGATTAAAAAAAGAATTTGCTGCTCATGTCAGCGTTTAGTGTATTTTTGGAAATAATTGTGAGCAGAACAGCTATCAGTGTTCCAAACAAGCAACATCTGCAGTGCATCTAGCAACCGGCTTTTCAAACATTCCCGTGTCTGCTTGACTTGGTCCTGCACCATCTCCAGCAACTGTTCCTGGTAGCTATAAGTGTCACCAGAATGGATTTGGAGGAGAAGTTATGTTGGAAAAGGGTGAAAAACACTTTGGAAAATCTTGGACAGAGACCTCTCCTTGGAACAAATCCTCTTTCCCACTCTTGAAAGAAATCCAATGGTCCCAACATGACAGCGAGGGAAGCACTGGGCTGACAGTCCATTATGATGAACCCAAAGACTATACTGTGCCTTGGATTTTACCATTCTTCAGGCTTGAGTGCTTATTTGACTCTCCTGAGCATCCAATTATGCAGGAATTAATTACACAGTATGTTAAATTCATCTGAGAGATACTTGGATTTGCCAGCTATTTAGCCGTCCTCACTCTTGAAAGTTTGTGTCTCAAATGCAGCAGTTGCTTCATCTTCTTACACTTTGCCTTTGAGCAATTGTTATATCAGTATCAATATTTTTTGTATCTTAATATTACAGTAATGTTTGTGGGGTTTATGGGATTATTGGTAAAAAACATTAGATAACATGAGAGCGGAACCGGATAAGTTTAGACACACCTGCTCAGTGATGAGACTCCATTGCCAATGTTCTCCTGTTTCCAAATTATAATTTGTGACTTCTTGTCTGTTTAGTTGGTAATCCACTCAATGTAAGCCACAGATTCTGATTCACACTGAAGTTGCTTTGCAGTAAAAGAACCCTACAGAATCAAATGTTTTACAGAACTTAGCCTTCCATCAGTGCTGCAGCTTTTATCAAATACATTTATAATTTCATTTTTAAGATAAAGGTAGACAAGAACATTAGCCATACGGAACACAGGGTTACTCACAAAAGTACAGGACTTACTCCAGATGGAAGTGTTTCTGATTTTAATGATGGTGCTCATCTATAAAAGATTCAGGAGCACTGAAGACCATCCTATTGCCATGACAAAGTCAGAGCTGCTACCAAAACCTCCCTTCTTTCCACATGAAGAGTGATGGGAGGTGGGAAGAAAGAGGGTGATTGTGTCTTCGTGGATATCTTGGCTCTGGCAGAGGAGAACAGCATCTGTGAGCTCTTCAGCTCTTCTCAAAGCCTTCCACAGCTCTCTTAACAGGAAAGGGAAATTGGAAGCTGAAAGTTGATAAGCATTCTAGCTTAGCCCATTTTTGTCGTCTTCATATTAGAAACACACAAAATGTAGTGGGAGATATGATGCCTCTGTGTGACATTTCTCTTGTAAATGTGTTAGGTGTTACAATTATGTGTGCAGATATAATGAAACTTAAAATGAGCGCAATTGTACCTAAAGTTTGGTCTTTACTCCTAAAATGGAAAGCAGCCATGGATTTAATTACCACGACAAGAAAAAAAAAAATCTTGCATGCAGCATAGTTTTAAGGGGGAAAGGAGAAGAATTTGATATACAACCATGCGCTAAGGATCCTGATTTGGCAGGGTTTCCATTGGTTTTTCTTTGGGAAATGTTTCGTATCAGGACGGCTATCTGGGATCTTTCTCGTCTTTTCTGCTCCTTGGAGTTTTTTCTTAGAGAAAATGTTTTAAAATTCTAGATACAATCACAATTTTTTTCTTTGCCTTTTCAGACTCAGATATGCCCTAGGTTCTGTGCTTCCAACTCAGACTGCCAGGCAGCTGGGGGAAAAAGGATTCTTTATAAATTGAAGCTCTCGTTTCTTTCTTTCTTTACTCCCTTGTTCAGTCATCCAGATTAATTCTTGATTGAGAACATAATTTAGAGCATTTATTGCTCTCCCTCAGGACAGAGGACATCTATTTTTTAAAGGAAAATCTTCATAAATAATACTTTGCTTAAATAAATGTGCTTCAGAAGCTGAATTTCTATGAGCCTTTTCCACCCAGGCAGCTGGCAAATGAACAGCCTCATGGAAAGGGCCTCATTGCTGGGACATGAAGGCCGGACAGCAGCTGTTTTACTCAGGTAACTGTGGTGGGATGGTTTTCTCAGGTGTGACACATAAACAGAGCCACTTGCCTGCGTGTCCGTGGCAGTGCTACTAATCCTTGCTACCGTCCTGACCCACGGTACCTGTGTGCTGGTGTGCCACGGCTGGGCGGTACACGGGCGGCTACACAGTGCACGTGCTGTGAGAACTGCTCCTGCCCCTCCACCCCCACCAATATACATCATACCCATGAAAATGACAAATGTGTTGAGGGGAATGAGGTTCGATAAGGAATAAGAAAGAGGGAGGAGGCAAAAGAGAAACACACTCCCTTCTGCTGACGTCATCACTGGAATATCTGCTTTATGTCTGAGTGTGCTAATGATCTCTCTGAAACCCCACTGCAAGACAATTAGGGCTGATAAATCACAAGGGGGATTCTTAGGTTTTAAGATCCCAGATGCTATGGTAGAAAAAAGGGGGTGAAAAGAAAAGAATGGACACTTTATCTCACCTAAAATCTGCTGAGTGCAGACACAAAAACCCATAACTTTAAAAAGATAGTAGAATGCCATAAAACACAAAAAGGGCAAAGTTTTTTTCCACTTTTGTCTGGATTCCAACTCATACACAAGACATTCTTCATGATTCTCTTTTTT
>VZRV01008264.1:373535-410729 GCA_013398115.1 Falcunculus frontatus
GCCGCCCCGGCCCGGCCCGGCAGCGGAGGCCCCGCCCCGCCTCGCGTGCCCCAGCCCCGCGCGTGAGGGGAGCGGGGCCGCGGCCATGGCCCCGAGTGACTGCGCGGCTCTCTCTGGAGGCGGTAAGGACCTCCGGGAACTTTAAATAATGGAAATTACAGTGTGCGGACCCTTCACTGCAACTAGCGCGGACTAGGGACTCCACGGCTAATATTCGTCCTTAAATATTAGCTGTAAAGCACGGTTTGTCATTATAGATAAATTGAGGGTTACTGAGAGGTGGAAAACTTAATGTGACTCTCGTCAGGGAGAAACAGACATCTTTAAGCAGAGTCACTGGTGTGTGTTTCTGGTGGAAGATACCTTTATCTGGTAGGCTACGACCAGTTTCATCTCTCTTTTGCTGTGGAAAAGCCACGGTTAACTATGTGAATATAAAATTTGATGTACTGCAGAAAATCAAATAATGAGACTGCAGGATAACTTCTTTTAAAATCTGTTGACTTTGCTATGTTTTAATCTCTGTGAAATAAACTTTCCCTTGATATGTAAACCACATCACTGATCAGATGGTAACTAATTATTATCCAAGCCCAGTATAGGGGGGCTCAAAGGGAACCATGCAGAACAAAATGGGGAAAATGAAAAGATGTGATGACATCCCACCATGCACCCACTGAACATTTAAAGGCTAAATTCTCCTTGTAAATATCAGTCTTTTCAGGAGAATCGCATTATGCCTGTGATTTACTTTGTGTCTGCTGGGTGCTGCACGTGAGCTACATCAATTGGTCCATTTCTTACTGCCAATCACTACTTTATTACTGCAGAAATAAACATCCATAGCTGAAGGTATAGTAACAAATACATTCATTGCATTTATTTAAATAAATGAAGTTGGCTTTTGGTGCTTATTCCTATCTGGAAACTAAAATGAATTTTATTTCTACTACAGGGGATGTTTTGGGGCTGGCTATTGCAAAGAATGTCACAATGAGTAGAAATTTTTTTTACTTGTTGGTCATGGTTTTTAAATTAGTTCCAATAAAGCATACTAAATTATAATCAAGATAGCTTTAAAAAATAGATACAATTTTAGGGAGTGAATTGTTAAGCAACATAAGCAATACCTTAAGTGGCAGTAGGCTTACTAATAACTTTTTGCATTCTCAATCCTCATTGTACATCACAGGTTGTTACGGTTATGGAACAGGCAAAAGATTGAGAATAAACAAGAAAAGGTGCTGCTAAATACAAAATACACTACATTTTGTGTAGAAACCCAGGCTGTGGAATTCCAGGAAACTGGTGAGGAAAATAAAATATATCAGACCATTTCAAAAGCAAATAAACAATTAACCCCACTGCCACTGATATAATTTTCATTGACCCTATGATTGAGTTCTCTGTATGGAGTTCTCTGTTGAGCAATTAGGGCACTGTCAGCTCTTCCAGCGTGCTCCAGAAATCATGCAGAGAACCCCAATGTAAAGTGACAGAGTCATCATCAGCGGGACCATCTCAAATCCATCACGTACTTCTGAGTATAGCCATCCAAGCACAAGCATTAATTAATTTGTTTTTCCTGAAGGAATTGAAAATAAGTGTTCCTGCTTATGTCATCAAAAGGGTTTTTTGCCCACTTTGCATAATTTGATTATCTTACTGTTTAGGAGCTGAGGCTGAGGCTGACTCAGACACTGCAAACAGTGGTCCTGCTCCAGCATGAGTGAGAGGCTCTTGGTCACAGTAACCATTCCTTCCTCTGCACTTGGAGGTAGCTCTGAGATCACATCTGCAAATCATTCAGATAAGTGACTTTGGTTCCACATAAAAAAATGTCTTGCAACTATCCAGTTCTGGAATTTATATGTCTTTAGTGTGATAAATGTTGTATGACGTTATATATATATATACACACACTAGACAAAGGATAATCATAGGGTCAATGAAAAATGATAGTGAGGAATAGATATTGGATGATAGCAAACAGAACAATTGTTGAGCAGCTCATTTGTAGTTGTCTGCAGAAAGGAAAGGGAGGGTGAGAGTCTCCCATGTGCTAGAGATAACAGCATCATCAGCTATAAAAACTCTAGATGCACTAAAAGCAAACAGAGCCTGAAGTCCAGATAGTGTAAGTTTTTAGGAAAGGCACATCTGCAATCCTTTCACTGACATTTTCTAGAAGATCACAAGAGTCAAGAAGAGATTCCTGGAGATTAAGAAGTAGCAGATTTGAATCTCACATTTTAAAGAGGGCAAAGGACAGGAAACTATAAACTAGCAAATGGAAGATTGTTTGTATATAAACCTGGACACTGCTTAAGTGATTTGGCTAAAGAACACCTGGAAAGGTTCACTCTGATTAAGGAAAGCTAGAATGGTTTATAATTCATTAAGTTGTTTGAGGTCTTTAGAGATACTATAGCCTTTGAGTTCTTTATAGGTATTATGACTGCTGTGAAAGATGCATTCATTTGTATCATAATGATGAGAGCATGGTTAGTGTGAAGCGACAGCACATACTGTGGGTTTTTGATGTTCCAGCTGAAGTATCTCCAAAGACCAAGGAAAGGTAAATGCTGGACAGAGGCCGCTGTTTTCAGTGGTAGGAAAGAGGCTGAAAACCAAAGGCTATTAGAAAACCTTTTCTCTATCGATTTTTTTTAAATTCTCTTTTTAAAATTACATTTTTGTGAACATTTGGGAACATTATATTAAATTGGCTTTGAAAGTATTTTATTCTTCCCTGGTATTTTTTACAGCAACACAATGAATCCTAGTATCTTGCAGTCAGGGCAAAATTAATTTCAGTGGCAAAGTCTGCTGAGATAGCAACACACCCCCTTCCAACCAAAACTGAGAATTTGGGGAAGGGACATGAATTCAAAGTGAACACTCCTGTGCCCCATATAGGCCTTCTGCAAAGCCAGTTGTATATTTGGTGTTGCTCTCAAGAGTGCAGGGTAAAACAGCTGCACTGGAAACAGGCATTTCTTCTCCTATCCTGCTTGCTGAGGTGAGGTTTTCTTCCAGGCTTTACCATCTCAGGCAGAGGCCATGTTTCAGTGGGACTCTGTTCTTACAGATTTTCCCCCTTCTCTTCTGAGAGTTGATCTCCAGCTGTACCTCATTCAAGTTACTACTTACTGCGTTAGGGAACTATCCCATTACACCATTCTGACAAGAAATCATTTTTGCTTTCTCCACCAACCCCAGCCCTCTGGAAACAGTGGAGGCTGTGTCTGGATGCTGCTGGGCAAAGCAGACCTGTCAGGAGAAGCTGCTCTGCTGGTGTATCACAGGTGCACATATAGCCAGATTTTCTAGCCCTAAAAGATACTGTGTTCCAGGAGCAAAGAGCAAATAGGATTTCTGGACACTTCCCACCTTCTAGCAACCTGATTAAACAGGGCTGGCTGCCAATAAAGAAGGAAAACCATTTATTATCATGTGTTTTGGAACCTGCTGGAAAATTGCTTACTGCTCAGCATTGTCATTAACTCAGCAATAGGTTTTCATAAGGTTTCCATTTTCTCAAGCTAAGGGCCAAACTTATCCCAGATGTAACTTCATTAGTGCCAATACAGCCACACTGAGAATAAATTTGGCCCCAGGATTTTAGGATCTCTGTGTGCAAGGACTCCAGTCCATGTCCCTGTGCCAAACCATGAAAAGGCCAACCTCTCGGAGTCGCCTAACAGTTCTTCCCTAACTGTTCTTCAGCAAAGACTATTTTAAATTAAACAGCTCATGGTCAGGTACCTCTCTCGACCAGGAGATCTACAGCTGAGAGTGGTTTCTCTTGTACTGCATGAGCCAGGGCCAGAAGAAGGAGGCATGTAGGAAGAAGGAGGCATGTAGCTGAGAGGAGGATGAACAGCCCCATACTGTATTCCCCCAGGACTAATGCATGGCTAGAGCCCAGGCAGATTGTGTGACAATTCACTTCGGATGTGATTACCATAGCTGTTCTAGGGGTAGAGAGATCAAATAGATCTTTCTAAGACAGGAAGATGGATTAACACTTAGAAAGAAGAACTGTCATGAAGGCAGTCAATAATATGGAGCACCAATGTTCCCAGAACCCTCCTTATTGATAATTTACTGTGTTAAATTTAAATAGCGAATCTTTCAGGCATTGTATCAATTGTGTTCCCAGACTAGCAAGATGTTTTTACAAGTACAGTGATATCTCTGACTCTGCATGCTAGTCTGAGTATCCTCAAGCTACCCAAGGTTTCGTTCAGGTACCTGCCAATGAAAAGTGCTACTAAGATTTTATGAAGAGTTACATTTCTGAAGCCAGAAACTCTACGCTCTGTACAGGCCTCAGCACACTCGGTACCCAGCATTCCTCCTAATGAAAGTTTGAATGGCTTCTATAAAAATACCACTGATCAAGTTCTTCTGTCTATAACTCAGACATGCCTTTCAACACTCTATTGTGCTTAGGTGTTACCAGTGATGAGAATAACTTTATAGTTTTGTCAATGCTCACATTGAGAGCAAAACCAGAAAGCATTTCCTCAATTTCACTTCTGAGGCAGTTAAATATCTCCACACAGTCTTTTAATTTCAGTATTACACTTACATTAATGGCATTTATTCACTTCATAAGAGTTTTATGTGTGTAGCAGAACACAGAACCAAGATCAGATTTGTATTTAATTTCAAAATACTGGTCTTTCCTTTAAGAAATGTATTCTTTGCCAGCATTTGTACCAAAACAATATATTGTTTTTATCTGTTGCACAAAGTGTTACATTTCACTCTGCACTCCCATTTTTGTTTTACTGCCCTGGGCCCTGCGTGAGTTTAAGTGCTTAAAGTTAGGCAATTGCTTAAATATTTTGGGAGGTGGGAGCCTCAGGCCTCACAGAACTACTGAAGAGATATATAAGGGTTGTTTCTCTTTTAAAGAAAGGTGAATGAGTGGTGCTGAGGGTGTTTAGTGTCTTGAAATCGCTTAAGGCTTATTTCTTCTTGGACAGGAAATTGTGGTTAATTTTGAAGCCTTAAAGTTATGGAGGAAAAAGCAAAGACTTTTGTAAGTGGAGAAAGTACATGTTTGGTTTGGATTTGAGAGGGTTTTTTTCTGTTCTTAAGTCCAACATCTGAAGCTGGAAATGTCAAGCAGTTTGTGGAGTGGTTCAGAGGTCACTCCTGTGCACTGTCATGGCTGGTAACAGACACATGGTGCTGGGAGCTCTCTCCATCAGACAAGGTTTTCTGCTTGCTGTTTACAGTGCTAAACAGCTTGGTAGTTCATCTGGTCTTAGGGGCCTCAGCAGCCTTAGGAGTTGTGGAGATTTCCTGTGTGCCAAGAGTACTGTGGTCTGTTGCCACCTGCTCCAAATCCCTCGTAGTCCTGGGTTCATAAAGGACATTCTGGATCAGACTATCCCTCTTCTGACTTTGCAGCTTACTGGTTAAGGCAGGGAAAGGAACAGAGAGGGCTAAGGCACAGACAATCCCCTCCAGGCAGCGACACCTTTCTTGAGGTTTCTCTTCCCTTTGGAGATAGGGCATGGATGGGACCGGTTTGCTTCCCCTTGAGCTTTGGCAGCAACACATCCTGGAGAGCAGTGTGCCAACGCTTACTTTACAAGGAAGAAAACGTTCATCCTTTCTCATATCCTTCTTTTTGCAGTGACAGAGGTGGAGCACCCCTTGGACATGTCTGTGGTGTTTCTTTCTTACGAGTTTTAGCCCTAGAAAGTGTCTGCATCAGCACCAGGGCTTTACCCCTCTCCTATATATTATCATAAGACAGCATCTTCGGTGGCGTTTCTGGCTGCTCTTGCATTCTTCACCAGAGGGGGTTCAGTTATGTCACATTTCATCCATGATTTATATTTTTTGTCTCTATCCACTCTTTTCCCTCCTCCTGATTGTTTATTTTACTTTTTCTGTTTTTCTCAAATGGTCCTCGTTTAAATGTTAAGAGGCTGTTTTCATATTAATGTGTTTATATTTTCAACATCTGTTTATTTTGCTGCAGAACACTCCAAATGACCTGGCAAAAGAAGTAGCAGTGTTTATAAATATAGCCATTACTTTAATTATTCTGATTTTTAACTTAGAGTGTATTTTTATGTGACTCAAGAGACTAAAACAGAAAAAATTCCAGGCCACACTTAATCAAATAAGTATTACTTTGTTTAACTGTATCATCAGCAAGAAAGTCTGGTCTTGGCTCACTGCAAGCTGACTTTTATATTTGTCACCAGAGGCTCTCAAAATTCCAGCTTACTTTTTTTCAGGTAATGACACTCCAATATCCTGGCTTTCATTAAGAATCTAGTAAGACATTCTTTTTTCCTTTTGAACTTAGGCAATTTTAATTACAGGAGGTTTTACAGAGAAGATAGCTCCTTTATGATTTGGATCCAGATTGCTGATCGTAACTTCCATGACTTCTATAAAATACTTCTCTTTTCCTAAATCCTTTACCTAGTGTAGCTTTCACCTCTCAGCTCAGGCTGTTCTGGTGCAGCAAACACTTTCTACAATGATGTGTTGCCAATGCATTTCCTCTCTATCCAAAGTACTCTGGGTCCAGCCGTCTTTTTGCAACGGAGTTCAATGAGTGAAGAACTAATCAATCTTCTAAGTTTCTGAGTTTATAATGGAACAAAATTCTTTTCATATTCTTATTCTAGTTCTCTTGTTAGTGCTGGAAAAATGTTCAATGATACAGCCGTGAGTGTCATGCACACTGCAACTCATTTCAGCAATAGAGATTCTCAGAGCAGCCACATGTTTTGTTTTTAATAGAGAAATAATGGGAAAAAAGAAGGAGCATTCAACTAAAAGCAACTAATTCATGTTACGTAGATTTTGCAATGAATTTTTCATTGTGTATCCGTAGATTTATGTTCATAATAGCCCAGTGCTATGTTATATATGAGATCTACCTTCGTTTGTGTCTCAGCATAAGCCACTTATCACTCAAGTGTAGAAATGTTTTCAGGTGACCTGTTGTCCTCACATTTTTGATGGATTTTTTTTTGTCCATATGGGAGTAAAAGGGCTATTGCAATGATAGTGTCAAAAAAACAGAAGAGAAGAAATTTGACAAAAACATCTGAGTGAATGTTGTTATACTGCTGTGTGTCTCTGAATCCCTGACTGCAGTAGCAGTATTCTGCTGGGGCCCCAAGTTGCCACTGGCACCTTCTTTCTGTATCATTCTCTTTTTCATTCTTTGTCATCAATTTTTCCATGCCTTGTAGAAAATAATAGACATTTCTTTGGCACCATATCTAGCTGTATCTTTTAAAGGACTTAGTACATGCAAACTCACTCCTCTACTTATTGCCTCAGTCTTTCTTGTTTGGACTCAGAGCTGTTTCTCAGAAAAGGCTTTTACAGTAATGAAAACCTTCTTTTTGCACTTTCCATTCAGGTTTTGTCCTATAGACTTGACTTTGTAAAAGACCAATTATTAGCATTCTTTTAAAAATATTCTTGTGAATTGGAGAGCCATAAGAATGCTATTAAAATTTCATAAGGTGAGAGAACTGTGGCCCCCACTGAAAACTGTGCTATTACATAGCACCTGTAGGAGAAAAGGTGGAAATTTTGGTAGTTTCCCACATGATCTCACAAAATTACAGGTTTGAAGGTAGAAGAGTATTGGATTTTATGTTAAATGTTGTGCATAGCCTATTTTTATTTGCTCTGTTTGGACTTATTTGTCTAAGAAAGATTTTTGTTGCCTAGACCTTTTGTAGTGATTTGTGAGAGACATTTCAGAAAGGAAAAAATGAGTTGGTGACAGCCTTTTTTTTGAGACTATTCTATAAAAAGCCAAAATGCTTAAAGTAAGCTTAATGATGGCTGTTCTGATATACCTGACACAATTTTCTGCTCAGTGAGTGAAACCACATCTGAGACTTCCTTAACAGCAGGTCACAAATAAAGTAAGTTATTGAGCTGAAACTAGAGCTGGGAGTGTTCTGCAAACAGCCAGGGAAACGATAGGTGCTGGTAAGCCAGCTGGGAACATTATCAGGGACAGAATGCCACTCCAGCTCCAACCCCATGAATTATTTTACGGTGGCAGGAGGTCTGTGGGAGTGTTTATATTTGCTGTCTGACGTCCCTGTGTTTCATCTTTATTACGTGCGATAGACGGCATGTTTTTATTAAGCAGTGCTTGCAGGACAGCTTCCCTCTAGATAAGGAATCGGTAAGCCAGAGAGCAGTGGCCATCCCTTGAGAGCTGCAAGAAGGAAGGCTTGGGGTGAAAGACTCCACCATATATTTTCAAGGACTAAAATTTGTTGATGCTAGGGAAAATGAGGAATTTGGAAGAAAGAGCAGGGTTCTATAGTCCATAGGTAACATATGAACAGTCAGATTTGAAAAAGTTCCTGCGCCCAGACTGGTAAGTCTTTTACCAGTGTGAGCTGTGGATGTGTGTCCTACCAGCCCTCTTCTTCCTACCACACCCCATGTTTTTTACAGGAAGGAAAACTGAAGTCTGTGTTGGAGCACCCAGCCAATTCCAGAGTCAGGATCAATATCCTACACAGAGCCATCTCTTTTGGTCTATCTTTGGATCCTACTGTAGCTACCAAACCCAAGCTCTTCTCATACAGCCCATAGGCTTCTTAGTCAAAGAACCTTTCACAAACCTGGCAGTGCTTTGGCCCAGGTAGGAGCAAGGTCTGCCTGAGGAGCCCTGTGGTCCCAGTAGCCCATGGTCTTGTTCCCCAGCTTCCCACAGGTCGTAATGCTGTCATGAAGGGCTATGGTTCTTTTTACAGACATGTCTAAATTGGCTCTAAAGTTGTCTACAAAATATTAACATATTTTAAATAATGAAAAGAATCACTGATTTTTGAAGAAAAATCTGACATCTGCTACAACGTGAATATGTCCAACTAAGTGTGCAATCTCTGCAGTTGTGCATTTTAGGGAAAAAATTAGGATGGAAAGTTCTGAATTGTTTTGCAAGAGAAATATCTAATAAAGAGCTCAGGTATGGAAACAACACATTCCCTTGGACATGTTATAATTATATGACCAAACTATATTAGATAAGCAATAAGAACTCAGGAAAAAAAATTAACTACATAGGAAATTACAGTTTCTCTTTTATAGTCACTCTATATGCTGAAAAGTCATAGCTTATTCCGTAAGACATGAATCAATAAATGACAAGCTTTAAAATAGGTTTTTAATTAATGTTTTTATTTAAATACAAAATAACATTAACATTGACTCTTTAGGTTTACAAGGATGCTATTATGATTGGCAGATGTGAAATTTAACACAGACAAACCACATCCTGGAGAGATTGAATTTCATTTTGTGGCATTCACCTGATAGCTTGCAATCCTCAGTTTGGAGTTCCTTCAGCAGTATTAAAAAGCCAGCTCCTGAAACTGAGTGCCCAAAAACCCCACAAGTGAAATCACACCCATGATCTCTCAGAGCTCATTTCCCACTCTCTTGCTGTAAACCCTTAGGGTTTGAAAATGAAACAACTTTCAAGCCTTAAAAGTGAAATTCACTTCACCTGCATGAAATCATAGTAATCAAATTTTTTATGGGTGAAGTATGGCAGGGGAGAGGGAGGAAAACTTTACACTACAGAAGTGTGGGGTCAAGTCAGGAGGTCCTACATAGTCCTCCCTTCCTCCCTCTCCTGCAGCTGCTCCTTTTTCTGGCACATTGATGATATCAGCAGCTGCAATTCTTCATATGCTCGAAAAGCTGCAGACTGCCTATAACCAGAAGCTCTTTCTCCAGCCCACTGTGGCCTCTGCTGTAGTCGTTCCTGTCCCCTTGGGCTCCTATCTATTCATCCTTGTCTTGAGACTTGCTTGGTGTTAGCTGCCTGATTAGTTGAACTATTTAGGTCCTAATACAGAGCTCCTGAAGGCAGGAAGAGCTCTTCCAATGAATTAGAGATTTAAGCTCAAGGTGGGTCCCTTAAACAGAATGATATGAAGTGGCAAGGTGACTGTAACTGGAAAATCTGGGACTGGTGCTTGACAAAATTGTTGGGAGTCACCAGCAGCGGTAAGGGCAAACCCAGATTGTCTAAATCAGACTTCAATAAACTGCATTAATACAAATCTCCTGGGGCAGTAGGGTGAAAACTGGACATTTAGAGGATGTATGCCAGAGGTGCTATCAGAAATTAACTCAAATAAGTAGAGGTTGGTCTATGGATATAAAAATGTAACGTCCTTATAGAAAGTATCATTAGATGAAATTGACTGTTGCCATCACCACAAGGGACAAGTATTGCAAGTACCATAACTAAAATACAGAGATACTTTTTATCCATCTGCAAGTACATGGCTTTCAAATAAGATACAAACTCTGAGAGCTGTCAGAACTAAAAATGCTATCTTTGCTACAGAATAGAAATTGCAGCAAAGCCAAGCAAAAAGTTCAATTACATGTGCATGAATCTGATTTTAGAACATTTCCTAGATGAGACAGTGTTAGATAAGATTTGTGAAGGCTGCAACTGATGGAGAAATTGCATAGAAATAAATTCCGACTATTAGGATGGGAAGGATTGTACTGGATTATCATTCTGGTTTATTGGGGTGGAGGCTCCTGAATTGTTGTAGAAAACTGTGCTGTGAAGAATATGTGAATGTAATCAGCTAGAAGGGTAAACAAGTGAGAAGTATTGTTTTATAATAACAGATGAAGAGTGGCAGGGAAGCACTGTTAAACATATACCAAAATTCAGGCCAAATTAAGCGACAATTTTCGTGATGTGGTGCAGGAAATTGGCTGCTGGTAACAAAGTAACTGTAGATTTGTGTATGTTGGCTGGAGAAAAAAATCTCTTCAACATTTCCTGGACTATTATTCTTGCTTCTCTGAGGTGGCCTTGCTTAAAGGAACTACAGATGATTGTGTATACCCAGTTTGATTTTGCTACACATTTTAATTGACCTGGAAGTATCTGAACAGAGCTGTAGGGCACAGGACATGATTTTAAGTGCTTCATGAAGAAGCAGGCTTTTAAATTCATCTTGTCATTTACCTGTGACAAGTTTGGGGGACATGATGTCTGAATTATAAAATATCCATGAGTTGTAGAGTCACACACTGATAACTATTTAAACCTTTGATGATAGAAAAACATGAAAGACAGTTCTGTGGGTGCTGCCATGGGAGAGTTGTTTCCCTCTAAACACTAAAATTACTTTTTTAGGTATTTTGGTCTGGACAATGGACTTGCCAGGCCAGGAACTGGTATTGCTGGTGGTCCTTCTAGTTGTGCAAGAGGGTCATGGATGAAGGAAGACAGTGTCATCTCTAAAGCCACAACAATTTAATATACATACCCTGGCACTGTCTGGGGTAAAAGCTGAGACTTTGACACAGCAGTATTTCCAGATCTGTGCTTTGTTTGTGCACACTCATGCTGACTTTTAACTGATATCCTGAGAAAACTACAAATAAAACTATGGTTTTCAAGTCTCGGGTGACTGATACCAAGCATTGGATTTAGATTTTATTTTTCTGAATTTACACCTTTTTTTTTCCATGTCTTGTTTCCTTCTGTCATTTTTGATGAACACTTAGACCCTGTGATGAAATCCCTGGTGCCCAAGTCTCAGTTTCACACAAGGTTAGTAGCTAACTTGGACGCTTACATGACGTGCAATAATTTGGAGACATGGTGTGTTTTGAGTAACTAAAAATTTCATTACAGAATTCTGCAGCTGGTCATGTTTATCATCAGTTTACAGATTTAAGCAAGAAAAAGTTTGTAGTATCAGAGAGGAATTAACTGAAACAATTTGCACCTAAATTATAGTCTTTCCAAGCAAAATAGAAATATAGCTATCTGTGAAGATAAAGGAGAAGTTCCAAATAATTTCTAAAAATACCTTGCATGCTAAAATGTCAATAAAGTAAATAGTTATTTTTATTTTATGTTATTAGTAGAATTTAAATTATTTTATGTTAGTAGTAGAATTTAAATTAAAGCTTTCCTACCTACAGGCTATGAAAAAAGTGACTATACAAAAACAGGGTACTGCTGTCTACTCCAGATATTAATAGAATCCTCAGCACCAATTACTCAGCTGTGGACCAAAGGCTAAAAAACTACCAAAGCAGTTACACACTTCTTAGTTCTTCCCCAACAGCAGTGTTACAGAGAGAGTGTAAGGGGCCTTCCTCATTGTTGTGCTGTTCTCATCACCTGTACCTTATTAGAGGAAAAATATTCCAGCACTAGACGCCAATATTTTAAGGAATGTAACAAACCTTTCCATCTCTGAAAGTATTTCCTGCTCTGCTTTCTCTGATACAGCCTGTGGTTCAGAGAGAGTCCTGTAGAAACTTCACCATCTAGCCTCCAACCTAGCTGGAGCAGTTCCTGGTCAGTCCATATATTAATTCTTAGATCTTTTCACAGGTGAAATTTTGGCTGGTTGGGTTTTAGATATGGTAGAGTGAGCTGTTTTTTCTGATATTTCTATTACATTCCCATCTCAAAGCCATTGCTGTTTTCCTAATAACTTGTCTTCTGCTTTGTCTTGCTGCATACTTGGGAAATAAAGAGAAAGGTGCTGTAACATTTTGGTCCCAAATACAGTGGTCTCATTTTCAGGAATGTTCACAAGAACATACCCACTCTGTGGCTGCTCTTACCTCCAGAGAATGGCAGTATGCCAATAATCACACACTGTTTTTCACTGCAGAACCTTATTGAAGGTTTTAAATCCTGGGCAGGGTGCCTGCATGGCCCTGCACCCTTTTCCTTGCCCCTGGCATCCTTCACCCCAGGCAGCCACTTGTGTGCAGCCCATGTGGGTTGTGGTGCAGAGCATGGATGCTGGTGCATCCTTACCTTGGCACACATCCAAAGGGGTGAGGCAGGCGCCTTGGCAGCACTGCTCTGCCTCTGTCCATGGGGACACTCAGGGTTCCATCGTGTCCCAGCAGGTCTGCCAGCTTGGATCATGGTCTGTCCTGACTGCTCAGGGCTCTCTTGAACACAAACTCTGGATGGGGGTGTCTGAATGCCTTCAATAGCTCATTTGCTTTGCAGGAACCTTTTTTATTCTCCTAATAGTGTTTTTGCAAGATTAAATAAGTGTGAAATGGGCATTTATATGATCCCTGCCTATAAAAGATATTATCTGCCTGCTGAACTTCCCTCCCCTGTTTGCTAATGGGAGTCGAGTCCTTCAATTCATGGTGCTAAATTTACTGTAATTAATTATATCTCTGTTCCAGTGCTGTCCTCATAATGGGTAATAATTGTTTGCTCTGCACAGACAGATGTTCCCTCTGTACTGTCACAGGCATGCCTGGGCTGGGATATGAGTAAGCTCACAGAGATGACTGAAGATAAAGCTTTATACTGCAGCAAGGAATCAGACCACTACTTCTTAATTTTTTTTTTTAGGAACTTTATTATTTTTGTAAGGTTTTCATAGGCTAAGAAACACAAATTGCAACAGAAGACAATTTCACGCATGAGATAATGCTGTATGAAGTGTAGAATGCTTATACTCAATGGATACTGTAAAAGAAAGTTTTACAAAAATATTGCCATTAGAGGTGTTCAAGTGAAGGATAATACTGGGTGGTTTTTTTCCCTGCTTTGCTTTGCAGGGTAATGAGTGGGAACTGAATTTCTGTACCAGTAAAAACTGTAGGTTTAATATCTAGGTATCTAGGTGTTTAGGACAATTGCAGAATCTCTATCTAAAACCTGTTTCTTAGGTTACTATAACAGTATAATAATTATCTCCTGTTACTGTTAAAGAAAAATACGAGCATGGCATGCTCCAAAGCTCAGGGATGACAGACTCCTGGTGCCCCTGCGAGGCAAATGAAACCCTGCCTGGAGCCATGTAGGGCTATTGATCTCTCTCTGCCAGTGCAAGTCATAGCTACACCCGTGATTGGAGCTGTGTAAGTGAACAGGCTGTTACAGACCTAACTTTGTCATACATATTCGTGTGTGAAGATGGTGCATTGTGCACATTTGTGCATTTACTACACATGTAACTTGCTTTGTGGTGAGCAGGCCCAGTTAGGAGTACAGATCCCCAGATGTTTTTCCTACCTCGGTTCCCAGTATGGTAGATCAGCTTATATGTCACTCAACTTGTTTCTTTGATTGTAGATCAGAGGCCTCAAACCTGATTTCTTGGCAACTGCTGATAAAAAGTACTGTACAGAACTGGGTTCTCATCTAATTAACATGGAGTATGACATCTGACTTCATGAAATCTACTGGTGAAAAGTAGTATGCAAAACTAGGTGCTTATATAATTAACATTGCTTCTTCAATTTGTACAAATGAAAATAACTATTTGTATTCTATGTCTTACAATGGTTCCCAATGGTAAAACTTCAGTGTTGTAAACAAAACACTGTAAATAGATTCAAAGTTTGTTTCTTTGTCCCTTAACGTGAACTATATTTGATTAAATTGAAGGATTTCTGGGCTGAAACTTGTATACCAAAAAGAAGTCTGGAAAACAGTTGTTAACATTTTACAACTGAGTTATGAAGTCTTGCAAATATGAGCTTTCCCTAAAGTTTGGCAGGAGATCATTCTCTTTTACTAATCTGGCGTGCAGGTGATGCTGAGTTTATTAAGCTCAAACACTGCATTTTTTGAAATTTTTGAGTGGTGTAATGCCTGTGTCTGTAGCCCTGTAGCTGTAGTTCTTGAGATATAGTTATTCACAGAGACTTCTTTTTCAGTTTTGAAAATGTAATATTATTTTTTAAACTTGCTAAAAGTAGAATTTCAACATTGTGTTTAGGGGAGAAGATACCTTCTTAAAGGAGCTATAAAAGAATTACAAGTAGAAATTTGTTTAGCCTCTCACAGGATTTTTCAGCAGGCTTGTATATTTGCCAAGTATTTTTCTACATAAAAGACTCTACTGCTGCATCTTTTCTCTCCTGATGTTTTGGAGAGACTGGGCATGACCCTGCTGCATTCTGGAAATTGAACACTTTGAATATGTTACTGTCCAACATTTAATCAAATTTGAAACCTCTCCATATGGACATAACCTAAGTTTTTCAGATACACATTTTCCTGCTGACCAACAGTCTTTAGCAAGAACTAAATAACAAAACTCCTCCTTTGGGAAGCATGTCATCTGTGGAGGGCTTCATCTGGGAGATGCTTGGATAAAAAATGTGCTTAAGTGATGTAGGCACCAAGGAACCAGGTGAGCATGAAGTCTCTAAGTTTCCAGTAGTGATTAATGTATCATTCAAGCTATACTTTGGAGCCCTGAGGCCCCTCTAGCAGGCATGTGGGTGAAAGCTGGGGAACATGGTGCAAAAAAACAGTGAAGAGAGAGCACTGAAAAGTAACATATTAATGAAAAGTAATGTAATATTATATATTTCTTTTTTAAGAAAGACGGAGGTTGGCTATTTTTTATTGGTATTCTTATGGCTGATTAAATATCTCATTAATTGGAAGAATGATATGAAAGGGGGACACACTCTGAAAAATACACTAAGAAATTTTTGTTCCTACGTACTAGTCAGAACCTTTTCTCTTCCTGCTACTGTTCTATTTTTTCTGCTGTTTTTGTTTTATTTGAGAATTCTGGCTCATTTCAATAAGTTGTTTAGGTTCTTTGGCAATTGGAGAAATAGTGAAATGATAAATTACTAAGAAAATCAGGTAATCGAGAGGAGAGCACAAATTCAAGTCAAACTGCTTAGCAATCTCTGCAGAGCATGATTTAACCTTACTTAGCATTTAACAACAGCTTCATTTACATAAAAAAATTATAAAGTTAAGGTAATAAGCTCCTAATAAAAATACCTGAGGCTTCCTGCAAGTCTTGCTGCAAAATCAAAGAATATTGATTTCAAATTTCTTGATCTTTTGGATTCCTTAGGGAAAAATGAAAACTTACTTAGAAGATAATGCCTCACCTTGTTGAAGAGTTTCTGCAAGCTTTATATTTCCTTTGAAAATACAAGTTTCCATTGAAAAAGTTTAAAGTAAAAGCAAAATTTCTCTTCAAATCCATCTAGGAAAAAAAATGCTGGTGTACTCACTAAAACAACTGTACTTGTTTAATACTTTCATATATTGAATTAAACATCAAAGACTAAATACACGTACAGAAATCATGCATATTTGTATAGAGGCCCATAGATGAAGGAGAGGGGAGAGGACACATGGTGGGGATGGTTCAGATGCAGAGTGGGCTGCTCCATGAGGACCCCAATGTCCACACACCCTGCACCAGGTGCGTTTGGCATCCTGGTGGATGATCGGCTTTGCTGGTTCTACTCCTTCGTGAGGAGAGATTGTCATTGACATAGGCCTGCATAACAGACTTTGATAGAGAAATGAAAAGGTAAAACAGGTTTTGGACATAGAATATAAAGTAGAAAAGTTCTAAGTACATAGAGTGTCACACATATTTTCCCTGCCTCAAACTGGAACACGGCATATTAATGAACACTTGCACCTTTTTCTTTTGGTGCAACCTTTCACAAGCTCCTTAGGGCACAGTATTTTAATTTCCCCTCATAAGAAGTCAGTGATAGTGTTAAATAGCAAATAACCTTAAATAACAACACATGTTTGGGCAGATAATTAAGTACTGATCTGCTTTTTAAAATTAGACCATTCCTCTATGACCGGTTTGGTTTTAGAAACCATTATGCGTAGGGCTATTTTGCTAACTATGAATTTACTGCCAAATACAATTATACTAACAAAACATACATGCCCAAAGTACAACTACAGATTACTTATGCTGTAAAAAAAAAGTCCAATAATAGCTTATTGATCATGTAGTTGTCAATCTCAAAAAACGCCTTTTTAATACCCCCTCTAAATATTTTGGGGAAACAAAGCTCAATGAAGGTAGATAAACATGTAGAGTAGAGTGAAAGAGTAACTGACTTTCTGAAGCACACTGTACTAATCTCAAAAACATAATGTAAGTAATTTGTGCAGTGGTGTGGGGGTTTTTATTTTTAAGATGGATTGCTGTATTTCTCTGTCTTTCTACACCTTACTTTGTCCTAACAAAATTGTGTGATCCTACTATGCAGACCCATCACTATCCCAGTGAAACATACTCCAAAACTAAAAGACATAGGAAAGGAAATTAGTTTGAAGTGATTTTCTGTGAAAAGGTAATGTTCAAAAAAAATAAGATGTTTTGCATTTTTTCCCAAACATCTTGAAAAGGACATTAAAAAAAGGAGCTGTTAATTTCAGGCAGATTATGTGATTCCTGGGGGATCCCATGCAGGGCCAGGAGTTGGATTTGATGATCCTGATGGATCAGTATATTCTATGATTCTGTAAATGTCAAGGGGCATCTAAGGACCAAAAGAAATATTCTCTGTGTTGGTGAGAAATAGGTGTTGGTAAAACCCCTGAGGACAGTTGGCTCCCTTCTGTATAGCTGAGGCAGTGATAGCTGTGGGCACTGAGTCAAAAGCCACTGGATGTATTATCCTGCAATACAACTGAACTTTTTTCCCCTGTCAATGAGAGGCAGAGAAAAGGAGGATCTCTAAGCAGCTGGAAATTTCCTTAATCCCAATAAGTGAAGCTCTCTCCTTTAGTCAAAAACAATCACATCCCGAGTAGGATTTTATGATATAAAGCATCTCAAAGCTTGTTTGTGGATTTTTTTCCCCCAATTCCTTCCAATAAAATAAAGCTGAAGCACAGAGGGAGGCAGGGCAGTGGCTGCACAGCCAGCTGGACAGGAGGCATGGCAGGAAGTCCAGTAAATGTTTCTAAAGTGAGTTAAGGTATGTTCCTGAAACACTAATCTCCCCTTTCATTCAGAAATCCTCACAGGATAAGCTTTGCTGACTTGACAGGGGAAAAAGGAAAACATTTGCGTCCTGTAAATACTTGAGCAGAAAGGAAAATTCACAGGGAAAAATGATTGTCATAAACATAAATTTTTAAGGAGCTTAGTAATACAAAGTGTCTGGAGTTAAAGAATCTCTTAAAATCACCTGAGAGAAACTAGAGGTCCCAATCCTCAGCCTTCCAGCTCTTAAAGCTACCTTCCCCCTGTCACTGAGAGAAAAATGTGGGAATTATTACCTCCTTGCATCACTGCAAAGAAAAACTCGCCCATGACATTCACATGTCTGGCCACACAGGCACAAAACAGTCCTGTAAGTGGTCCCTGAGTGCATATAAATCCTATGAGCCCGTGTTCTATCAGCACAGGCTATACATTTCATATCTTTCCAGCCACCTCTATTCTCACTGCTGGCAAGTGGATGGTATAAACCACCATCTCCATTTGCAACAGGAATTTGTTTTTTAATGGTCTGGAAAATAATAGCAATTGGTTTAAAAGTTAGAAATTCAGTTGGAAATAGCATAAGTGAGTGAAATTAACTTTAAAACATTCCTTAAGTTTCTTTTCTTCACTCCCTTTCACCCACTTTCGTCACTGAAAGCTTTGCATTGGGACCGAATTAACTAGAAATATATTTCTGATCCTGCCAAGATGTCCAGACTGGATAAGGATGAGTAGTATCTTTTTCACCTTGTGTAATGACAGAATTTGCCACTGCCTGTAAGGTCTCTCTTGCAGGAATAGAAAGGTCAGCTGCAAAGCCTTCTTTTACACTGAAATGTCATCAGTCAGAGTGCTGGGGAGAAAAATGAAGTGAGTTAGGTTCAGGTATTTCCTAAATGCCAAACTTCACTCCTCTGGTAGGCCCCAGACTGGGAAGATTCATACATATTCATAGAAAATTATTAAAAGATTCCTCTAAAACTCTTCACAAAATGAGAGATCCCAGACCTTTTGATGATGTTGAAGGAAATTCTTACCATGCGATTGGGGTCTGCTACAGTTTATATTTTTAGAGGTGATGGACACTGCTGCAGTTCAATGTCACAGGTCTTAGAGGCTGAAAAAGGCTGTAATTTCTCTCTTGTATTATTAGTTAGCTAGGGACTCCAAGAGAAAGCATTCCTATGTGCTGTAGTAGGTATTTTGCAGCGAACATTCTTAGTGCTGGAGTATTCTTAGCTTTGACAGGAGGTGGTTATTCCTTTGGGTTGATCTCATATTCTGCCCCGGCTAAATGTGCACTCATGTCTCTGAAACAGTGCTTCTCCCACAGTGGACAGGGCTGAGGACGCTCAGAATGACTCTCCAGTTTTTCCTTCCAGAGACAAGAGCTGATACTGGCTTCTACAAGCAACACAGTAATTCCATACAACTGGAAGTGGAAGAGGCAAACTCATACCTCTATGTTGCATCATATCCATGGAAGTGGTGTCTGATGAGTAGAGTCTGTTCTGCTTCTGACTTGCTCCAAATAACATAGCAGATGATTCTCTGTTGAAATTAAAGATACATCAGATAAAGTTCAAAGGTCTGTTCAAGGTCTGGTTATAGTTTTGGTTTTGGGTTTTTTTAAATAATTTGTATACTTGAAAGGAGAGGAGGCATTAAATTCACAGATGACATCAGCCTGGGAGAAGCAACAAAAGTAATGGAGAACAGGATCAAAACTCAGAATGATCTTGGCAAATTAAAAAAGTCTTCTGGTAAGAAAAAGAGGAAGCACAGTGAAGACAAGGTCCTTAGGTAATCAGATATAAGCAACTGAGCAAATGCAGGATGGAGCATGACTTGCTGGATAGCATTTTGCAGAGAAGAGAGCATGGAGAGTCCCAAGCCAAACAGAAATCAGGGATCTAAAATGTCATCTCCTGAGCTGTATAAACAAAAGCATTGTCCACAAAATATAGGAGTATTTATTTTCTTATTACATTGGTGAGTCCTTGGGAGAAGGACTGCATCTGATCCAGGGCAGCATCTCAGAATTGGTGGGTTCTGAATTTTAAAACACTGATACGCCTTCCTGGTGCTTCAGGGTGTGCAATGTTCTTCAGAGCTCCCCAGCTCTTTTAGGGGTGCTTTGGCTTTTATTTCTGTCTCAGCCACATCCAAGTCATGGCTCTTTGCTGCCAAAGGCTGCTCTGAAGAATGGGCAGGAAAGCAGCTGAAAGTTTCTATGTTTCAACCTCAAAACCCAAGTCACCTATTCAAATAAAGAGGAAATATTTAAGCAGGCAATATTTCGCATGTTTTTAATATGGCATGTGAGATTTGAGGCTTAAACATGGGAAATCCCACATTACAAGGGATGTTTGGCAACTCAAGTTATTTTTAAAAAGATGTGAATGATCTGGAAGGGGTCCAAAGGAGGGCAGTAAGAATGATTAGCTGTCTGCAAAGATTGACAGCCAAAAGAAGGGAAGAATAAGGAGGGAGACGGACATAAGCTTCCAACATCTAAAAAGTTGCTGCTGCAAGAGGAAGGAAGTAATCTGTTTGCCATGTTCATGTTGGATAGGATTAAAACCTAAAAGCTTTGTATGTCACTGAGGGAGGTTTAGGTTAGATGTTAGAAAGTGTTTCTGAACAGGCAGAGCAGTGAAGCATATGAATCATATTCCCTGGGGAGTGACTTGGGACATACGGTCTGGATCACTGGGCTGAACTGCGGAGACTGAGTGTAGCCGAAGGCAGAAGAATGGCAAGAGCAACCTTGCAGAGTTCTTCCCAGTACTGGAAGTCTTCCCAGTACTGCTTGTAAGTCTATCAACAGCAGTAGAGAGAGGTAATCAGCCAAGTGCCAGTTTTTCTAAAGTATCATCTTGAAAAATTCATTAGCTCTTCAGGCAACAGGAAAGTTCCCACAGCATGCCTTGGAAAGCACGAAATTCACCTTTAATACTAAATATTGCTTTCTTGGAAACATTCTCAGTGAGGTAATAGTCAGCACAAAATGAATGACTGCATTTAAGTCGAAGACCCAATTTTGACTTTTACTGTCTGCCTTTCTTTGCATTTAGGCATCATCTACAGGATCAGGGAGTGCAGTACTGCACCCTATAACATGGTAAGGAACAGAGGGACCTTGGTATTTTTTATTGCAGTGTTGACAATGATATTTTTCTTTAGGTAGTCTTTTCCCATGCATTTATGCAAGAAAAATAGAGATTTAACATTCAATGTGTGATAACTAACATTAACACTACATCAAATACATACATACATACATACATACATATATATATATATGTATATATATCTAGACAGCAAATATATATTTATTCTCCTGCAATATTCATGACTTTCATATGCCTTAAAGGACTATTTGCTCCATCTGGTTACAGGAGATACTTAAATTTTCTTCAGTCTTTGAGGGATAAGAAATTCCATTTGCATGCAAAACCTCATGACTCCATATGGAGGTTCTAGACCAAATTTACCAGAAGTTCATGACTCTAAGATTGATATAAGAATAATATACACTAATCAAGGAAGAACTGTCATGACTATGGTTAACTTATTATTTTAATTATACTGTATGAAACATCTGTATTAAATAACTTCCCTAATGACTAAGCTTTACAGTACAAGCTGTGGTATGATTTTTCTTTAAGATATTAATTTTATCCTAAGACTTGATTTTTTTTCTGACATGGATAATGTTTCTGCACTGACACCTTTATAGTGCAAAATTAATTATATCAAGGCAATCAGAGTTTATTAATTTCTTTGTATTTTATTGTATTCCCTTGTTAATATTTGGAGTACCATGAAAATTATTTAAATTTCTCACTCCTTCACTACTTTGTTCCCTTTTGAAACAATACATATTTTTCCAAGACCTAATAAAAGAGAAAATGTTCATAAAAGATTATTTTTATGGTCTTCCATTTTCTGTATTCAGTCATGTAAAGGTGATTACATGACTGAATCACCTACATGATTACCCTGTGGGGACCGTGTTTTTTGTTTGCAGTGGCACCCCTGAGACAGTATAAGGATGTATTTACATAACCATTGCCCTTAGAAATGTCACAGTATCAGGTTTAACTTACTGAGCAATAAATTCTTACCAGCTTTCAAATCCAAAAGGGGCAGCATGGGAATTACTCTTTATATTACATCTTTAAACATGCTTTTCTTTCTAGGTGATAGAAAAATTACAGTGAAGTAGGGAGGGAGGAAAGGAGAAAAATAATCTGACTCACGCTGTGTAAATCTGAAAAGGTCATTTCTTGTTTCTGGCCTGCTAGCCTCGGGGCACATTTTTCTTTGTTTCTCTGCCCAACTTGTACTAGTGCTTTTGATATGAGGTAGACTCATCCACCTTCACAATGCAGTTCTGGTTTCAGGTGAAGGTAGGACCAAAACCAAAACTGAATAGGAACCAATACTGTTGGAAGACGCTTTCAGCCAAGTCTTCTGGACTTCCCTCTCAATTCTCTTTTCTGACACCAGATTCTTCTGGCACCAGATGGTTGAGGAAAAGGAACAGTTTGGGTCAGCTTTCTCATCCTCTTCTCAAGTACTAGTTCAACTTTGAATTAATGTCTGGTTTTACCTTCGTAATGGGTTTTACGCATAGCCCAAATGAAATGGCTCCTTTAGCTCTGATTGTTCATGAACATAATCTATCAGTCAGCCTATGAAGTATGACCTAGGAACTGAGAAAGTATTGTTTTTGATGACAGAATCAAGCTGTAAATTAAAAGTGTTAGTATGGCCCTGTCACTGCCCAGTTCTGGAGTTACATTCAATATAGTAAACAAAAGCCTATAAATATTTAAATATACTCTACTGTTAGACTGTGCTTTCTACATCCTAGTCATCCATCGTATGTAAATACTTGTAACTACAAGCTGTTAATTCCCATCACAGCAACAGGCAAATCTGCAGCCTGGCCAGTGGGTGGCAAACGTGCTTAACTGGAAATCTGATCTGCCCCTGCTATGCGGCCCCTAGCCTACATTTCATAACTGCTTTCATCATGTCACTCCCATCAGAGGTCCTGCTATAAAGCTTCAGCACTTGTACTGCTCAGAAAGGCAGCTCTAATTCACTCATTTGTGGTCCTGCTCCAAGACTTTACTACTTCTCTCTCAGCAGAGGCCCCAAGATCAATACAGCCCTTCCCCATGACAAGCACACTGGCTCCAGGTGCCTAATACTGTATATATCCCTAGAAAGAAGCTCTAAAATACCCACAGCAGTGCAAACACATCAAGACTCAGAGATAAAGGCATGCCAGAATCCTGTACATGAACAGGTGAAGGATGTCCCCAGTGCTCGTCCTCTCCATCCTACTTGCCTGGGAAAAGGAGACTGAAACCAGCTCCTTCTCTCCGTTCTTCACCTCCGGAGAGATGCTGCTGTGACAAAGTCAGTGTGGGAGGGAAAATAGCAAATAACCATGTTTGGAGTTGGACAATTTCATTAGGCATCTTCCCACTCTTTATTTTATTTCTCCTTGCTTCTATCATTTTAATTAATATACGAAAACAGCAAAAGCTAAAGGACTCTCTTCCCACAGAATTAAAATACAGGATGAGGAAAAGGAAGTTTAGAAGTTTGCTGAAACTCTAGGGGGGAAAAAGGAAAAAGAAACCAAAAAAGAAAATACAACTTCTCGTAGTTTATAAGACACATATATTTAGTATTTCTTATTTCTTAATGTTCTAGTGTTCTGATATATTAAAAGCTTAGTCGTGTCCAAGACTGTTACTGGTCTGCTCTGTAACTGGTTTAACAGCTGGTTACTGTCCTCGGCCAACTGTATGAGGTGACAGTGCACCACCACCATCTACTGATCAATCGGCTGTACTACCAAGAGAGAAAGGTCCCCACTTGGAATCGATTTGGATTTGCAGATTTTAATTCACAAGTTAAAATTCTTGCACTGAACCAGAGTTTGTCACATGCTGTACATGCCTGACAAGGAGAGCAAAGACAGCTAAATTTAGAAGTCTAGAAGGATCATGAAACTCAAAAATTTCAGGGAGCAACTATTTAGGGGTTTGGAGTAATGTTGATTTGCTGCTGGAAAAACTGCAGATACAGATTATTTAAACAGCATTTTGCTCTGACTTACAAAACATTAAAAACTGGTGACCGTATGGTAGGCAACACTGATTAACGTTGCACTGAAAGGATCAAATACTGCTTTTCCTGCCTGCACTTCTACTCATGCAAATGAAAATCATCAGTGATATTGTGTAAATTACCTCTGACAATTCTCCCAAGGTATTCAGCTGCCTATGCCCATTTAAAGAGCTCAGTAATGTAATGCATTGCACTGCATAGGGCACACACTTGGTTCTTCAGGCTAAGCTTAGAGCACAGTTGTTCAGAGGAGCTAAGCTGTCACTTCTCAGCATGTCCTCTTGAATTTGACTGTATAAAATAAAAATTATTTCATTTTTGTACTTATGAAAGGGATAAATTGATGTCAAATTTCTTAAAGGGATTATTTTGGTTAATATTCTTTATAATATAAGTTGTTCTTTTCCTAACCTTTCGAGGTCTCTATGTACTTAGACCAGCTACTCACTTCTTTTAAGAGGCTGCATAGAATCTTTTTCTGCACCTTTAGCAAAAGGACTTTTTTTTACTGGAAAAGTTATGGATATTGAAAGTGTGATCTCTCAGCCTTCCTAATGCTATTGAATCCTTTTGTTCTGATACTTCAGTAAACCAAGTTGATGCGAATGAGGGTTAGCCTGATAAGAGTCCAAGTTGTCTAGAAGTGGGAGACTTTTAACAAGAATCCTGCTGTACAGGGTAGCTTGTGCAGTATCTACATTCTGCAAAGGGATATATCAAAAATACCCAGTCAGAGCCCAGGTTTTTACATCTATTCCATCTTGGTGTAAATGTCAGTGCATTGTGTATGGAGACACAGACTGGTGTTTGGAGCCATCCTTTCCACTTCAAGTCCACTGCCTTTTGTTAAAGTGTTCCATATGGCTACCTCTTCAATCCACTTATCTTCTTTTGTCTGTGTTGGTGGAGTTGTGCTGACTTACAGCAGTAGATAAGTCATTATGTTCTGTGCTAGTGTTACCTCTGTGTTTCACTTCACTCTGTCTGTGCTCTTAGATGATCAGTGTTTCAGGACAGTCACCTTTGATATACTGTTGAGAATGCCATGCACACCTCTACACAATAAATAGTGTGATGATAACAACTTACTCTCATTGAACAAGGAATCGGACACTAGGTAATGATCTAGTGGGCTGTCTTGTCTTTGACTGCAATCAAGGGAATTTACAGGTGTTCAGCTGGCCACAGGAGGGCTCTCATATTGTTCCCTAGATTCAGTAAGGAATACAGTGTGAACAAAGACCATATAATTCAGATCAGACAAATTCTCTCTCTTCCCAGATTACTCTCAGAATTTATAAAAAAAAGAAGTTTTTCATAGTTCTTAAACACAGCCTTTCCATCAGGGTTAAGACCAGCTGGGACCATTACATCATATTACAGAATATGAAACCATTGTTCCCAACATTTCATACTTGGAACTCCCTGCAACCTTCTCCACTTTCCCAGTCCCTAGACTTCATCTTTGTCTGATCCTTTCCACTTCTGTTTTCCTCCTTGGCCATTCCTTCATTTTAGTGTCTCTTAATGGCAATAGCAGGGAGGTCATGCTAATTATCCCAGCAGGGTTTACTAGCCTGGACTCCAGTCACTGCCATGCTTAGCCTCTAATGTCATTATTCTGAAGCACACCTTAGTGACTGGAAAGCAAGAGTATGAGCTGTAATATTGTACCAATGTGCTTTTGTTTTGTCAACATGTTTTTGCTGAATGTGTAATATTTGTGTGCCTTTATACAGTATAGTAATTTTAAAAGAATTATACTAACTCCAGAGATTTTAAACTAAACAAAGAATAAAAGTCTTTTACTCAGTTAATACTTTCCTTGTATGTTTTTATATATATATATTTGCCTACCATGCAGAGATACAGTTGTATGCCTGCATATATGTATTTATGTGTCTTGATATATATCTACATATAATTTTACAATATGTACAGAAAGATTGAAAAAGGAAAATTTTTCATGGTGGCATTGCAAACACATAAATAAATGCTTTTCATGGAAACAAAATCCAAGAAAAGCATGCTTAAATTTTACAACTTCCATGTTGGTCCAATTGGATTTCCATTTTCAACAGTTTGTGTGTATCCACATGCATGTGCATGCATACATGGCTAAGCCTAACATTTGAAGAATTTCAGTTTCCTACAGTGAACATTTCATTAGTGTTTATGTAGGCTGTTACCAGCCTGAGTCCTTAATTTTAACAGGAATTATGTGTCTAAACATTCCCATGAACACTGTGCCTGACAGAAGTCCTGAAGTCCTTCAACACAAAGCCAGCACATCTCAAAAGCAGGCTGGCATGCGCTAGGCCGGTCTGAAGCAGAGGCAGACAAATTCAGTGCACGTTTGGACAGATTGACTTCTGGGACTAGTCTGAGTCACTCTCATGCTGAAATAATGTCCCTACAACCAGGCTGAATGCAGGGCTTCCTGAGCACCTCTCTCTGCGAATATGTGATCCATTAAGAGGCCTGACTACTTTCCTTGGGTTGAACCTACTCCTTTGTGTCTTCATCTTCTCAAGCTACATAAAATCACAGCACCATAAGGTACATGTAATGAAATCACCTATCATTTTCTGGGTTTCCCCAAAAAAGTTATGTTCATTGTGCTCTGGAGAACACATTGCAATGAATGTCTTTATTTGCATAATGTTTTCAGTTGAAAGCAGAAACTGCCAGCATCTCAGTTTTTGTGGCACAGTACTTCTGTACTCTATTTGATGGCCATACCACCTTTGGCAATAAGTGATCTCAATATACTTTTCCTGTTCCTGTCTCCCATATTATTTTGCAGCGTACAAGAGTTGTAAGAGAAACAGAGTAGTCCTTGTGTCCTTGAGCCTTGCATTACAGGGACAGCGTGGCTTTTATCTATGGACATTATTCCACAATTCTACACTCAGCAGACCCACAAGTTTCTTCCATCCTGGGGAAAAAAACCCACCACATTTTCAGATTTCTTATTAGTCTCTACCTTGTCTACCCAACATACAACCACAAACTCTCTTGCCTCAGCTTTCTCTGTGTTGGATGCAGAAGCTGATAATAACAGCTTCTTTTTTTGTTTGTTTGGTTTTTTGGGAGGGTTTTGGGGGGTTTTGTTTGTTTGTGTGTTTGGGGTTTTTTTTGTTTTTTTGTTTTTTAATTTATAGAAGGCATACGTTCAGCTGGAGGGCTGTTCCTGGAGCATCCTGGGGTGTAGGAGTGCTCAGTGAGGGGCTGTGAATATTCCTCAGGAAGCAGCACAGGGTTTGGTGTAAGGTTAAACTGGGTAATCTGTAATCAGAGCAGGCATATGGTGTGTCAGCATGGTGGGAAACACCAACAGATCAGGCAAAGCCTGTGAGCCAAGCTAAGTGGAAGGGCCTGGGAAAGCCAAAAGTTTGCTGCCTTACCTAGACGCAGCTGATCCCTGTTTCAGTGAACAGCAGCAGCTTGTTGCTCGCAAGACTTTAGGCAACTACGCACTTTGCCTTTCCCAGAGCCAGGCCTGTTCATGTGAGTGTTCAAAGGGTTCAGAATGCCAGAGACAAAAGCATTTCACAACATTTCAGCCCCCATCTCCTGAGACTTGTGTCTCTTGAGGAAGCCTCAATTTTTCCCTAAGTCGTCATGAGACAAGTGCCTCACAGCCAGTTCCATTTCTGATGAGTTACAATGCCTGGTGTTATTCACTCATGAGATAAATAATACAGTCCTGCCCATCATTCCAGTATTTCAGATTTCACTGTGTTTACCTTGCACACTACTTACGCTCTTTTTCAGATGATGATTAATTCAGGCAAAACCACCTGCAGATGCTCCTTCTCTCATTCTTGCTCCCCTCCCTTGAAAATCTGTATCTATTTCAGATACACGGTCTTCCAAAAAGTTGGGAAGAGCTGATTCTCCGATAGCAATTGAGACAATAACCACTCTCCTATCTTTTTAATGCCATTTAATAAAAATTTCAACAAATGTTCAATTCTAACACATTTGTAATCGACAGCACAGATGTCAGGTTTAATTAGCAGTCAGGGATGGGTTCTCTCAGTATGTTTTCAGTCAATATGATCTACTGTATATCAAGAAAAATGCAAACTTACTGTGAAAAGTAGCACAGTGAAAATGAACAGACTATTCAGCCATGGAATGGAATGGAATGAAATGGCATGGAATGGCATGGAATAGAATAGAATTAGAATAGAATAGAATAGAATAGAATAGAATAGAATAGAATAGAATAGAATAGAATAGAATAGAATAGAATAGAATAGAATAGAATAGAATAGAATAGAATAGAATAGAATAGAATAGAATAGAATAGAATAGAATAGAATAGAATAGAATAGAATAGAATAGAATAGAATAGAATAGAATAGAATAGAATAGAATAGAATAGAATAGAATAGAATAGAATAGAATAGAATAGAATAGAATAGAATAGAATAGAATAGAATAGAATAGAATAGAATAGAATAGAATAGAATAGAATAGAATAGAATAGAATAGAATAGAATAGAATAGAATAGAATAGAATAGAATAGAATAGAATAGAATAGAATAGAATAGAATAGAATAGAATAGAATAGAATAGAATAGAATAGAATAGAATAGAATAGAATAGAATAGAATAGAATAGAATAGAATAGAATAGAATAGAATAGAATAGAATAGAATAGAATAGAATAGAATAGAATAGAATAGAATAGAATAGAATAGAATAGAATAGAATAGAATAGAATAGAATAGAATAGAATAGAATAGAATAGAATAGAATAGAATAGAATAGAATAGAATAGAATAGAATAGAATAGAATAGAATAGAATAGAATAGAATAGAATAGAATAGAATAGAATAGAATAGAATAGAATAGAATAGAATAGAATAGAATAGAATAGAATAGAATAGAATAGAATAATCCTGAGTTGGAAGGGACCCACAAGGGTCATCAAGTCCAACTCCTGTTGCTGCACAGGACCAAGAATCACACCATGTGCCTATACCATGCTTTGGACAAACACAGGGGAAAAATGAAAAGGAGAGAACAGTGCAGACAGTTCCGTGCATTTCTAATAGGCATACAGGGAAATACAAGGGAAGATATGCAAACCCTGACCTGGAGAAGTTCTGGCACAAGTGTATAAATATTTTCCAGTATGGTAATTAACTTCTTGGCTGAATCTAGATTACATAAAATGTTCTGTCTCAGTGCACTCAGAAAAGAAAAGCCATGGGCCACAAAAAAAAAAACCAACCAAAAAACATTTAAATTGTCTTTTAGTCTGCAGGTAAACCCTCTTTATTTTTAATCCTATCACTTGTATTTTAAATGCATAATGAAAGATCTGCTATCTCCTTTTCACTAAAGCATGAACGAAGCTATTTTTCTCTTAAACTCTGGCAGAGAGAACACAGTCCTCTCTTCTTCCCCCAGTCCTCTCTTCTCCCCCAGCTGACAAAAACATCTGTACTGTTCATCAGTCCTTTGGTCACCTTCCTCCAACAGGTTTCTGACATTGTCTTCCTTCCCTGCCAGGTGCTCCTTTGACACTTTGCTTCATGTAGAAACTCATTTCTGTTGCTTCCCCACTCTGTGCTATGCACAGAGAACAAGTGCATTCAAGGTCTTCAGGGGCAACCTGAAAACAGCAGGAATGTGATTATCTTTACTTTCAGGCAAAGATTTCAGGGAATGACAAAAATCTTAAGGATACTGGGTTTGGCTTTTGGTTATTTCCAAAGTAATGGGAGATGGCAGGACAAGGAAAAAAGCACAAGTACACGAAGATGCTTCCTGAAACACTGAACTCTGGGACCCATAAGACTCAGAGTAATAGCATGTGAACCATCAGAGCCATTTATAAGCATAAACACGTGAAAAACCAAGCAGTTTCCACATATTAATATTATAGAATTTAATACTTATGTGTCATGTGAAACAGCTTGGTAGCAAACTCTGAGCTTGGGTTTAGTGACAGAAGGAAAACAAAAACCATCACAAAATGCATCACATAAATTGTTGTGGGAGGGACAGTGTTTAGCACTCACTGATTCAAAGCTGGGCCCTTGGGAGCTAAGAAACTTCCTGTATTTGCTGGCACAGCTGTAGCTGTCGAAGGGATTACTAAGGCGTGATGGGATGTGTGTGGCAGTCAAATGCAGTAGAACAGTCATCTGAGAAAAATTATATCAATAAGTGCCAGAATGTTTTGGAGTTTTAAACTCGGTAGGTAAAATATTCCCAAAATTATTTCTAGTAAGAACTTGTGGCATAATATGGTGGAATGAATACTTGAAATATTTTAAAAGTCAAGCTTAGATAGAACCTGAAAAGTTACACTTCACAGAGCTTTCAGGATTACAATACAATTCTCTGTATTTGCAAATTACCAGTAACTGTGAGCTATTTTAAAGCTGCTGCATAATGGCATTTGGAAAGAAAACCCCTGAGCTTTAAAAATGGCAAGTCGCCACCTCTTAAGAAGAAACAATGATTCATAGTGATGCAGCATTGTCTATTTGACTCAGCAGGTGTATTGACACCAACCAAAGATAAGGAATGGGTTCTGATCAGTAAAATAAATCCCCATTCCTCAATTTAGATTAAAGAAGGAAAGAGATTGAAGTAGGAAGGTGGGAGCACCTGTAATAATAGAGATTAGGTAAAACTGCTTGAACAAGATTATGGCAGTAGGTATGGCAAAGTTTCGAAATATAAACTGGCATAAATGCATGAGATAAAACAAATGGAAAAAAAGACAAAGAAAAAAAAGCAAGTGCTGTTTAGAAGTTTGGGTGAGAAGGAACAGTAATCAGGTTTTAAATGGTAAAGAAAATGACTAGGTTTTTGAGTAGAATGTTATAATTTCCAATTGTAAAACTGATATCCTTGATACTGAAGTTTGAAGTAAATAAGATTTGGAGCAGAAAGATAAATTAGATTTTGGTAAATATAGGCTGTAGCCAAAACTGTGAGAATAAATGAAGTGTTCTGGATGTCAGGAGATGTGAGAGCAGAGGTAACAGGCAGAGGAGAGGAAGAGGAGCCACAGAAAGACATGATTGACTTTAGAACTTCAGAGAAGATCTGTTTTAAAAATCTTAGTAAGATTATGGCTTCTGAGAACAATGTTTGCCAGTTTTGTATTGATTTATAAAGTGGTTTCTTTTTTTTGTTTTTCTTCCCCCAAAGACTAAAATCTGTACAGGACTTACAATGACAGCTCAAGGCCATTAAGCAAGACTCCCTTGCATTTTATTTTTGCTGACTCAAATGAACTGTCATCAGGAGGCACAAGGAAGCACTAACACTCAAACTCCATGAACAGAGCTGTGCCTGGATGGGTGTTTGTGGGCACGGGAGCTGTACTGCTGTGGTGGCCTCTGGGAGAGAGCTGGGAGCAACGGTGTGACTTGGTGGTGAGGAACTCAGATCTAAACTGCTTTGAGTGTATTTGATCAAAGTGATTAAACAGAGAGGGAAGGCTCTCAGATTTAGCTATTAAGAGCTTTAGGGAAGACAGTGGTTTTAGTAAGTCATTACACTAAAATATACTTTAGAAAGCTTGTATTTTACTGGTATGCTTTTGTCGTCATTTGCCGTAGCATAAAGTTTGCTTCGTTTTAATCTGACATATTTTTTGTTGTATCATAAGAGCTTTGTGGCTCTTCCATCTCAGACAATCATGGAAGTAATATCCAGCAAAGTTTAAAGCAAGCCTTGTTCAGGAAAAGTTTTAAGTTCACCTAGCTTATATCCAAATGACAGTCATCCTTTCAGCTGAATGGAGCCAAAAATAACAGAAAAGGGCAAACAAGGATTTTAATGCTGAATGACAACTTCCACTTAATTATAGTCTGCATTAACCTTATAATAATCCTTAGTATGAATGTTGTCACCTTTTCTTATTTTATTCAGAATTTTGTTATGTTGGTGTTCTTACTAAATCCTTAACTCTCATGAGTCAGGGACTCATCTGGGACTCTCAGTTATTTTGTCTGTTTTAAATTCACCTTTCAGAAATGCAGGAAAATCTGGAAAACAGAACTACCTTAGAGGTTAAAAAAACCCCTTGCCAGTCACAAAATGTTCTGATACCTCGCATAGCTCCCAAAAGCTCCAGAGACCCCACACAACTCCTCCTTCATCCTTCCTTCCCCTATCCCCAAACCCACTGACTCCTCAGTCATCCTTTCATCCCTGCTTCAGATATCCCAGCCCCTTCTCAGCTGCTGAGCCTGGCCTCCTAAAACCTTCATCTTGGCTTCAAGACTCCCTGCCAGCTTTTCCTCTGCATTCCTTATGCAATGCTTACTTTTTTTTTTTTTAAATCTCAGCCTAGCCCTATTCTGACAGCTCCCGTAGGATAAATAAAATTTTATTTAATATAGAAATAGAGCAATAAAAGCTACTTTTGGCTCTAATATTTATTGAAGGCTTGAGCTGGTCCACATGCAGTTGTCTACTAAGGGATTTAGTGTGAAGTCAGGTATGGGGATGTATTTCACACATAACTGTTTCACACTGACTTCCCTATGTAAACAAGTACTTAGGTCTTGCTGAGCCAAACATTTCTTTACCTTATGAGCACATATAGGCACTAGTTGACTCTCATATTAATAGCACAGCATGTATATGTCAATATTGAAATGATCTGAGATCTTAGGGTGAAACATATTTATGCCAAAGACAGCATTATGTTTTGGTATCCACACTCAGCATGGCTACAACTAAAACAACAGTAGTACTCAATCACTGCTAGATTTCTCGTAAGGATATGAAATAATTGTTGTCCTGATCATAAAACTTTGCTTTTCTCTCTGAAAGATCCAGGACTAAATAGCTTCTATAATTTTCATGTACAATGGTTAATATCACATAATCTGTAGCTGGCTCAGCTTACCAGGAGCACTGCAAAATAATCTTCAGGGCTTTACAGACAACTTTCACTCTTTTTTTTTTTTTTTTTTTGCTTTTATATTTAGGTTTGTGTGATCTTCCATATGTAAAGTAACTTGTGCACTGGTAAACAAGGACTCTTCTAGAAATTATAAAAGTACTTCAAAGCAATTCTCAAATGCACACACTGCTACTGCCAACCAGAAAGGCTAGATAACAGCCTGCTAGAGCTATGTCTTTATTATAAATATTTGCACCTTCTGGTTCACTGAATTCACTTGCTATATATGAAATATTTAACTGTTAATCCTCCATTATTGATTTGTCATTGGCTTTCTGAGCACTGCTTTCATAACTTGTATTTGTCTATGTGGAAGTAATACCACAAGAAATACGGTAGTAGACATTGTGAGGAAGAACAGAAAAGAACTAATTAGCCTAACTTTTTACTTAAGCATATTCAGCATACCTTTCAAGGGTGTCTGAATATTGTAGAATCAAAAATTGGAAATTTTCACTATAAGCCTACCTGCAAACTAATCCATGTAGTCTTCAAGGCAGTTATTGAATGTGTCTCTCTACTAATGATTGGTACAGAGAGCCTCATTAATAGGGGCTCATGTTGTAAGTATATTAGTATTAATTACTTGAATAGTCAGCTATTTGAAAATGTGTTTGTACAATATAAAATATAATTTACATTGTTTGTACAATGTGAAAATGTACTGTGCATAGCATCAGCATGGACTGGACAAATAGGAAATGCTTCAGAAAGGAAAAATTTCCCACCTTGGGTTAGGAATAGGGCCAGACATCTAGTTCCCACTGCACCTCCAGTGTTAGGGCTCAAGTATTCTTTCTGAACAGAAATCACAGGATGGTGAGGTTGGAAGGAGCTTCTGGAAGCCATCTGGTCCAATCTACCTGCTTAGGCAGGGCCTCATAGAGCCAGCTGCCCAGGATTGTGTCCAGAAGGCTTTTGAATATATCCATGGATGGAGACTCCACAACCTCCCTGGGCAGCCTAGGTTAGTGCTCAGTCACTCTCACAATGAAAGTGTTTCCTGATGGTCAGAGGGAACCTCCTGTATTTCTGTTTTTACCCATTGCCTCTGGTCCTGTCACTAGGCACAACTGACGAAAGCCTGGCTCCATCCTCTTTGCACCCTCCCTTTAGGTATTTATATACATTGATCAGATTCCCTCTGAGCCTTTCCTTCTCCAGGCTGGCCAGTTCCAGCTCTCTCAGCCTTTCCTCATAGGGGAGATGCTCCAGTCCCTTTATCATCTTCATGACCCTTTGGTGCACTCTCCCCAGTGTGTCCATGTCTTTCCTGTACCGAGGAGCGCAGAACTGGACACAGCGCTCCAGGTGTGGCCTCACCGGTGCTGAGTAGAGGAGAGGGGTCACCTCTCTTGATCTGCTGGCAATGTTTTGAATAATGAAGCCTGGGATACCATTCACCTTCTTTGCTCTAAGAGCACTGTATTGGCTCATGTATGACCCAAATTACAGCTGAGCTCTCACTACAGCCTGACTTAGGTCATTTTATTGTATTAATGTTATTTATTGAGACTGCTCCTGTGGTGTTTACTCAGGCTGCAGTAAATTGTCTCCTTTTTTTTCCTTAAGGGTGTCTAGCCAATGGGTGTCAGCAAACAAGGCATGGAAATGTGACTGGGTTATAACTGATATTTGCTTAAGTTTGAAGAGGATTTGAACTGAGCTATAATATATCAACTATTCCTTGTGTCACAGGGAGTTTTCATCCAGGAATCAATGGCATTACCAGTACGTCAGTGTTAGATACTTCAGTGCTCACTGAAGCAACAGAGAAAAGATCATTTCAAGAGAAGCTATTTGGAGGAATAGCTCAGTTTCATTACATGAATAGCAGCATTTATGAGAGTGCTACCATATAATTATATAGATAAATTTAGCTTATTCAGGTAAGAGACAAGCCCTGTGTGCCCAGCATAGTCTGTAAGGATATCTGGGCTGAAATAAAGAAGAATGCAGGGAGCATGTGATACTATACACAGCTTGTGTTTTCAAAACAGAGGTCCAGCTGTACCTTGGGCTGCATCACAAGAAGGGACCGGCAGGTTGAGCGAGGGAGGTGATTCTGCTCTCTGCTCTCGTGAGACCCTGCCTGGAGTACTGCAACAGTCCTGGGGCCCCTAAATAAGGAGTCCAGAAGAGGGGTATGAAGATGATCACAGGCTGGAACACCTCTCCTATAAAGACAGGCTGAGAGAGTTGGGGTTGTTCAGCTGGAGAAGAGAAGGCTCTGGGGAAACCTTATAGCGCCTTCCAGTACCTAAAGGGAGCTGCAAGAGAGAGCTGGAGAAGGACTTTTAACAAGGGCATGTAGTGATAAGACAAGGGAGACTGGCTTTGAACTAGAAGAGGGCAGGTTTAGATGAGATAGCAGGAGGAAATTCTTTACTGTGAGCATGGTGGGACACTGGAACCGGTGGCCCAGGGAAGTTGTGGATGGCCCATCCGTGGAAGTGTTCAAGGCCAGATTGGATGGGACTTTAAACAACCTGGTCTAGCGGAAGGTGTCCCTTCTTATGCAGGGGAATTGAAATTAGATTATCTTTAAGGTCCCTTCCAGCCCAAACCATTTAATGATTCTGTGATTTCTCAATGCAGTATCTCATTTCTTAGTCGTTATGTGTTATCCACTGATGTTGCAAGCATGGTTGTATCTGTTTGGTTGTTTGTGAAAATAATACAACTATATCCAGGAAAATGCATTTTCCTCTTTGTAACAAATTGCTCTACGTTTCCTTATGGACAGAAATAGGTTTTATGTAAGTTTCTAGCTCTGAGCTCATCCTATGTATGCTAATTTAAGTTCATGACCATCCAGAGAAAGGGAAATGGCATCTCAAAAAAAAAAAAAAAGCTATCTTATTTGCCACATGGCCAACCTCCTTTCTTTAGGAACAAGTTGCCTCAGTTAAAGACATGCCATGAGTTTACTATATTGAAATCTTTGTTTATGACAAGCAGGAGTAAGATCACATGATCTGTATTTGTTCATTTAGTCTCTGTGAACTGAATAGCCTTTTTGTACTTAGTTTTCTTATGGGACTGAACTTTACAAATAAATCCTTCAAATTCTCGGGATACAATGATAAAGTTGCAGTATCTACACAGTATTTAGCAACTCTCAGAAAATGTACTTGAAAACAGCAAAACCGAAATGAAATATATTGTAATCCATCAGAGTGTCTCTAAAAATGATCTGTAAAATCAGTTTTAACACTTCTGGGGTACCAGAATTTCGTAAAATTCATAAAAGAAACAACCTGTAGCTTGTGATACAGCTGTTCTGGTCAAATACTGAAATGACAAAATAAACAACTGTACTGTTTTCTAAAAATCAATCTATAACACATCACATTTTTATTGGAAGATTTTAATTAAAAATAGATATTACAAATAAATCCTGAAACTTTAAGACACCTCAGTGAGAGATTAAATTTGTAGGCATACAAACTTCAGTCTTACAGGCCAACTGAAGCACTGGCAGCCTTTGGGAGCAGATCGTGGGAAATCCTCGAGGCAGTGGGGCAGAGGCTTTGCTTTGCACAGCTGTGTAAAGCCTTGCCATAATAGCTGTCTGGAGCAGCAATCTCCGTGCTGGAGGAAACATGAGGAGCGCCTGTTCTCCCTCCCTCAGGACGCGTAATGCTCAGCAGAGACCGGGAAGGGAGGAGTGACTGCTGTGCCCTCGTGTTCTGCCTCCGCTGGCCTGAAGGAAAGCAAGCCGAGAGATGCTCTTAGGGAAGATGCAAACCACCGCAGTGAGAAAGCCCCCAGGGAGAGTACCCTGCCCCCGGCAGAATGTCCCCAGTGCTACCCGTGCCATGCTCCGCACGGGGCGGGGCAGGAGCCACCGTGCCCGGTCTGAGCCCTCAATGCCACGATTTCCAGCCCGGAGTTCACCGTTCCTGTGCAGTTTGCTATAGCATTTTTAAAAACGATTTTGTATTAAAACCAGTAGATGGGTGCATTTGCTATTGCTTTGTGGTTGGTTGGTTTTGTTTTTAAAATTCGCTTTAAATACTCCAGCAGCGGCAGGAGCCCCGGCCTAAGGTCACGCGTGGCAGCGGGGCCGCGAGAGACCCTGCGACCCGACACGTCCCAGCCGCGCGGAGAGCAGGTCACCGCGCCCGCCTTCCCCCTCGTCCCTCCCGCTGGCTGCGGTGGGAGGCGAGCGGGGCCGGCACGGCTGGGGAGGCCATTTTGCAGCCTTTCGGGGAGGGAGAGCGGGCGCGGCCGGGCGGGACCCGGCCCCCCGTGGCAGGTGAGCGCGGCAGGTGAGCGCGGCGGCGGCGGG
>VZRV01008264.1:410754-508671 GCA_013398115.1 Falcunculus frontatus
CAGGGGGCGCTGCGGGGCAGGGCAGGGGGTGCCGCCAAGGGTTAAGGGGCAGGCGGGGAGCCCGGGCCGCTCCCGGGGGGAGAGCGGGGGCGATAAACGGGGGTGGAATTAAAGAATAAACCCGGGCGGACAGGCTGCGGGGCCGCGGAGCGCTCCCGCCTCCCCTTCCTTCCCCCCCGCCTCCGCCGCCCGCCCAGGGGGACGCGGGACGCGGAGCCGGGGCGCAGCGGCGGGACGACAATGCAGCAGGCGGAGAAAGCAGGAGGGGCAGCGCACGGCAACATGGAGGGAGGCGCGGAGCGGGCCAGCCCCTGATGCGGTTCTTTCTCCTCCTCCTCCGGGCAGCGGCTCCGGCGGCGATTCTCTCCCTGGCGGCGGCTGGCGGCGGCGGGTGGAAATGAGCAGGTCGGCGGCGCTTCTCCTCTGCCTGCTGGGCTGCAACGTGTGGAAGGCGGTGACCAAAACCTTAGGGGCGCCCGAGGCGGCTCAAGGTCGGTGCGGGATGGGCGGCGGGACTGGCCCGCTTTGTGCGGCGGCCCCCGGGGTGGCGGGGGCTGCATTGTGCGGGGGGCCGGGCCGAGGGTACGGCCGGGAAGCGGGGCGGTGATGTGAGACCTCTCCCGGCTCCCACCGGCCGCCGCGGACCCCGCAGCCCGGAGAAGCGAAGGCAGCCCCGCGGCTGGGGAGCTTTTGTTACTGGCAGGGGCAGGGGCTGCGCTGGCCGCATTGTGCTGCCCCCTCCGTTCCTCCCTCCGTCCGTCGGCGCTGCCGGAGCTGTTGCATTGCGTCCTTTTCCTCCTGTTTCTCCTCTCCTCACCGTGCCCGCTGCAGGGCCCGACGCGGCAGTGAGAGGCGGGTGAGGGCACTGGCGGCCGCAGGCCGTGCGGGGCCGCCGGGCTGGGGTTCGCCCCCCGGCCTGACGGCGCGGCTCAGCCGCGGCCCCGGGACGTTTCCGGGCCTCCACCGGGCCTTTTGTTCGGCGCGGTGGCTCCCGCCGGCCGGGCGGGGTCTGTCACCGCTGCCCCTGGGCAGCCGGGCAGAGACGCTCCCCGGCCGGGCAGGGTCGTCCTCCCCCTCCGCCCTTGCCCGGGTGGGCGCAGAAGCCGCACCGAGCCGGTGCCCGAGCGCCCCGGGGGCACCTGGAGCAGCTCCTGATGCTCCTGTGCCGGGCTGCGGGTCCTGCCCTGGGCTGCGCAGCCCCGATCCTCACCTATGCCGTGGTGTTGCAGCCCCTCGGCCGGCGAGGTGCACCTGCCCTCCAGCCCTTCCCCGTGTGAAAACTCGGCGGTGGGGGGGGGGGAGACGCCACCGTGCCCTCCTCATCCTCGGCCTTGCGCTTGGTGGCAGGAGGGCAAACCCTCCGTCGGGCTCCGACAGAGATCCTGCGGCGGCATCGCCCCTGCCGGGACCACGGGTATGTCAGGATGCAGAAAACTTGTGTACATAGGGGGTACAAGACGTGTTAGAAGGAAATGCATCCTCTCCTGTGGTCAGTGTTGGCCTTGTGGCACGTACTGTCAAATGGCTAAATGTGTCATCTGGGATGAGCGATTGTACACCGGCTGAGCCTTCATGGCAGTGGGCTGGCAGCATTCTTCCTGCTGCGGTGGGCTGGATGTGCACCATGTGAAGGGTACTCTTATGTCCTGTTTCCTCAAAGCTTTTCTGATCTCACACCGGTTGTAACAATCAGTAAGCAATGTCTGCCGCAAGAAGTAAAACGTTAAAAGTAACCTTTTTGGACTCTTTTTTAAGTAGACCAAGTAGAATCTGGGTGGGCATGTGTTCGTATACAGAGTAGTCAAAAGGCAGAGGTGTCTTGTAGGAAAACCTACCTATCTGACATCAAATGTAATACCAGATTTTGCCTTTTTAAAATGATAAAACAATAGCAGTTCTGGAATAAGAACCACTAACTATAACTCAAAGGCCACTAAACTTGGGATATACTGAGTTTATTGATAAGCATGCCAGAAAACCAGAGTCGTGTTTGGCCCATGAAGCTAGCACTTCGGATACCAAGGTAATATAAAAATCTACTGTAATTTTTGTATCATATGGAAAATCTCCTTCATGTATGTGATCAAAGTGGTGAGGTGTTGGCAAAATTAGCGCCTTTCAACTACCCTGTTGATCTTGTCTTCTATTGTCAAGCTCAGTTCAGATGCCATGGAAAGGCTTGTCTCAATAGCTGCTACATCCACATCAAGACTGATGGCTGATTATTTGAGTAATAACAGCTACGTCAGTGAGTAGAGAACATTTTTATCGAAACAGAAATGTCTAATTTTATCTTCCACATAAGAACACCTGAGTTTTCATAGTATCATTTTCCAAAGCCTGATTACAAGTCCAGTCTTTACTCTTCGGACATGTACATTGGTACAAGGGCACATGTAGAGCTGATCTCATATCAAAGTGTATTCTGTTTCCTAGTTACCAGCTACTTACTGTGAATCTTCTTTTGAAAGTTTTGTGATGCTAGCTTATAGCCGCAAATAAATTCCTGAACATCAGGTGTGATGATTTTCTGGGGAAAAGAGTTTTTGTACCAGGTATGTTCCCAGTTTGTATACACACAGCACAGTAGGTGCTAAATGGTTGTAAAACCTAAGCTAGCTGTTTTTCTCTCTTGCCCTTTTAGTACCATGGTCATAGTTGTAGGTACCAGTAAAGAGCCATTGCCGAAGTTCAGGGATGTTTGCCGATCACTGTCTTTCCTTTTGTGTCTGGGAATAGTCTAGTTAAAAACCAAGGGCTTGAAATAAAGTTAGAGGTTAGAAAGCCAGAGCATGCTATTAGGGAATAATTGCTTCAGCTGCAGTATTTATTGTTGGACAGGTTACATGAAACTAGGGTGGAGAACCCTCGTCGTGGTGGGACAGATCAGATGAGACTTGGTTAAGATGTTCCGTGTCTGTGTTAACAAACCAAATAAATAGGTCTTGGATGTGGAGCTTTTTGAAGGTGGGATTTGTAGTCAGTGTTCTGATTAAGGAAGGGATGAGGAGGGATGCTTTGCATCAAGCATTTCTCTCCTTCATTGCTCTCAGACGTATGTTCAGACAGTCCCAGCTTCGAATTTTCCTCAGCCAGACTGATTACGTAATTTATGAATATGAAAAGTACTGGTAATTAAGCTCTGCACTTAGCACCGTATTTAGAAAATGGAAAGACTTTTTTATGCAGATCTCTTGTGGCCTCTGAAGGTCACAGAGGTATCCTCTAGGTTTCAGCAACTTGTTTTCTTTAATAGGGTAAAATTCTCACAGAAGAGTTGTTCACTTTTGTCAGTGTTGGTCCTTAGAACCCCATCAGTGAGGCTGTTAGATGTCCATGAAGGTTCACTTTAGAGCCTTTAGCTCTCTAACTTCTCTCAGATATGTAAAACCTAACAGGTGTTTCAGATGAGAACTAAATTATGGTTTTGTGGGGTTTTTGTTTGGTTTTGGTTTTGTTTGGGTTTTTTAATTGTTCTGACAGGTATTCCAGAACTTTAATTCGTTTTAATGCTGAAATGAATGTGTGAAAATTTTAAAACAAACAAAAAAGCCCCCAAACTAACCCCTACACTGAATTCTTATTGGCATTGGTGATTCGTTTGTTGAATAGGTCCTGTGTAAAACCTAACAACAGACCCCTGGCAAATAGGAATTTAAGAGTTATATGAAGAGGTAACATGAACCCAGGGAGAATGTAAGCATAATCTGTGTAACTTGGGAAGGGATTAAATTTCCTTATCACCTGTAAACTTTGCTTCTCAGTAGAAGATGAGGCTCATTCATTTGTAGCTGCTAGGGAGGTCTTTTAGGAGAAATCCTAGAATGTTCTGTTGTAGTGCTAAAATCTGGTATTACATTTGTCTGCTGCAGTGTGTATTTGTTTTATCTTGTATTTCAGTTGGTCATCCTATTTTATTCGTTGTTCAAAATTAAGAAGTTATAAATAATAAAATAACCGTTGAGTAATAAATAGCTCCCAATTCAAATACTAGCCTACTAGTAGACGAGTATGCACAGCATATCCCACCTTCACAATCCCAGAATGAGATTAGGTAGATAATTATTTTCCAGTATGATGGTGAATAAAAATTCAGATGTTGCTGCTTAGTCAGAATGTGCAGTGTTTTTTCCCCTCTGTGTGCATGGAGGACAGGAGGGTTGATGCTTGAGTGCTGCTGTTTGGAATTGCCTGCAAGCTACCATTCCGTTAATTTGTGGAAGCTACCTTCACAATCATTTCAGATGGACGTTCTGCAAAGTCTGCTTTTCTGGACAGCACAGTAACAGCTCTGAGAAGCCCCTCCAGTTCTGGGGGTTGTTTTTGTTAGTTTTTAAACTAGTTATCCCAAGCTTGCAATTTTAACAATGATGATAAAGTTTAGATGATGCAGAAATAGTCTTTATAGTCTTTCTCTCTTTCTTCTTGCACTGCCATACTGCCTCTTCTCATTCAGCTGCAAGTTACTAATGATGGTCAAATCCAAAGGTTTATTTCATTGAGACCACAAATGGACTCCTCAGAGTAGAAGCTAAATTGCTCTAAAGCAGTACAAAAAATGTTGCTTTATTTTAATGGAGGAGCCAATTGTTTACTTAGTACTAGATAGTGTTGTAAAATGTTAATGAAGATGAGGTATTTGTTGATTTTTATCGATAATCAGATCCAGGTAAGCACTAGGTTTTGGTTGGGGTTTTTTCATGTTTGTCTTGAACTACTAATGCCTGCAAATGCCTAGTAACTGATTTCTCTCTGTCAGATGAACAAGTTACCTAGGTGATCTGAGGGTTTAAACTGCAGTCTTTTTCTCCTAAGCATTTGTGTTCACCCTTTTGGCGTCTAATACCTTGCACTAAGTGGTTCAACTTACCTTTAATAACGCGTGTATGCACTTGTGAAGTGACAAATTCATATGCTGGCTTTCCCTTCTGTCCCACTGGGGTCTTGTGTCTTTTTTGCCCACTTGTGTCTTGAGACAGTGTTACTTGCCATGTGTTTCTCCCTTGCTCCTCATTTTTGTCTTTTTTTTTTTTTAAACACCACACTGATGCCTTTTCCTGCTTGAGACTAAAACTGGGTTCGTGAAGCTTTTAGGGATGGCTGTGTCAACTTTTGGCTAATTCAGTGGTTTCAAATAGCAGTTTCTGGTAGCAATGAAGTGCAATTTGACAATTTTTAATTGTAATGGTTAACAGAAACTTGGTTATATGTATTTGTGTGTTGGGGAGGAAGAGGAATTGTGCATATAGATTTTTTGAAAATACAAGAAATCTCCAGGGGTTTTGGTAGATGGAAGAACAGAAATGTCATTCTGCTTCTTGTTAGTACAAACTTCAGATTAGTTTTTTACTCTTGTCTCCTGTGGGCGAAGCCGGTCTTGGTGCAGGAAGAAAACCAAGAAGAAAATGCATGCCAAGGAAATGCAATGCATAGGTCATGTCATTATAGGAATGTGCTGTACCTGGCAGGTTGGAGGTTCAGCTTCAGTAGTATTTCTTAACAGCCCTGCTTGAATCAAGTCTGGTCATTGCATAGCAGAGTGGTTGGGAGTGATGCTTCTATTCCACATCTCAAATTCCGGTACATTGGATCAATACAGTTGTTGTGAACCCTAAGCTTATAGTTTAGGGAGAATTCTTCCAGTCAGCCAAAGGCAAACTAAGTAATCCCTCAAAAATACCTGAAACTTGAAATCAAGGTATGCACTTCCAGTATTTCTATTGGCTTATACACTCATTACATTATGCAAGCTGCATTTTTAATAGTATCAGTTTTCCTTTGCTCCAGTATATATGTCTGTTCTGCCTTTAGATACACAGAAAGGCAGCTTTCGAGAGAACTGTGCTGTTGGTATTCTGCTTCTCCCACAGGTCCCAATGGTTTTACCATATACATGCCAGGGAGCACAAATAAGGGAGGCAAGGAGTCTGTGTAAATGGTTGTATTTACTAGAAAAAAATCAGTTTAATAATACTAATATAATACACGTTAATAATATACACTAAAACATTTTGTTTTAGGAAGTGCCAAAGAGAGCTGAGTGCTTTTTTTTCCTTCAGAAATTCCAGAAACATTATCCTGAAAGCTGGTTTACATTAAGCTTTCAGTTAATGTAATATCTGGCTTGCTGTGCATGGGTAATAAGCATTATACACATGCTTTTTACAAATACCATCTTTAGTTTTATTAGAAACTGGAAAATATGTATGTATTTTTTAATACAGAGCCATAAGAATGTGAACATACTATAATTTCTTGTTGCTTTTTCTAAGTGCATTGGATCTTCCACTTAAATAGTAAAACAGAATCACAGCTGACATAATGGCATGTCTGAGCCCTTGAAAGGGATATTTTTAAGTTTTTTTCAACATAGAGCAACATTTTCATTTCTGTAAGATGCGGATGTTCTGATTCAGATATACCCATGCCACTCTTGCTAGCTTGAAGAGCAACAGATCTTGAGAAAAACTGAAGGAAAAATTTATTTATGTACAATACAGTCTCTAAATTTGACTCCCTGTTTCATGGTGGGTCATCACTAGCTGCTTGGGGGATTGGGTGTATTTAAACAGAGCTGCTGTTGATATAAAAGTAAGTTTTGAGTAGAAGCAGTTTATGCAGGCAGGACACAAAAGTCCCTGGAAATCCAGCACTGAAGCTATCTTTTAGTTGTTCCTACTCTTAGTTTTTGCAGTTCTGTGACCTGTCACTGCCTGTGCCATTCTGTGGAGGCATTCTAGGGAGTGAATTCCTGCCTCTGTGCATTATCTGTACACCTCATGCATTGGCAGGTGAAGTCTCCCTGTAGATGTGAGTGGGAACCTGCACCATGGCAAACTGCTGCTGTAATGGGTGCTTTTCAGATGGGGAGGCAAGAGCACATGACAGTATAGAGGACACCACATAGGCCTTGCTGGAGCTGCCGTGACTTGTAGGGGCCAACCTCAGCCTCTCTGCCCTGTGGTAACCAGCCTTTGAGAGACCCAGTGGCAACTGAAGTTAGCAGAGAGGAAATGGAGCATGGAGGGGAAACCAAGGGGAAGGAAGTAGCAGCATCCTTTCGACTTGGGGACAACAAAGAAGCTGAATCCAATGAGGTGCATAATGCTTCCAGTTTAGTTGTAGCTGCAGGAGTGCTGCGAGCTGCTGTACTATGTGGTAGGTATAATACAGTGACAGTGTTTAACAGTAAAGGGGAGCTCATCTTGACAGTCCATAAATGCTGAGCTAAATAAGAGGTAGAGGCATAAAGTACTCCTGCTTTGTTAAAGAAGACAGAGCCCTTTCTTCTTCCTGCAGTGATTAACAGAAGTGATAGTGATATTGGGTGCTTCCTCTTGTTTCATCCCACCTTTGTAGTTGTCATTACTGAAACATGGTGTCTTTCATTCTTTATAAGCAAGGTATACAGAGCAGCAGGTATTTCTCAAGTGATTTTGTGAGACTTGCTAAGAAACCAGCACCAAATGAAGTTGAAAGCTTCATTTGTACTGCTGCTGTGAGGAAATTAATGTATCAGCGGTTTTGTCCAGCCCTCTTGCTCTTCACCATACTGTGTGGAAAGTTGTGCAAGGTGAAAGGTTAAGATCCAAACATCTCGTCTCTCAGTCTGTGCATATCAAGTACTCCTCATGTGAGGGGTACACAGTTTGCATCCAGGGTAGGAGGCTTCTCATCTGACTTGGGTGTCTGCAGTCTACAAGTGTCTACATTGCAGTGAGTCACCCACAGTCCATTTACAGACAAGAAGATCTGATCTTCTCAGCTAATGGAGCCAAATGTCATTGCTGTCACCTGGAGTAAGCACGTTTGGTCCGATGAATTCTGCTGTGTGAATCTCCACTGACAAGCATGGCAGCCTACACAACACCATTTGTATTCCCGTTTAATCAGATGAATCCTCCCTCAGTGTTGCCTCCCTTGGTGTTGCCCTCTGGTTTGGCCTTGAGCTACTGAATATATACAATGTAATAAACTATGTGAAGGAACACACACTTGGATTACCTGGCTGGGTTATGTGTTTTCAAGACTCAAACGAGAGTTATTGTCTATTTACATTTCTAAACCATTTGTCTTTGTAGCATTATGGTTATGAGCCTAAGTGTTTCACTCCCAAGAGTAAATAAACAAAAAGAAAGGTTTAGAAACAAGTAATGGGGCTTGTCGAGTTGTTTGGACTTGCCTATATGTTTTTCCATGTTTTTAATTAGCTTTGTGTTCCCAAGGGTTGATTTATTCTGTATTAAACTGCATCATTGCTCTCATCTTTGTCTGTTTTCTCATACTGGCATTTGTGTAGCAGTGTGGTAAACCAGATCAAGGAAGTTATCCAGCTGAAAACTCCTGTATGCATCAGCTCAGTCTTCACCTGGATGGTTTCCCTGACTGGCTTAATCAGAAATTACACAAATGCTATTGCTGGTGCAGCAGAAAGGGCTGGGAGGAGCTGGTAAGGGAAAACAAGGACTTCGTGGCAGCAGTGCCAGTTGATGCAGGATTACATATTTTTGTAGAACTAAAGAATAAGACATGAGGCACAGCATTTAGAAAGGTAACTGTTTTAAAAGTTACTACTTAAAGGAAACTGCTCTTGTCTGGAAATATGATACCAACCCATTGCTCAAAGTAAAAGCATAAAGAATTTCTTGAAAAACCTATTTGCTTACAGTGGACAAAAAACTGCATTATACAGTTAATACTGGCAGACCTGAACCTGGCTACAGATAATTTGAGGCACTTTGAGCTGCAGCTGTCTCTGTGAGAACAGGTTTCTGTCCCTGCCTAGGATTTCCAGTTTGTACCCTGCATGGAAGTTTAAACAGACTTTCATCCACAGTTTCAACTCAAGTGTACTGTGACACAGTGCTCAGGAGTGTTTCTCCCAGTTGTAGGGCAACAGGTGAGTTAGTACCTGAGTCATCTTTCTCTGGATGTTCTAAATGGCTTGAGAGGAAATGATTTTAGTTCATTTGAATGCTAAAGAAACGTAGGGGCAGTACTGGCACTTACCATAGTCTTCTGGTAGAGTAACTTTTGCCAGCAAGTCATCAGCATAGGATTTGACACGGTTAGTGATGCCTGGTAGTGGCTGGTTGCTCCTCTCTGATCTGTCAGTCAGCTGGAGTGATTCCCACCTTCCTTCAGTTAATTGCCTTCCTTTCCTTAGCTACTGCACTTCTGCACTGATGTCTCCAAGATTAGAGTGTCTGCTGAGAGATAAGAACTTTTCACTCTTTTTATCCTACGCTTCCTCCTTCTGTCCCAGTGCTGGCCCTCTCACATCTTGAAAGGCGTGGTTTGTGTTAGCTGATGACAGGCAGGAAAGTGTGCTAGGGAGTGTTCATGGCCTTTTCTTGTTTCTGTTTGAGTTGGACAGGCATTGCTAGGGCAGTAAATGGATCCAGCAGCTCTGGACATAGGACTGATGGTTTGCAGGGAGTGTGGTGGACGAGGGCAGGAGCACACCCCTGGGCAGGAGGGGATAAACTCGTCCAGGCTTTGCATTGTGTTTGCAGAATGGGAGTCATCAGCTCAAGATGGGAGCTTTCTTTACTTCCCTCTGTGTTGTGCTCCTGGCAAGTTCTGAAACCTGCTGAGCAGCATGCTGGCCTGGACAAATATTACAGTAGTTAAAAAGGCTACTTGGGGTAATAACATTGACAGACACAGTGAAGCACAGCGATATATTTGCTCTTTTAGCTTTACTGCTAGAACCCAGAATGTTCTTGCAATATTCACAGCTTATTTTTCAGCATTTGAAGTCCTGGCAAATAACTTAAGCTTGAGCCAGTCTGTAGGTTCATGATGTATGGTTTACAGGACCCAGGAACACAGATTTTGAAATGAGAGCTGTATTTTTGTTTTGTGGTGTGCCTGTGTGTGGGGACAGTTATATTTTCACTACTACAAAAACCTTAATTTGAAGACAGTAATTTTCTTCAAAAGTTAACTCTCCTATAAGAACAAAGGAATTTTTACTTAATTCTTTAGTGTACTGATAGTTGAAACTTTTTAGAGGGAACTATGGCATTAGAGTTAGTCAATGTAAATACTGTTGTTAGCATGTTACATGAAAATTAAATATACAGTTGCTTCAAGAAGCCTGAAGCAGTAGGAGCTAGAACTTAAAATGGGATTAATTTCAAGTTTGCTTATTGCTGTAAGCTATTGAGTTATAACTGCAGTGGGCTTTGGAATATTAAATTAGTAAAAGTACTTTAAAAATCGGTTGTTGAAGGAAGAGAATCTGACATACTAAAGTTCTTGATGAAAACTGTTAGTTTTTCCAGACATTTGATAAGGCCTTCCTTCTTCAGGTCAGGTCAGATATGAATACTTACCTGCTCTATGAAGCTTTACCTCAGCAAAATCTACTTGCCATTCTTTAGCTATGTTCAGAATCTTGGTGAAGATGTTGTTTTAATTAGTAATTTTACCTGTATGTAATCTTTCAGTGAATTGGGGGGTGAAGGGGCGGTGTTTCATTTTTGGGGGGTTTTTTAAGGCAGGGCTTGCTCTTGGTGCTTGAAGAGCTGAGTGAGCTCTCTCAGCAGATGTAATTAGAAAGGAGGTCAAAGTAGTGTCATGTCACAAGCTGACTTCCTATGTACAGAAAAATAGCCTTGAGTTTTGAGGGGTGAGGGACTACGTAAACAGAGTAGAGCAGTTTTTGTGGTGGGCTCCTAGAAAGGTAATGGTTTTTCCTTTGTGCAAGTTAATGCATGCTTTAAAGTGTACTTTCATTTTTCTGTGGTGAAAAAAAAAATTAAAAAATGTATATAAGCTCTCAAAATCAAACTCATAAATAAGTGATAGACCTGTAGGTTCCTTCAGAGCAGTAGAGAATCTTTGCTTACCATAGATGATTGCACATAAACAGAGATGCTTTTTAATATCTGATGCATTCAAGGATGAAGTCTTGCATCAGTTAGCTGCTCTGAGTGATCAAGTGTCGTCTTCCCTTACCCGTAGCCCAGTTGCATGGGGGAAAATATTAAAGCTTAAATTCTTACGGCCGAGCTCTCTGAGGTGTTTTTTCAGTCCAGGTACTCTATGTGCCTGTGGTGATGTTAGCATTTCCAAGAAAGAATATATTGAATGGGAGGAAAAGTAAATGTGCAGCACTGTTTCTGTACTATGATGCTGACATGGGGCAGAAAATCTCATAGCCTCACTGTTAGTTCATGCCATTCTGTCTACTGCTGTACAGGTTAACAGTTAGTGAGGATATACTTGAAATAGTCCATCCTGACAGAGCCTGGGTGCATCTAGGGGCTGGCTATGAACAAATGGTATCTGACACTATTGGGTTGCAGGTCATTGCTTACTTTCTGGTGTGTCTTTGTGGAGACAGGAAAATGCAGCCTTCATTACTCCGAATGTTAACATTCAGAAGAGCTTTTAACAGCCCAAAGGCTTTGAAGGTGATGGGTATATTTGCCAGAAGGAACAGCGCTTTCTCTTGCTGAGTTTAATCTTTTAAGTTATTCTTAGAGCTTCTTGAGTGTATAATAACAGTAATAAAAGTTCAAATTAATAGAGTATCTTTCTTGGAAAAGAAAGGCTCGTTGCTTGTTCCCTAGTCACAGGATGAGGAAGGTATGTCTGTTGTGCATAAAATAAGGTCAGGAGTAAAGAGAAAGTGCAGTGACCATCATGATACGCTGTCTAGGTCAGGGCTCGGAAGTAAATCAAGCTCACACAAGAGTTTGTTCTTAATTCATGCCATTTTTACTTCAGTGGTTAGGGAACTTTTAATGAATTAAGTGATGCTTAGTAATGAAGTTTCTGCTTGGACCCTTGTGAAATAATGTTCAGATTTATTCCCCCTCTTCTTTCGGTTCCATGCTTTTCTTTGTCACACCTGCATGAGTGTAAAGGGTAAAGCCAGAAAGTTGCCTGGCAGTGGGCAGCACAATGGGGTGTCAGCAGTCTGGGCTTGCTTTCAGCCTCCTGGGAAGGCAGAGAGCCCCCACCTGCTACACTGATGTTCAGATCTGAGGGGGAGGTTTTTTATGCGCACAGGAGCTTGTCCCAGAAAGGAATGGCAAGCTTTGTTTCTGAATATATGTATGTGAAGAAACTAAGAAGATTAAAAAAAGGGGGGCAGAAAGAAAAAGCGTAAAGGTGATAGGAAGGCATGTTAAAGTTCCTGTATAGAAAATGAAGTTTGAATGGATTCCAGCTACGAGTACTAAGATCCTTCTTCCTTTATCTTCTTGCACTTTCCCTCACCTTCCCTTTCCTACAGAGTTGAGCTTAATTTTTAACTTTCATTTTGACAGAATATAACCTACATTTTACAACAGTCTTGTGAACAAATTTGTATTTCAAACATACTCACAAAACTTGATGTTGCAGCTAACATCAGAATCTCATTTCATGCTCTGAAGCAGCAGGAGGATAAAACACCTCAAATTCAAGGTGCTTTTAAAAAGTCGGTACTTGTCTGTAGTCACAATGCAGAAAATACCATAGAAAGCAATTATTTTAATTCAGAGAGTGAGACAACACTGATAAATGTTGATTTCAGGAATTTTGCTGATAACCAATTGCATTTGTCAATGTTCTTCATACTTATAGTATAGTATTTGGTTTAACATTTTTGTTACTTTAAACCCAAACTGATGACCTATGATTTTTATGAGGTAGCTGTGTATTCACTGGACTTTGCCTGAGGGTGAAATAAAAAACTATGTGTTTTATACCACCTTAAAAAAAATAGGGAAAAAGAAAATAACTTCATTGTAAGTCCATTGATCCCTTTCCCTGTCATGAATTATTCACATATTAGTGTGATTGATTTTGTTAGGGGGGTTTTTAAAGCCTTATAAAGAGGAAAACAAATATGAGCGTAATAATTAGTATCGCTGTAATACCTAGTTATCTTTCACAGCTTAGTTTGTCTCAGTTTGTCTTAATTACCAGGTTTTTGAGTCAAAAACTGTGAGTTGGTAGGATTAGTTTCTCTGAGTGACTCTTGAAAAACTATGTATTTGTTGGAATCCTGTCTTCTTATTTCTGCTAAGAGACTGGGATGGCTGCAGTTGGTTGGAGACCTCAGCATTGATGCACACATGTGCAGATGTGCACACATGCTTGTCTTGTAAGGCCATATGGAATGAATCAAAGCTTACCTCACAGTAGTAAAACTGTAATGCATTTTCCACTATTTTCAGTTACGTGTTCATGGCGTGATATTCTGTACTTCGAACAACTTATAGTGATTGTCCTTTGTAAATGGTCATTATTCTGTGAAATTAATGTGTTATCCAGGATACTTAGCTTCAATTTTGTCCTGGGATTGCTGCGGATTTCTGCTCACTGGCTTTGTTCAAAGCAGCTTTGGCTTGCAGATGCATACAGATGTGTTTGTTCTTTCTTGTTCATGGCAGTAGATTTGCAACAAACCCTTGCTAGCAGCTAGAAAGCATGTGAACTAATTGAGTGTATGAGTATGTATACTTCCTTGTTCAGGATTTTTTAACAAACTGAGACCTCTAATTAGACATTGCTGGCTTCTGGTTGGTTTTTTTTCCCTGCAGTTTTCATCATATCTCATACTATTACTAGGAGTTCTTGAAAATTTCTGAATTTATCAGAAAAAGTGGATTTTAATATTAGACTTTCAGATCTTTTATGTAAAACTATAGCACTTAGAATTTTTTCTCTCATTCTAGTAGCTCAGGACAATTCAGCCTTTAGGCTATAATAGTGCCTTTGATACTATTAAAAATTACCCTTTCTAGACACACAAATACACTTAGCATTAAAATGGAGAGCTAACCAACTGTTTATATTTTTATCTGTATTAAGGTAAGTAGAGTGGTTAAGATACCGTAAAAATTGACCAGATGCTGAATCGGATGTCTTAGTCTGTAAATGACATTACTGAAAATCAGTATTGGTAAATTTTTCTCTTTGGTAGTGATAGTAGGTCCTTGGGTTCTAACCGTTCTCATATACTTGTTTGGAACTGATATGTGGTCATTTTTTCTCTATCAAAAATATAAAACAACAAAAAGAGGATGCGTATTTAAGTAACATGATGTGTCTTGTACACTGATTTCTTTTTTTTTTTTTAGTAAATACTCCAAGCCATCCCTTTAGAATATGTCTGGTAGTTGAATCTTCTGCCATACTTGTAATTTTTGACAACACAACTTCAATTGCCAGTAGTTCTGGTGTAGATAATCACCATGGTGGAGTGGCCAGTGATTTCTTCACATAGTTGTGATGACCTTGACTTTCAGAGGAGATGAATGTGTGTCTTCCTCAGTGTGCTGCTATGGTTGTCTTAGAGCAAGCAGCACGCTTAGGCCAAAGTATGAAGGAGCTGAATAGTTCATCAGGGAGTTTTGCTAAGAATTGCTTAGTTATTTCCTGGTTCTTTTTTCTGGAGGCTGTCCAGACACATCCTTGTGTTGATTCCGGAGACATTTTATGCATTGTCAGATTCACTTGAACTTGCCTCTGACCTGTGTTTCCAACTGTGCATTGCAGAAGTTCTGTTACCTGGATGTTTACTCAAAGAGTCGTAGAATCATTTAGACTGAAAAAGACCTTTAAGATCATCTAGTACAACAGTCAGTCGCTAAACCATGCAAAGTCCATCACTAAACTGTGTCCTTAAGTGCCACATCTACGTCTCATAAAGGAGTTTGTTGGGTCCCTGCTAGTAACTAAGTCCCTAACAACTTGGCAGTGTTTCAATTTGTCATTCCAGTTGCTTGAAATACAGCTGCATTTTAGCTTCTGGAGGACTAATCCATATGTCTTGTTCCTTTCCCAGATTCTTAATCCCCATCAGAAGAGATTGAGAAGGATTTGGTTGCTCAGTAGTTCGTGGAGAGAGATGCTCAATGTGTCGGTGGAATGAGGCATTTTACTGGCCTGCACTACCACAGAGGGATGTGCAGAGATGAGGCTGTAGTGAGCACTGTATTTCTTGTTCATACTTGAGGGAAGCTTGGTTAGCTTGACAGCTGTGGCAGTATCTCATGGCTACCAACTGCTGTCGTGTTGGCCAGTCCTTTGTGTTCTTGACATGTTGCATCCAGACTTAGAAAGTCTGTTGTGTTTGCTTTCTGTCAACTGAGGATCCTAAACTGCAGCTTCTTCAGCGTGGGCTGGTATGGCCAAATGTACAGCAATGAGCAGGCTCTGCTCCTGTCCTTCACCCTCATCCACGCCCCACTGCTGCTGCTTTTTGGATAAAGCATCTGGATTGTATGTATCTGTGCAATAATTAAAAGGATGATTCTTAAGAACATTTTGTGAACTCATTGCGGAAAATGAAAAAACATTCGTCTTATTGGTTCCTGTTCAGAAGAATGGTGGCTGCTGTGCAGTTGTTTTTGCCTTGCTGCCTGAGCTTGGAACAAATGTCTCATTGTTTTTCTCTCAGTACTTGCAGATGCTGGGCTTGCACTGCTTACCACTGTTGTAACTTCTTGCTTGGCTGTTAGATACCTGGAAATAGCAGTGCATGAGGGCCCCAGTTTGTGACTGGGGTTCTGCTGGGCTGTAATCTGTCAAGGTGTTGTGGCTTCTAATGTTTTCCATTGCCAGGGAGCTAAATAGTAGAAGTTCTGAAAGAAGTACTGTCATCCCAGGACAGTGACCACTTATAATGCTGTAAGGTGTGCAATAGAGAAAAGCAAGTAATGTAGAAACAGGAAAAATGTTCATCTGAAAATGCAAATAGTTGAAAGAGGTAAGCAAACATGAAAGAAGGTAGAAAACATGAAAGGTACTTACTGGTGTCATACTGGCTTTGGCTGCTTGTTCTAAACTGGTGGGTGAAGAAGGTGACCACCCTTATTTGCCAAAGGCTGGCATGCTTGGGAGTGCTTCAGAGCTGCTGTCCTGCAGTACTGAGTAGGAGCTGGAGGGTAATTTACTGTTCATTAGTTCTTGTTGACAGCTTGGACTTAATGGAAGTGGATACTAATAGAGGAAATAAGCTTAGTGCAAGGGTATGAAATGATGGGGTAGAATTTTATCTTTCTTTAAATGTTAACTTCTTTATTCAATTCACACTGGGTTTCTCTGCTTTGAGAGAGGGTTTGTATTGCTCAGATATAGGGGCTTGATGTGGTGATGGGATATTTGTATGATGGAATAGCCTTTCTCAATGGGTGTGGAAAAGATGAGCTTATGGGAAAAAGGGCATTTGTTTGAAGAATTATAAACATAAGCATTTGTTTTTCTTACTTGTGCAAAACCTTCTGTTCTAGGTATTCTGTTCAAAGACAGTATCTGATGGCTGTGTGACACTTGCCCAACAGGTCTTGCAATGCCCTTTGTGTCTGATCTAAATTTGCTGTGGCTGGGTTTTAGAGCCATGTGTTGGTCTTTACTTTCTGAGCACCTTTAGCAAGAAACCAGTGTGTTGTGTGCTTGAATACTGCCTCAAACTGCTGCTTTTTAATAACAGTGTTCAAGGTTTTATGCTTGTTTGCCCTTTTCACTGGGTAGTCATTGGCTCTGTCCTTGTCCCTCCTCTCTGCATATCTTCTCCCTCTAAGAAATCATACTGCTCTCTTCAGCCTTCCCCATCACGTCTATATAGGTCATGTCTCATTCTACATATTCTCTTAATTTTGATTTCTCTGTCTGTCTGGTCTCAACCAGCTCCTGGCTATGCCATAATTTATTACAAGTGACAGATTTGGAGGAGGAGGTCCTCTGCTGTATCATATCTCTGACTGTTGTACTGATAGCAGATGATGGTGCTGTGACATTCCTCTGCTTGGGTGTTGTAAAAAAGTTCCAGGGTGGAGGAACTGACATGCTCTGCAAATTGTAAAACCCAAAGGAGTTTAAAGTAACAGCTGCCAAGCAGCTTTAACTCCTTACTTTCTTTCTTGGTTTATATTTTGAGTGAGGAATAAAGTTAATATTTTTTTAAATGAAAAAAAATTGACCTTATTGTCAACTGATGAGAATCAGATGCTGACTTTTTATTGTGTGATTCTTTAAAGAGTTAAAACATGATAGCAAGGGTGTTAATCTACCAAATGTCTTCTGGTCATGTTTTAAACCCAGCATGAACAAACATGGATGTTTTTAATAGACAGATACTTAATTCCAAGAAATGTACAGGTCTTTTGCCAGAATAAATGCAATTTGTGATTTCTGGGTAATTTTTTATTATTATTATTTTAGAATTATCATGGTGGGGGCCATTTGCAGACTTTGGAACACTTAGTAACTTTTGCTAATAGTCTTGAGATTTTGTGTATTACATAAACTTCAGATTTCCTTGCTAGTCATCTGTGTTTATTTGACTTTCTGAGAGCTTTTATAGGCACCAGCAATAGCCTGTACTTGATTCTTGGATTGCTGATTTTTTTTATTTTTTAACTTTTTTCCCCCGCTGCTTTGGTCTCATAAGTCTGCCTTGTCTGCTTTGCTTTCAGCTTGGAGCAGGATAATTGTTACCTGCTGAACATGGAAAGCAAATATTTGCAAGCTGAAAGTAAAGGGAGGCTGTCTTATTTCTCCTTTCTGGTGTGCAGAATGACTGCGTATTGTTTTCAGAATGAGTAGCTTGGTCTGCATGGTTGCAGTTGGTGCTTGTGTGTAGAACAGAAGTGGGGACTAGGTGAAATTCCTTGGTATTATGTTGTGGATCATACCAAGTGGCCCTTCTGCCCTCCAATCTGTGAATGTAATACTGCAGAAATTACAGTATTACAGGTGGTGTGCAAGATGTGCCCACAAACTTCCTTTGTAGGGAAAGGCAATGAAGTGCAGCAAGATGTTAACTTCTGCATTTGACCAAAAATGTTTGGAACGCAGTTCTGAATATGAATCATGAACCCTATGAAAGTGTAGGAGTATGGTACTGGAACAGACTGGATTTTCATCTCTTTAGCAAGTACCTTGTAAGCATTTTTTGAATCTCTCTGACCTCATCTTAAAACTGAATTCTGCTTGACTTCACTGTTATGAGTCAGAGGATGTTTCAAGGAATTCACTGGTATTAGTAATATTGTGCAAATTTTTCAATACTTTTCATCTGCCAGAGCAACTGAAATATTAAAGTCCATGAAATATAGCATTTTGCTGGCCTTTACTGCCATGTGCATAGACAGGGTTGTAACCCAACAACTTGATCCATCTGGTTGAGTTCAGTGAAGGTTGCAGTTGTACAAATACCTAGTTTAAAAAAAAAAGTAGATTTAAAATTTTAAAACTAAAGATTGGGCACATGGGGTCATTACCAAGAGAGATGCTGAAAACACTTAGCTGTACAGAACCACAAGTGTTCAGAAAAGAAACCAATTAATTTTTAGTCAGTTGGTAAATTTTCTTCAGGTAGTAAGGTAGTTAGAACCTGATAATCCCTCATACTTTCCTTCTCTAGTATTATCCAAATGACTGTAGCTTGCACATGGTCCTATTTCTTAAAACAATAATATTTTAGACCATCTTGTAAAATTGAAAAACAGAGAGAAGTTTGCAGGCATAAAGATTGTATCCATTTCTCTGACAGAGTTGGTTTTTCAGTTTGTAGATACCTCAATACAATTGCTCTGACTTTAATTTTGTTAAGTTAATATTAAGATAAGTCAAAGGAGGGAAATAAGGATGGGTAATATCCATCAGACTGGGGAAAAGTAGGCATTGAAATAGTCTGGAGATAGGATCACAGAATGGTTGAGTTTGGAAGGTACCTCTGGTCCAATCTCCCTGCTTACACAGGGCTGGCTATAGCTGGTGGCCCAGGACTATTTCCAGATAGCTTTTGAGTATCTCCATGGATGGAGACTCCACAACCTCCCTGGGCAGCCTGTGCCAGTGCTTGGTCACCCTCACAGTGAAAAAGTGTTTCCTGATGTTCAGAGAGAACCTCCTTTATTTCAGTTAGTGCTCATTGCCTCTGTTCTGTCAGAGCACCAATGAAAGTGCCTGACTCCATCATCTTTCCAGTAAAGTAGGAAGTGAGGAAAAACTGTGACATATGGTATTAGCATGATTATGCCACATTCAAAGCTGGTTTTTACAAGTTGTACTTGGCTAGAAGGTGCTGCTACTGTTAAGACCAGAAACAGCAGAAAGACCTCTGTGTTTGAAAAAATTATCAAACTCTTACTAATTATTTTTTCAGTAGAAGAATACCTGGCTGGGAAATCAAACCTTGCATGTTTCCTCAAAATTAATTCCATACCAGAACCAAGAAGTGTACAGTATGCCAGTTTATTTTGAGTAGAGTTGTACTGCTTTCATAGCATTTGTTGTTAAAATACGAACACTAATGATTCAAGGTGAATTGCCAGAAATTTTGGATGTTTTATCTTTGCTTGTGGTCTCAGGAGCAATGATTTCTCACTTCATCTGTCTATCCAGTGCTCTGGCTATGTAGAATTTAATATATACTGAGCTGTGGTAGTGCCCTGCTTGTATGCTTTTAATCCTATATGTGTTGGTATTTTATTTGATAAGCAGTTTTATAACATATTCCTTGTACTACTTCCTCCTTACAGTTAGAATATTACCATATTTTCCTTTCAGATCTAACATAGTCAGTTTTGGATGTTGCAGCACTTACTGCGAGGTCCATGTTCCACAGTTGGGATAACTCCAGTTGTTTTTCACCAAAACCATTGAGCAGTGTTGGTGCATGGAGTCACTGCCTGGCTGCACAGATAGGGATGAGGTGTGCTCAGGTAACACTCTTCAGTCCTTCAGCTGGAGGAGTAATAATATTCAGATGAGGGATGGTGCTAGGCAGCTTGAGCATGGGCATCTGCTACTGATGTTTGAGATTACACTGTTTCATGCACCTTTGGAATCTGCAGAGAGCAGCTGTTGTAGCAGTATTTGATCCCAATCAAAAAGCAGTCTTACTCTTTTGCTTAATCAGAAGGGAATATTATTTACCTATACAAAAAAGGTTGTCATAGTTAGCCTGAGCTTGCAGCTTGGTGAAGCTGCGTGGGACTGTTTTTATTGTCTTGTATCAGTTTGTGCCACCTGGGACAACTCCACTACATTCAATTTTTTCCTCTTTTTCCAGAAAGGAGGAAACAGGTGCTTCAGGCCCTTAATATTCATCTACACATCACTGTGTGATGATTTGAGATAATAAATGAATTATTAAATGTTATTTTTTGTTTGTATAATGTTCATTCCTACCTAGTTTTTGAGCTACACATGAACTTGTTCAATCATGAATTTTTTTCCTCATGACATAATTAACTTAGTTTTTGTCTAGTACGGATTGCTGTGTTCTTTTTTGAATTTCAGCTTTCTGTGACCTAATGCTTCATCCCAGTACTTGTAAAACTCTCAAAAAAGGGGAAGAAAAAAAAACCGTGGCATGGGGAGGGCTTGGGGAAGATGTCTTGATGTTTCTTACTCAAACTGGTTGTTTGAAGGCCGGACTCTGCTGTCCCCAGGTTAATCCATATGACCTGCTGCCTTACCTTGCTTGAATTGCGTTTCAGTGTTGGGATTTGTTGTTTGTTTGTGTTTCTTGATGGTTTGTTTTGTTAGGGAAATTGTCTGTCATTTCACACCACTTTTGCTCTTTATTTGTAAGAGGTGGGAAATGGCTGTGGCAAAGAACATCCATTACTATTCTAGTTGTTTTCTACAAAGCTGAGATTTTGATAGATAGAGTGTTGCAGAAGCTATTCTGGATCTTTTTTCTCTAGCATGTTAACATTGCACATAAGCTCCTGTTAAGATTGAATGGGAAAATAGTGTTGTTCCTCTTCAAATTACGTCCCCAAACCTGTAGTAACAAAGCTGGTAGTAGTGTTTCATAAGGATCTTGCTTTACATTTGGCATTGCAAAATTATTTCTGTGTGACCAAACACAGTAGCCTGTGAATAGATACTGAATATTTGTATTAGTAGGTTTTCATTCACCTTTCTAATAATAACATTTATAAAACTTTGATTTTTCTAACAGTCTTTACAAAATGAAACAACTGTATTACAGTACAAATTTGTCTTTTTTGGGACCAATAACATCAATTTCTCATGGAAGCTTACCAGCTCTTAGAGGAAGAAACAGATTGTTTTATAAGACACAAGTAAAAGTAAACAGCTTTTCTCTCTGCGAATATAGAAAGGACCTGTTTAAGGAGGAAAGAATAACACTTGACAGTTTGGCCTTGAGAAAAGCATGCAGGTAAAAGAAGTAGCCATTGATAAGTGGGGTTCTGGCAGGCAGCCAGTTGTGTGGATGTGGAAGATAAGTAATTACCTCTTTTAAGACAGAACTTGAAAATCTTGACTTTCTTTATGATGCATGTTTCTTCTGGTAACAGAGGCCTGGATCTGAGTACCCACAAGATTCCTTTATGTTCTTTATTCTAATTTAAAACATTCCTCCTAAGAGCAAGTGAGAAGAATAGAAACACAAAAAAACGTAATAGTACAGTGAAGGTCCAGCTAAAATATTTTTCCTTTGTTTTTAGTTTTTGCTTTTCAGTGGAATGTAACAAAACCCCATTCTAAAAATGGCCTGAGGTAACTCAGTATTTAAATAAAAAACTAAAGCCAACGCAGGAAGTGGAAAAAGTGAATCTCTAATTTCTTGAGCTTTACAGTTTCTTTTGTACTTGGGTTGCAGTTAGGAATTGTACATTAGTATTCCTTGGTAATTTTTATACCAATTACTATTTTCAAAGTAATTTTTTCCACTCTTGCTGCAAAAGAACTCATACTCAGTTGAAAATAGTTACAGTATCATTCTCAGTGCACATGGAAAGTAATAGATAAGGGATTGAAAGGCAAAATATGTAACTGCATTTCAGGGCTGATGTGAATGACTATTGAATATGGAAGAATTTGCTTTCTTATTTGTGGTGGATTTGGTTGTTATTAAACACTCATACAAAACCACCGCTGGGTAGCAAGAGGAACGGAAAAGCAAAGGAAACTTGTAAATGCAGCTCCTAATTTTTGGAAGAATTAAATGTCTGTTAAATGCCTATTCGATGATCACACAAAGGTGTGATGCCTGCACACTTTGCCTTTTGAGTTGATGGAATGAAATGTATCTAATGGTGCCTGTGTTCTCCAGCAAATCTGCTTGCAGAACATTAGTCTGTGGGTTTCTTTGTGTGCTCATTTTAGTGTAAAAGACTTGGATGATAAAGCAGCATAAGTTGATACTTTAAAGAAACTATTCAAGTATTCTTACCACTTGGATAAGAACAGAGAGATACTCTTCATTTGGAGAGCTAGTTGATGTCATATTTGGCTATAGTGTGATGTTTTGACCAACAATAAATAATTGAAATAATTTAGAATTGTAGAAACATTAGATTTTTTTTTTTTTGGTGCAAAATGTATAAGGTTTTAATGAAGCTCAGCTCATTTAGTATATAAATCAAATTGCTTTGGAGAGGAGATGATCTGACTTGTTTCAAGAAGCTCGTAAAGCTGCCAAAATATGGTAATTTTTTTCTTTGCCTTTCATATTGCCAAAAACAGGACCTTGGCACAGGTATTAACTTGGGTACATCATATTGCTGAGTTTCACAGGAGAGCAACAGAAACCTCTAGCTTCTGTCTGTGGAAAACCATGATCTTGGAAATAGCTAATGGCAGTCTTTCCCTTTGGTACGTTGTGCTTTGTCCTGAGAAATTCAATCCCCTCTGCATGCTCCTTTGCCTTTATTTCACATCCATATTTAAAATGTAATATTCTATTTTATCTCAGTTTTTCTGAATGCTTCTTAGTGGGAATTGTACTTTAGGTATTTCGTGAGAATATTTTGGAGTATGGAATATCCTTCTTTACAAAGTCTCACACAGAGCTAAGTTGTCCAAGTTTACTGCAAATAACTATTTAGCTATTTTCAATAATATTTAATGTTTCAACAATTTTTTAGTCAAAGAATGTTCTGTTTTTACATTTGGCTTTGTTGTGTTAGTTGATAGGTTAGCTGTTAGGTTGTTAGTGGAAAACCCATCAAAGTGAAATTGCAGTAAAAGCAGATACCAGGCACAAGTTCTTTATCTGCCATGTGGCCTTGTCTTGTGCCTTGCTCACTGCTCCAGTGTGGTACATACTGTACCACTATGGCTTAACTGGCAAGCTGATCTTTTTCTGGATAGTTTTCTCAAGTGTTTTCCTAGATTTTTCTTTTATCAGGGGAGAGGGAAGAAGGTGGCACAGGGGAATGGATTGGGGTTTTTTTCTGGTTTCATTTTCTCCTCTCTTTATCCTTCATTTAAGAATTTTGTTGGACCTCAACAGGCCGTACTATGCCATCCCATGGTTATTGTGTCTTTCTACAAGAAATGTAGATTTTTAACCTCGTTCAGTCTGAACAGAACAATTTTTTACCTAAAAAACATTTCCCCCCTTTCCCCCCCATCCCCAGTAAACTGGATATGGGAATTATTTCCTGGTTATCTAAAGTCCCTCATGGGGAGTTCCTTGATAACCATGAAACATCTTAAAGCTTATATGTTGTGAGCAACTGTTCTCACCTGCCAAAATGTGAAACTGTGTAAGAAAAGTGAGTATACTGGTATTTCTGCATATGTCTAAATCAGGGTGCGATTCCACTGTTCTTGGTCCCAACCACTCACATGCCTTTACCAGCGTTTGGCCTAGGACCATCACTGCCCACCATCACACCATGTCAGTGACTTGATTTGGGTTTAAAAAAAAATATCCTTCCCTTCTTAATTTTAAGATTTTTAGAGTTGAGTAACCAGCCCGTATATATATAAGTGCAACTGTAACCAGGATAAGTCTCTTCTGGAACCACATCTGAAGAGTGTCTCTTCTTGCACCCACTGGAAAATTTTCATCTCCATTAGTTCTTTTGAAATTACTTTATCAAATATAAGTGCTTGACAGACGGAGCCCCATCTGTCATTATACCATTATCTGTTGTATTTCTAAATTTGCTCTCACTTGTAGTACTTGTGAGAATACTTTGACATTGTTCGTAATTGTTCCTTGGCTGCTTGCAGAGTTGAACAGTGAATTAACTCTTGGACAAATGCATGATGTATTACATGATTTTATGTAAGACAAGACACTTTGCCCTATCCTTTATTCTTTTACTTTCATATATGTACGTTATGTAACTTTTTTTTTTTTAATTAGACTGACTTTGTCACTTTCTTGCCAGTCCACAGTATCGAGCCAATGCCTAAGGCAAATACCACGTTAGATACAGTAGTGGCCTGATCTGGTGTGGCAAATCCTATTTCCATTCTTTAATTTTTTAAGAATATATCTGTTAGTTTAAAGTCTGATTAACTTAATCCAAACCACAGCAAAATATTGCTAATTTATAGTAATTGTATATTTTGAGGCTGAGTGTAGATTAAGCTGCGTCTAAAAAATAAAAGGGTGTATGGCCTTTGGGAATGTCAATATAATGGTTTAATCAGGTGAATAGGTTTAATTATTTCAGTAGTCACACTAGTAAATTGCAGAACCCAGCAAAAGATAATGCAGTTTATAGGATCACTGGTTTGAGTTCAGCTCATATACATCATTCAAGAGTCTCTGATCTGTAAAGTAATATTTGCAGCTGCCATTAAAAAAAAACACCCAAGCTGCCTGAAGGCACATTTTAGTGGTTCAGCCTCATTTCCCAGCGTTGATACTTGGTTTTAGTCAAAGCACTGACTGAGTTCTGTCACAGAGGATCTATCAGGTGCACTGTACCTACCCTCTGGCTCTGGATAACCCTAAATTTGTGTGGCTAAAACCCATCTCAAACACAGAAACAGAAATCAATGGGTTAGTCAATTCTCTGCCTCGCTTGTTGTCAGTTAAAGGACACTGTACCCTGTGTTGCAGTAGGGGAATAATTGGGATATGTTTGTTTTTTGAGGACAGTACAGTCCTATTTTTCAAAAAGTTAATTCAGTAGTGGAGTTTGATCAATTTTAATATTTTGCATTATTGTTGTTGATATCTTAACAAATATAAAATGACTGGCCAGTTAAGAGACTCTCCGATTTTAAGTGGTTGGTTGAGGAGGTTGATGGTAATTCATGCTCCACTGTAGATGTTGCCTTTGCTGTCAAGATACAACTTAACCACTCTTGACAGTGGCTTACATTGAATTTGATTTCAGACACTCCTAGAACTGCCTGGGGAAGTTTTCTGATTAGATAGTTTTCTTATCTTGAGAAAAAGCCCTTTTCAAAATTCTTATGGCCCAAGAGGCTACAGTCTTCCTGTCTCACTGGAACTGTGATGTCTGGTTGTCTTTTTCTACCAGCAAATGTGTTCGTTTTGTACTCTTTCCAACCTGCTGCAGATATATTCACTGGCAAGATAATTTGGATGTGTGGATTATGGAAAAGTTGATATTTAAAGATAATAAAGCAACTATTATGACTTATCACAGGGATGTAAATCTATAGAGTGGACACATGAGGGCTATGGGTACAATCAGTCCCAGGGAAGCAGTAATTTGAGTAAAACCAAAGAAGAGCTTGACTTTTTGCTGCTTTGTTATGTAAATGATATTGCTAAGATGTAGGGGGGTAAAAAGCTGTTAGTTGGGCATAAGAAGAGAGAGGAAATACATCTTTCTCTTGGGAAAAAATGAAGTGGCTTTGAACCAAATTGGAATCTCATCTGATACTTTATGAAGGTCATCATGCATCAGTATTTATAGCAGATTTCCCTCCTTTCCTCCCCTACACACACATATGCTCACACTCACTCTTTTTAGTAACAAGCCAAGGTTTGGAAAAAGTAATAACCAGCATTCCTGAATCCAAGATGGAGACCTTTCCTTGTAGCATTACTTCCTGTAAAGTTGAAGAAGCATTACACAGGATTATGAGGCTACTAAAAATATAAATGACTTTACTTCAAGCATCCATAAATATTAACATTCTTAATGGAGTTTTTCCCCTCCTATCCAGACAGTATAGTCATATTCCAATAGCATTGCTAAAGTTATAGACCACGAGAGATACTGAATGGACAGATCTGCAGACCTTCCAGATCTTTCTAACCAAGCTTCCTTTAGAGAAAAGGACCCCCTTAATGGTTAATTTCTTTGATTTTATCCCTTCTGTGGGTTGTGTTGCCTAATCCGGAGTCCCAAAATGGGTGGCATCTGTGTGCTATTGCTGAAGGAGCTCAGAACAGTTCTGGTACAGCCAAATATGAAGTTCTGTCCATTACAAGCCAGCATTCCTATAATGCCAATTAGGTTTGTACTTACCAGAAATTAGTATCTTGGTGAAAAAATATGATTTTAAAAAATGGGAAAGCAATCAAATTACACTTCGAAATTCTGTGTGCTTTGCTTCCGTGTGATAATTGCATCAGTGCTGTGTTCCAGTGCTGTGTGCCAGAGGAGCTTTCTGTCCTCAGAAGAAAACTGTGTACATTTGTTGCTTTTGTCCCCTTCCCCAGCCCAAGGCACAAAGGCAGATGGGGGTAAGGGTTGAGGGCTGCAGTATTCTTGTATGTTGTATACTATGGGAAAAACATCCCTTCAGTCAAATGTTCATGCAGTTAATTGAGGACATTTTCTGAAGATTTAAATTTGCTCTTTCTTCACTCATGTAGCTTTTTCCTCCTCTGTTTTCCATGAGTAGGCTGTCTGAAGTCATGTGCACTGTGTATTTTATAAATGCAGACTAATGTAGTTAGTAAGCCTTCTCTCCATGCATCATGGAGGTCTAATTGAAGGCATGTATCGAATAACTTTCCTAAATATTTACCAAAATTATGGATTACCAACATTTTGGTCATTTACTGTAATGCTTAAATTGATTAACAACCTTAAGGACACAAAAACTATGGTAGTCATCTAAGCCAATTTAAGTTTGCTAGAAGTGAAAGATTATAGGTAGTATTGGAAAAGATAAAATGGAGCAATGTGGATTTGTTTGATTTACATTATTCTTGACAGGTAAGTGATGCTGCTTTTGCATCATCACATTCCCTTCTTGCTTTCTTGTATCATGTTGACTTGTGAGCAACCACATTTTTACTTGAAAGTAAACATTTCATTGCTCTTTAGGTCCTGTTTGTGCAAAGTATGCTTTTAATGAGCATGGGCATTTAGCTGTAACAGATTGAAAACAGGAGGACTCTCACAGTAGAAAAATTTGTATTTTGAAAGCTTGCCCACTACTACCCTTTGTTTATGATGCTGTGGTAAATTAATGCACTGTTACAGCTCTGGCTTCTGCTTGTGGTTGGGCTTTTTTGATTGTTGTTTGGGAGGGGGATTGGCTGTAATTCAGGTGATATATCCATTATATTCATATATACGAACTGTTAAGTAAGATATTTTCACCTTCGATTAGCATTTAATGTGTATGTTAAATGTCAAAGGAAATTGAGGTGGAAACAGTCATTAGGAGGCATCAGGAATGAAAACACTCAAAGGAGAAATGGAATCCAATTGATTTTTCAAAAGTGGTTTGATGAAGATGTTTTCTGTTAACTATTGAGAAAAAACAGATTGCTTTTTAAGCCAGTTTCCAGGCTGCTTTAGTATTCTGTCTTTTTCATAGAACTTTCCACTGTGTTTTCTTAAAGTACATCTTTCAGCAAGCTCTCTCTTCCAGCATGGTTTACAATAAGATAACTTAGTGCAGCACAATTTGAATGAGGTGGGTTTCTTGCTATATAAAATTGTACGGCATCCACTCTGCTTTCTTTTTTAAACACAGTGAACAGCAGGCAAAAAACACATGGTTGCAATATATGGGACATCTCAACTAAAATCTCAACCCTCTTCGTTTTTAGGTGTAATTAAAAGGTGAGGTGAGCATATCAAATGCAGGAGTCTTAATTTTGCAGGCAATTTTTTTTGTTACCAGTGTGTTTGTGGATTGACTTAATGGAGATTTCAGGAAAGCTGGAATTGAAACATTTGAAAACTATAATACTCCTTAATTTCAGTGCCTTGGATAATTTTCTTAGAAAACTATGAGGGTTTTATGCATTTTTTTCACCTTCATAGTTGTATCAATATTGATAGCAGGCTGATTAAGTACATTTTTAGCAGCTTTGTAGTGTTCAGAAAGCAAAAGGAGATAAAGACCACTGAGGTTTAAAGATTGCTTTGTGAAATGGCTCTAAACTGACAAATAATGATTTGTTGTCTTTGACATCTGTTAAATAAATTAATACAGCTGAACTTAATCAACTAAAGGGAATGCTGCTCCATCAGTCTCCTTTTCCCTTTGCTTTCCAGGTACTCCTTGGAGAGACAGTTTGGCCATAAACTTTTTTCCAATTGCCTTGTGATTTTTTTGCATGTAGGTATATGTAATGTTTTTCCATCTCAATTTTAAGGTCGTATGGGTGTATAACTTGCTTGCAAATAGAAGTACCAAAATAAGCATACTGTATTATGCATTGTCGCTGGAGAAATATTGACCTTCCCTGAAGGTGTTGGATTTGAACGCTTCTGGCAAACATAAACCGGATGAAATAAAGTCCCTCATTATGTCTCTCAATGCAGGACTTTTACATTCTTGGAGCTTGGCCTGATAATTGCAGCACTTTTGATCCATAAAGAAAAGAAGTCAAAGATGAAAGATCTGAAAAGCAAGTCAAATGGCAGGGAGTCGCAGTCCTGCGTGGAGCAGTCCTATTGCTTTCTTGTGGCGGTGAAATCTGCAGAGCCCCTGAGGAGCTCCAGTCGTGGGGAATGACCTCAGTAGACCTGGAGGTCACCAAGGCCATTGTGGGACAGTCATCCTGCTCCCTGCACTGTCTGACAGCCACCAGGGTGTGGTGTCTGTTTGGCCAGGGGGAAAGGAAAATCTTCACAGAGCTCTGCTTCTGGCTCTGTCAATGTAAGATTTTGCATCAAGGTAATTTTTTATCGGTGGACATGCTGTGCATAGATGGTGATTCCAGCAGCCACACCACATTATTGTATCTCTTTGGACATATCTCAAACATAGTATGTTCATATGGTGATAAATAAATATTTCTGATTTTGAGCTACAACTGGAATCTTCTAGTCCTCAAAATATCAGGTACAGTAAGTTTTTGCTTGCCATAGAATTAAACAACTACCAAATTGAGTGGTGCTGAACAGTTTGTCTACAACTGTAGTATGATTAAGGCCTTTCTGATTGGGTTTCTTAGCTTGGTATTGATGCCATATGATGGATTATTCCAGCCCTGAAGCAAAGCCCATATGAAGTGAAAACTGATTTCTTTATTTAACTGCAAGGAATTTAGTCCTCACTCTCCTTTATACCTCTGAACCAGTACTTCTATTAAAGAGGGAATGTGTAAGAAGTGTGATGCCTAAAACCCACAAAGTTTTGTAGGAAAATAGTCACCCAAGTAAGAGAATACACTGAGACAGTGAAATTAAGTGATTACTCTGATTTTCGGATGTTTCAGTTCTAGCTTGGCTGAAGGAAATGAGAAACTTCCCATTTGATTGTTTCCTTTTTAATAAATGTCTCATCTTAAACATTCTTTCCTTCTCCCGTGTAAAAATACAATTTTAAGATAGGCCACGTGGTAGTATCACTAATAGTTGTAAACTATATGAGGTTGTATGCTAATAAAGAGTGTTGGATTCCTGTGGTGGCCAAGTTACGCTTCTGTCTGTGGCATAGAGCATTACAAAAGCAGTGGGCTTTTAGTGAGTGTTCTGCTGTTACCTTCCCCTCCCTATAAGCACAGGAGGGAAACTGCTACTTTTAAAACACCACCCACAGATTGAATTTTCTACATTACAGAATTTCAGCAACCTGTTACCTGTTTCAGTAGCTGTCGGGATATTGACTGTTAATGTTTATAATGCAAAATGAAAAACTGTGTCATTATAGACTTGTCAAAAAGCTGCAAATCTACCTGAAGTTAAAAAAGCAAAGTATAATTAGATGTCTCAGTGATCTGCACAGCTTTTCTTTCTCTTTCACTGTGTTTTTTTCTGTAAAGGGAAAGGAGGCAGCAGCATCTTTGCCAAGCAAGCCCAAATCCCAGTAACAGTCTTTGTTTTCCTCTGAGATGCTGTGTAAGTTTGTACATCTTAGAGCCAGCCTAAGGCTGGGCTGAGGAAACAGTCATCTCCTCAAAGAACAAGAAAAGTCAGAAGTATTTGTCTTTTCTAGTCTTATCTATGCGGGCAGGAGTGTGTGTGCATGTGTTTAAGACTGAGTGAGGGGAACAGCCTCAAATTGTGCTTTGTCTCTGAGACTCGAGTGTGATGAGTCCACAAGAGGGTAGAAGAGTGGTGCTTGGTTCCTTGTCCACTGGAATCCTTGCTGGATCTCTTGGTTTCAGTAGTACAAGGAAATCTGTTTTCAGCACTCCCACATGATGGTTTCTGTGTTGCTGTGGCAGCAAAGCAGGGTGAGAGTTGGCTTCTGAAACAGGCACACAAGGGGTTCTGTAGTGAAAAAAACAAGGCAGCGATTAGTGCGTCACCAGATTCCTGCTTGTTCTCGCAAAGAGGTTGTCATCGTCAGCCCACTCACCCCTTTGTGAGCCTTCTTGAGCTGGCTTTGAATAAAGAGGCATTGTGAACATACTTGCCAGGGAGTCAGTCTTCAGCACAAAGAAGAAATACTTCTATGTGGTCACCACACAAGTCACAGAATATCAAGCTCTTATCAATTTTTATTTTTAAAAACCAGCAAAAAACCCACCCCCAAACAAAACAAACAAAAAAGAAGTCAATAGAAACATCAATTTCCTGTAGCATCTTTGTCCCACTTCCCTGGAGGGGAGCGATGTGGGAAAGAGCACTTTGGCTAGACATGCCAGTTTCCTTGCCATGAGCAGTGTTGAGAACTGAGAAACTTTTCCCATGTCTGACTATAGTCTATTCCTTCAAACTCCAGGAGTGCTTGTCATCCTTTCTTCCTTACAAAACTTTAGCCAGTCACCTTCCCACCTGCCTCTGTTTCCAAGTCTAGGCAGGACCCAGGCTGAAAATGGGAGAGGTCTTGTCACTTGGTGAACTTCACGGCCCATTTTACTACATTAAAACTATTATGAAAGTGGTATTCTTGGAATCAAGTTTCATACACATCAGATTATTTAGGGGGTTTTTTTATTCCTATTTTTTAAAGATCAATTCCTGTGAAGAAATTATTGTAGAATTTTTCAAACCAGATGTAAGTAAGAATAATTTTAAATATCTGGTTTTTGTGGGTTTTAAAGTTCTTTGGTAAACTATGAGTTTATTGTGTGTGTTCTGTTTGAAAACAGGTTGATTAAATCTTCATATTGTGGTGTATAAAACTTGAATTAATCTCTGTTTATTAATAAGCTGTCCTCACCAATGGCAGTTTTGAATCTCTCGAAAATCCCAGTATAGTAAAAGCCAAAAAATATTGCAAAGGAAGCGAATGAGTCTAGAGAAGGTAGATGTTATACATAATGCTGTTCACACTTCTGGTGCTGTTGGCCTTGGAGGTGTTGTCCATGTGCTTGAACCTTAAAAATTTGCTTTTCTGGGTGCTCATTTGTGGTGGTCTGTCAGCTGGACATGAGTAGGGTATAGAACCAAACAGCCGCCTGGTAAACCCTCTTTATTTTCTGTATGGTCTCTGATACTTCAAAGTAAAATTGTCCTAGTGTTAAGAACTAACTATTTTCTTCCTGTACTAACCTTTGAACAATTTACTACTAGTTTGTTAGATGTATAAAGGCAGAGCATTCGAAAATAGCCTAAACCTACACTCCAAACGTTGCTTGACTTTTTCTCCAAGGTATGCTGATGTCACAGGAGCATGAACCCTCACAGCTTTTGGAATCACGGAGGTGTATACAGGCTACTCAGAAAACTTCATTTTCTGGACTTGCTAAAGCTTGCAGTTTCTGAAGTAGCTGAATGTGCAAGTGGGAGTCCTACAGCTGTCCTTTGCAACACCAGTGAGCAGTCCAAATAAAACTATTGGAAAATTCTCATGTAAAAGCTAGCAGATATTTTGCTGTCCACAAGGAACATAATTAAACTGATTTAAAAAAATAAAAATAATCTGTAGACATTTAACTTCAAAGGAACCCACAAATTTTTTGGAGGCAAGGCAGGATATAAAAAGCAGCTATGAGACACATTTTGCATTTAAGCATACTATTTTACTAGTTTTCCCTTTGATATTTTTAGGTATTGCTTTGTATCTGACTGCTGATGTGTGTAGATGTCCTCCACCACTGTTCATCTCTCCTGAGTGACAAATCTTTTCCATTTGACTTTTTTCTTTTTTTTTTCCCATAAAGCAGTGTGCAGATTGTCTTCTAGCACTTGAGTCACTACTTAACCTGTGGTTTGCTTAAGTGTTTGCAAGAGCCGTGCTAGTGTTAGCTGCCTTTCTGATTGCAGCTTGCTCTGGTTTTATCTTGCAAGTGTCCCAGAATGCTGAGTGCTGTCACACAAGCTATGCCAAAGAAGGGTTCACCATGTGCTTTGCAGTTCTGGGTAGGGTGGGACCCAGATGGGTTACAGCCATTTCAAAATTCATCTTGTGGAAAACAAGCTGCAGAAGTCAGAGGGATGGCGTACTCCTAGGTGTCCTCCCAGCATGGCACTGGGATCTGTTGAAGCACTGCGCACAAGTCCCAGAGCCAAGGTGTTTCCCCGGGTCTCATAGCACAAGACTGGAGTTGCTGTTTCGCACAGCTCGGGTGATTTTGGGGCACGCTGTTTGATATTCCTTCCCCTGCCCCCAATACCCTGCTGCTGGTTTTGATGCTCGTAGGGTGTGAATTCAGCGCTGGTGTGAGTTGCTCTGTGCCTCTGAGGGGATGGATGTAATAGTCCTGCAAGCCCTGAGCCGCATCACAGCACAATATGTGGGTAGGCAAGTGTTCGTATCTCTTAGCTTGTCTTGACTGCTGTGACAGGAGAAGGCAGAGCCTGTGATTCTTCGGTCTCCCCTCCTCCCCACCTCGGTTCCTTGCCAGCTGGCTGACGGCCCTGAGGTGGTGGGCTGAGGGTGGTGTCTGTGGGAGGGAAGAGGCAGAAGTGACCCATATGCTGGTGCTGGAGGGGAGCTGCTCTGGTTCTGTGACCTGGCTCCATGACGGCTGCATACAGCCCTTGGACCGAGGTGTCTCAGCATGCAGCAGTGATGCACTTACTCTGCAAATCAAAGGGAGCGGCTTGAAATACTCAACTTCTCTTTATCCTCCCTTCCCCCACCCAATACCCCCATATCCAGGGGGAGATGATACTTTGCATATACAAAGCCCACATGCATAGGAGGATCTTAAACTTGAACATCCAGCTGCTGTAATAAATAAAATGTAGCAAATGATCCCAAAGAAAAATAAGAAATGGGAGTCAAAAGGCCGGAGAATTCTGGCCCAAAGCAGATGTTGTCAGTATCTGGGGTGGATGTGCTGGAAGGGGAGTGAATCTTGGATGATGTCAATGAAGTTACGCCCAAGGCTGGGGGATGGGGCAGCTTCCCCAGCAGAGCCCCTGGCTGTCAGGGGGGAACACAGCTGGCTGCTACCCCTGCTGCCTTACATCTCTATCCCACAGACCTTGGCATATAAGGAAAGTGGAGCGATGGGTGTATCAGCGAGCAGGGCCTGTGGCATCATGTAGGTATTAGTCTTTCACTGCTGCACCAAGGAGAAGTTTTCTCTGCATCTTGCTTTTCTGAATACTTTTGGATCACTTTTAAGGCCAGTCTGAGTAAGAGCAAATAGCAACAGTCAGTCTAGAGCTGACGGGAATTACTGGAATGTGATAAGGACTTAAAAAGGAAGGAGTATTCAGGGAGAAAAACCCATTTGTGGGTGGTTTTTTTGAACTCCAGGAAGATGGAGGGACAACATATGTGGACCTGTGACTTTCCTGTAAGCATGTCTCCTCGCTCTCGTTTCCCTGTTGCAGTGAATGGAGATTGTCCACCTCTATTCCTGTCTGCCTGTCCCCTCCCATTTTACCCAGGCTGACAGACATGGCAGGTAACCAGGCAGGTTCCCAGCTGTGTTAGCTGTGTGCCTCTCATGTTAAGGTCCATTTACTGCTCTTCCCAGCTCAGCCCATAGCCCTTTCCTTTCACAAGGAAGGACACATTCACTCATTTTTTTTATCTAATAGGAGGTGAAAGTCCCACTGAACATGAAATATTTTGTTGATTCTCTGCAAGCTACAAAACTGTTAGAATAAATTTATTCATAGGCTTTCATTTAACTCATATAAAAGCTAGATGCTGCCCCCTCTGCATTACATTTTCAGTCTCTGTTATTGTACAATTTTTCTTTCTCTAGGTTCAGAGCTCCTTTTCCTAAATAGAGTCTGTGACTGTTTCTTAAGAACCCTAAACCAAGAAGGAATCCCACTGCCATCTTAATAGACTTCCTTCATCATTCACTAGTAGTTGCTAGCCTTTTTGCTTTTATGGATCCTATTTAAAATATATTTTAAAATCCAGTAACAGTAAAAATGGCGGTATAACACTGGTAAGCCTCATGACTTGCTCTTTTCCGGTGTCATTTGTGACTCTTCGGATGTAATCAGTAGGTTCAAGGGCCTTGTATGGAGCCTGAAAAAAACTGCCATGAGAGGGGAAAAACCAAAACAGATTGGCAGGTGATTGCTTTCTTCAAAAGGGAGTAGGTCAAGTCCCATCTGTTAACTGTTGCAATTGAGCGGTAGGCAAGAGCAATAGGGGCTGCCCACACAAAATGACGGGAAGATGCTGCTTTTGTGTGAGTCTGCTGGAACCTGCATCCTCACCCTGGAGGAAGGAGCTCCAGGACTCTGCTATTCCATGGGGCCTATCGCTGCTCTGACCTTCATGATCCTACCATGTTTCAGATATTCAGCATATTTTGCGACATGCTTTAGGGCTTCTTGTAACTCTGGGTTTGATTGATTTGGCAAAAAGGTTTGGAAACTTCACAACGGAGCTGTTACAGTTGCTGGAATCAGTGTGCCTACTGTCACTGCAAGTGATCTAAAAAGGATGCATATTTTCAGAAGGACACTTTTGGGGAGCGAAGTGGCAAGGGTTGCATGAAGTTGTTGAAAAATGAAAACTGTTATTTTAAAAAGTAATTTCAGATTTCTGTACGTTTTGTAGAATTAACTTCTGAAGCATGTTTTTCTCTGCATGTTGATATAGTCTCGTGTTAAACTTGGAATGGTTTGTCCTAAACTGTGGGAGAGAGAGCCAAAGTAAAGTACATGTGTTTTGTTGTTTTATTTTTTAAACTGTGGCAGGTCTGCTACTTAAATGTATTTGCTACCACTGCTACTTAAATAAAATGAAGTTTAAACAAGACATACTGCTGCAGTGTAAATCAGTTTATTTCAGGTTATTGCAATTAATTACATTTAGCAGAGCTTTCTCTGTTTCCTTTTAAAAAAAATGTGTATTAGTAAGTGATGGAGTCTTGGAGCATGAGAACAGCAGGACAGAGGTACCTAAATATGAAGCAAGGTGTTTCACAAGCAGTTCTGAAAATTAATAGCTGAGGGTCTAAATACATTACTCTCTCCAAGTTATTTCAGCAGTAGGTCATCAGCTCAAAGAGATGGCAGTTTTTAAGCCAAGTGAGTCTTTAGCACAAGAGCAGAAAGTAGCCCAGACCAGGATTCTTGGGTGAGACCCTCAGGCTTGAGCCCATTCTTACGCTGCTCCAGGGACCTAGGCTGGGGAAGATGCTGTGCAATGGCTCTGCCTGCCAGAGGGTTCCTGGCTTGGAGTGCAGCTGCCTTTCACAGACCCTATTTGCATGTGATGTAGCCTGGGCAGCAGAAACGGGAGAACTATCAAGGTGAAGGTCACATCTTCAGAGTCCAGGCTTTGTTACTGCTAATGTAACAGGCAGTCCCCAGGGCACTTTGCCAGGAAACCCCTCTAATTTGTGGAAAAGGATAGGCATGGTGCAAAAGTAACTTATGGCCTGCAGAGCCATCTGCTTCTACCACTGTCTGTGTTGACAGCGAGTTTAGCACTGCATCCCTAAGTGTATCGTGAAATCTCACCCATTCTGCTTCACAATTACCTATTTGATTTTCTAAAAGTCCTATCTCCCAAGAGAATTGGAGCAGTGGCTCTCAAAAAACACTTTGGCTGAGGTTCCTAGTTAAAGAGATATTTTAAGAAGTTCCACCCACTTCACTGCAGTTTTAGCATGGCACTAACAAAAATGAATTTCTAAACCAAACTCCAAAGTAAGCAGCAGTGTTTTATATGTAAGCATACCTATTGAAAAGAATATGAAATGTATTTTGCCTGGCTTTGGTATTGCAGCTAACATAGGAGTCGTCATGTTTTAAAGGAGTAGCTATGCACTATGAGTTGGTGTACTTAGCTGAATTATTATCTTGCTTTTATGTGCTATTTGAGACCCGAAGCATTTTGGGCTCTATGTGAATGTAACTACAAAATAATTTCAGCCTAATTTTAATATTCATTTAATGCCTAGAAAGATGAACTTTAAGTACGAATACTAAAGGTTGTTTCATTCACATTAGCTGCTAATAATTCTTACTTGCTTCAGTTTTTCTTTACTTAACTGCCCACTCAGATGGGAGTATCCGATTGAATGGTCCAAAGCCAAAGTTAAAATCCTTGTCGTTCACCTTGAACATCTTAGCATTAGAGTAACTCTGCCATTTCTGGGAGAAACTTGAGTCTGCAGATAAGCTGTTTTAAGTTGCCATTTAAGACAAGTGGATATTTAATTATTTTGTTTCTCCTATATTGCATCCACATGGATGTGAGTACAGGATGTTAACGTGTCTGTAGAATTTTATTGTAACTACATAGAATCAGAACTGTCACTATTTTGCTGTAGTGTTTGTTGCTGATCCTGTACTAGAGCAGTGGACCCAAAGTCCTTTTTTCTTTATAAACATCTAAGGCAACTGAACTGGTTGTTGGCATCCTTGCAGTAGATCTCTGGTTCCTACAGGATGGGTGCTGCAGGGTTTCCTAACCTTTCCACTTCCTATGCTCTTTAAAGGGGTGCATACTGTGCTTGGCCAGCTGATGGCTGGAAGTCTCTGTTGTGCTGTTATGGTAGCACAAGACTAGCTGGGAATTCAGACCGGCTTTGAGCAGTAATAGTAATCTACTGTCCTTTTTCCCCTTCCCTTAAGTAATTTTGCAACCTCAAGAGAACAACTGACCACTTGGGTTGTTAGACCTGTTGTTGAAATAAATAAATGAGCCTTCCTGTATAATTGCGTGCTGCAGATTGTGAGTATATATATACACACACACATCCTTTGAGTTGTGTGGGTTGGGCTTTTTCTCCAGAATCATAGTGTGAAGGGGGCAAAATAGTAAAGAGCAATTTTGATTTAGAACATATGCTCAGCAAAGCAGAAAGAATACCTTACTTTTGTATTGTGTAATGTTAATTTCCCAAATCTCAGGTCATGTTGAAATTCTGTGAACTTTAAAATTAAATGTATAGTAATTTAGAGAAGTGAATGTCAAAATAATACAAAGCATGAAGTGACACTGAATATGTTGCTAAAAATTGGTATTTATAGATTTTCTATCGCTGTTAAATTCAAGAAGGAAAGATGAGGACTCTATCTCTATTTTACAGGAAGGTTAACACTCCTGTAATACTCACTGGAATTGTATTTATGACTAAATATGACTAATTTTTCTTAGCAGTTCCTTTGTAAGTGTGAGAACAGAATAAATTACAAATGAACAAAGAGGAGATAGCCCTGCATGAAATACATGTTTTCTTAACTTCAAGAAAGTATCGGTAAACTTGGGTTTTGAATGGGTTTCAGGGAAGTGATACGGACTGGTACTGCCAAGGAAACTTGTAAGTAAATGCTGTAATTTTTAGTGTGATTAGCTGTACCTAGTGTTTTCAGTTTCACTTAGCATACATGTGTATGTATCTAACATACATGAACCTTTTATCTGCTAATTATAGAATCTCTAAGGTTGGAAAAGACCTCTTGAGATCATCAAGTCCAATCATTAACCAAGCACTGCCATGTTCATCACAAAACCATGTCCCCAAGTGCTAATAGTATATTGATTCTGGGCACAATGTATAATAGAGCATATTTTTCCCTTTTAGAAGTTGATTATTGGTCTCATATATCTCCTTTTTCATTTGCATCCCAGAAAATTCCCCCAGCACATCCTGTTAATGCAGCTTCTGTGTATAAGTTTAGCCTTTGTATGATTTGCGTATTTAGAAAGTCCTTCCTCCTGCTTCTCCTGTAAGCATTGTTTGCATGCAGTAGATCACTTTCCAAACATACAGCTGTTTGTTTAAACCAGTATAATAATACTTCATAATGCTTGCTTAATGCGTAGACTAAGTAGCCTACAACAAAATATTCATGTTGCTGTCTGTGCCAAGGAAGCAGAGCATGCCACTGGAATGTTTTCAGTTCTACTATCTGCTTGTAAATGGGAAAGTGGCCTTATTTGTCAAACTGAAAACACCAGCAGCTCTGTGTGATAGTGTTACTTTTAAACAGATGTGTGTTTTGTAGCCTAAGAAACAGACGAGGTAAAATGAAAGAATTTGCGGGATTCTGAGCTGAGGGAAAGAGCTTGAGCAGAGTGCTGTTTACAGCTATAAATATCTAGAATGGGCTTATGCCAGAGTAAAAGCAATGACTCTTTTATGTTGTCAAATGGACAAACTAGTAAATCATATGAGCATTTTCCAGAAGCTTGTATGCTCTGACTGGGCTCCTTTAGGTAGGACACATGTGTAATATCAAGTTTACTTATTTGAAGATATGTTTAACATTATGTGAGATTTTTGATTTAGCATAATGATAAAAATTATACCAAAATCACAATGCCAATGTAATTTGTACTTTGTTAATATTAAATACATTAACAACAATAATAATCACTACACCAATATGTGGTACATTTTCTTGGTCTCTGTAATATGCTCACCATCATGATGCTGGCCATCTCCAGTTGCTGAGAAGGAATACACGGGTTGAAACCAGCCCACAGCTGTCTTTGATTCTATTTATTTATATTGCTAACTGTTCAGTTCTTACACGCTTTGCTGGTCTCAGCCATGTATATATGCCTTCCCTGTGCTAGTTTGGGAGACATTCTCACTTTTTTAATGAACTTGGAGAAAGAGTTGATCCACTCAGCTGTGGTGTAGTCGGTTTATTCACTCAAATGACATAGCTGTTCATCTAACACAAAGGCCACCCTCGGGTGCCATTTGTGTTGAGATACAGTCAGCCCTGTTTGCAGCAGCTGTGATCAGTCCCACTCTCTATTATTCCCTGAGCTTCAGGGCACACAGCCCTTGCCCATCTCTCAGCCTTCCTCTGCCATTTATTGGCCAGTCACAGCATTTTACATCAAGATTGATCTCTAAATGGAACAGATAATTCACTGATCTGTTTGATCAGCTGTGATTCATTGGTTTTTAGCATTTTGATTTGTGAACCCCAGGAGTCCTTCAGCAGAGTGTCATCCCTTTCGGATTCCCCCCTTAGACAGGCAATTGTATATACTACCTAAGCAAACATGCTACTCCCAAGTTACTTTTACCCTTTCCCAAAGCCTGGTTCATGGACCTCCAGGCCTTCATTTCTAGCTACAGTGGTAGTCATGGGACTGTGATAAGCTGCTCTGGGAATCAGAGCTGCAAGGTGACCAAGAAATACAAAGGTATTCTCCGGTGCTCTTCCCATCTTGGAAAGCAGGATAAGGTGTGTGAGCAGCATGTCAAACCCTCATTGTCACGTTGTGGTTTTATATACAATGAGTCTAAGAAAGATGAATGTTGCAAGTGTAACTGTACCTTTCCATTATGATTGTGAATTTGTGGAAGAGCCAATAACTTCTGATTTACATAATTGACTTCCAGTGTAGGGGAATAGAAAGTAATTTTTCAAAATTCACAGTTTTAATCTGATTTGATTTTTTTTCTCATGAAATCATAATGGCCCTAAAAATTAATCCCCTGCCAAGAGTTAAGATCACCGTGGCTATTATGGTAATTTAAACTGAGGCAAGTTTTGGTTGCTGAGTCAGTTATGTATGCTCTGCATATATACGCAGTCATTGTAGCTGAAGTATAGACAGTACAGCAGCCTGGTTCAAAAATATTAATTGAAAAATTAATTGACTTGGATCAGAAGGCTTCTTCTATGTGACTGAGACTGGATGAAAGAGAAAACAAAGTGTAATGATAAATGGCTATGTATTTAGCTGGAGCTGCTTTACAGTGTTAGGATGAAAGGAACTGTAATGGGTCCTATTTTATTTAAAGTCTTTGTTCATTATCTAGAAGAAGACCTAGATCACTTAGGTCAAATAAATTTTTAAGCTATTCCAAATGAGGAAATAGAAATATTGTTTTGAACAGAAAAATCTCAAAAACTTGGAAATGAATCTTTTTGGAGGATAGGAAATTTTCAATATAGACAAGTTGGGTGGCATTTAATCCTGGTGCTATTGTGGTGGAAGTCACAGGAAGTGGCATGTAGAGATGTTAATAAAAGGAAGCTTTTTCGGGTCGGGAGGAAACACCAGTAACCTCCTCTATCCACCCAGTCACAAATACCAACTCACTGCAGAGGTTTTTTGGGTGTTCAAGAGCAGTTGTAAACACTGTGTAATGCCTGTGCAAGTGTCCTTGCTGCCAGGCCTTTCCTGGCATTGTCACAAGCATCCTGTCGTTACGGAGCCAGGAGATTTTAGTGCTGTGGTGCCAGTATGCAGCAGTAGAGGTTGGGAAATTGTTGAAGAATCGGTATGGGATTTGGGATAAATGCGGAATAAAGGTTTACTGCAAATGTACGTGCCAAATACTGACCTTCAGCTTGCCCAGGTCAGGAGATGGACAGGTACCCTTCCAAAGTGACCGTAGGGGTGCAACAGAGCTGACTGACTTGCCTATGAACCAGCAGGGGTGGTCCTAAATCCCTTCTTTTCCTCTGCCAGTGTTGCACTTGGCCACCATTCTCCACCCCCACACCTGCCTGTTCTGCTGATTTTGGCACGTGAGGCTGCGTTGCTTCAGCAGTTCAGCCTGATAACCTGGCATGGAGCCACTCGGTTTGTTAGGCTGGTGCAGTGCTGGGTTAGGAAATGCAACCAACAAAGCAGCAGGTTCAAGGAGAAGTGGGATAGCCCAAGAGAAGGAGCAAAGAGTCCACAGCAAGGCCACAGAGGTGGGGAGGGAAGGGATGCTCCTGGTGTTGCTGTGGAGTAGCTGAACAGTAGTGCTGCACTCCTCATCACTCTGCAGAGCTCTCTGCTCAGGCTGGCTGGGTTGGAGGAATGAGATGGTTACCATGTATAGCTTCACCTATGATTTCATTTTCCTGTCTGCCAGCTAGGGATAACCTCTTCAAGGAACGAAGCCATTATAAATTCACTGTCGAGATATTTGAAGAAAGGGAACGTGCAAGTGCCTAGATAAAATTTTAGCGCAGTAGTTTGCTGCTGTATGTGCGTGAGCTTACGTCAGTGGAGCACTGTGATGAAAATGGGGTTTTGCACTTCAGGCTGCAATGGGAATGTAGAGAGGCACTTGAGATGGGTTTGTTTGAATTGTTACAGTGGTTTGTTTAAAAACAAGTAAAAATACCTTCTTCCAAAGTGATACCTAGCTTTGCTTTCACAACAGGCTTTGGAAATTAGAGATTAAACCTAAGATTAAAGCTGCTTGAAAACGAGCAAAAAGAAAAAAGTGCTTGTCTCCTTGCTGCCCCATTGAACATACATTGGATCGCTTAAACATAGAATGCATCTGCTTTAAATTGCTTTCATCAGATGCATACTTTTATTAATAGACTTAGGATAAAGTTGTTCGGAGAAAATGTAACACGTGCCTTTGTGGCTAAGCAAATCCAAGCTTTCCCTTTCTGCCCTCCCCCAAACTAGACTGGTGGTTCAGTAGATGTAAAGTTGGTTTAAAATCCCTGTGAGCTCTGCAGCGGCTGAGCTCGATGTGGTGTTATCCTCAGAGCTGATGTCACAAAATCAGCTGTGGTCTTGAGTCAGTGGAGATCTCTAAGGCTGAGCAACTGGAAAATATCAGTGCATTGACTTCTCATTCCATATTGATCCCCAAACAGAGTTTCAAAGAACTCTATTACAAAAAAAAAGAGGGATTACTTTTTCATGTCTTGTAAAGAATACATTATGCGTGTGGCAAGCTAAAGCTTTGCAATTCAACTTCCATCTGCGCTCCATGACAGTATTTTATTTAATTCCATGTCTAAGAGACAAGGTTTGGAAATGAAATTAGTTTGTGTCATGAACAGTTCCTGTAGAGATCAAAGGCAGACCTGTTAATGCAACTATTGCTATTCATGAGTTTCGTAGCCATGTGAGTTTCAAGTTAATTATAAATTCTTGTTTAATCACTTAACAATAGGGTATCAGAGTCTCATCTGGGCATAATGCATATAGCTCCCACTTTTTTTAATTAAAGCAAATTCCTACCTTTTTTCCCAAGAAATTAATTTTGATGGTAATGCTCTAGGCTCTAGCAGGTCAGGATATGCAAATCTTCTTTTACATGTTGGACAGCTGCATGATGAATGTCTTTATTTTATTATCCCATAACTGCCCCTCCCTCCCCTTTGAATACAGGGCTTGTATAGTAGCCTAGTTTTCACTGTATGTGGCATAAATTGCTCTAGTTCATATAGTAGAATTCTTTTTGTGACATTTTACTAAAAATTGTGTGCATTATCCCTAGGAGATAATGCATTGTGAGATAAATTAATGTATTTATCGTTTCAGTTTATGAACACTTTGTTTAATGGATTTTAAACCTGAAGAGGTACGTAGGGCACCTGCCTGACCTTCATATCACAGACCACTGTAGTTTATTTGAATATTGAGGATTAAGTCTAATTATTTTAGTTAAGATAAACGATTTCAATCCCCTGGAAATTAAATTCTTGTGCACTAGGGCAACCAGCCACAGTGCCAGCAATGCCTGAGGCACTTGGAGCAGCAAGGATTGTTAGATGAGAAATACGGATGAATCAACTTGAGCTGCAGAGAAGGGTGAAAAAGGCTCAAGTGCTACCCAAGAGTAGCCTCCTCCACAATCCTGGATCCTGCTTGTCCGCAGAGATGAGGTGAGCAGAATGCTCTTATCAGGCATCATGTAGGGGCTTCTCTGTGTCAGCCAAGAGAGTGGAATATGCAGCTTTTCTTGCATCAGATCTCTACTGTTTCTGAGGAAGAGCAAGAGGGAGGAATAAAAGAAAAACTCAGAAATCAGCCAGTTGTGCATTTGGGGAAGAAAGTTCCTTCTTGACTTCTGAGGTGTGGGAGTTAATTATAGTCATCACACTACAAGTATTCAGTGTGCAGAGGACCCTACTGATAGTCTTCTCCTTGACCTCTAAAGTACAAAGTGTTTAGCAAATTCAGATTCCAGTGCTAAAAAGAAGCTCCACAAACAACCACTTGGGCTGGCTTCATAAATGTTCTAGAATCAAACATAAATTCTCTTAACTCTTAACATTAATTGTAAGCCTTAATTAAACACCTAGAACTAAAATTAAAGCTATTAAAAAAAATTCTCACAGCCCGAGTGAGTCTACTGTCTAGTAAGCTTGTTGCTAAGAAATGACACCTGAATTTGTTTAGGTTCAGTGTACACCTGTTGGCTGTCCCTGTCGGCAAGACTAAAGGTCCTCAGCTGACTTGATCTTTTGCAGTTCCGTTGTTATGCACAATGATCCAGCCTTCTCTTGAAAGATGAGGAGGTCATGTTCTTCAGATGGCCAGTCCCAAGGCTGCTTCCCTATCCCCTGGATTTTTATGTGGCTCTTCTCTGAACCCTTCTGCTTTCTAAATCCTTTCTGAATCTGGGTCTGAGAACCAAGCTGTGTTGTGTAGTCCTTACTGGATTTCTGACCAGTGCAGTAAAGAGCTTTCTTCTTGATGCCAGGGACTGCAGCAGCCGTGGTGTCATCTGGAGAATCACTGAACAGGCACTGAGCAGACCTCCTGTGTCCCACCCTCTGCATGGTTGGCTTCCCTGGAAATTAGTGGTGTACACTTGCCCCAGCTGAAACCTGGGTCATCTGTGGTGGTTGGGAAGGTTGTGTAGCTCTACTGATTTTCCTGTAATGAGGGCCAGAGCCAGTTCTGAATAGAGGATGTCATCATCTTCGCTGTGAATCTTGTTCAAGAACATGTAGTTTGCTATTTGAGGTGCTACTTGAGAACTTACTTTCAGCTGACAACGTCAATGAAGATCAGAGTCTATGTGCTTCTGGAGGGATGTTACATACGCATTTTCCTTTTCTTCATACGAACTTACTCTGCTGCTATTTTGAAGTGTGATTGTCAGTAGAGCTTTCTTGATGCAGCACATTAGAAAGATACGATATATAAATGCTAGCGTTGGCATCTGTGGCCAAAGCATGGGGAACACTCCTTTTTCTAGGAAAATGTTTTCCTTTAGATAAATGAAAATCCTATTGTTTGGCTGAGGATTGACCTCACACATGGGCAAAAGGTTAAGAGACAGAAAGGCTTATCCATTTGGCATGTAGGATTCAAAGCCAGGCATGTTGCCAAGTAAGCTCAATCAGAACAGAGAACAGAATTTTACATAAAGTTCATAATGGCATTTTTTAAATAAGCAGGAAGTTTTCTTTTTCTAATCAAAACCTAGATAATTTAAATATCTCTTTCTTTGGTAATATCCTGACATTGTCCATGGATAAGGGACCCCCATAGGAAGAGCTAAGTGATAGCAGCTGCCTATGTCAGCCTGTTCCCAAAAGAGATCATCTGTCCAGCAGACATCAGTGGGAGTCTGCCTGACAGAGGGGTGTGTGCACAGAAACCAGATTGCAGGATTGGGATCTAAATAGGATTGTGATCTTTGATTTCCAATCTGTGTCATAACTTTTCTCTTTTTATTCCAGTATTTGGGATCTGACAGTTTGCCTTTGCTAAGGTTGCTCAGGATTTTATTTTCTTGGTTACATTACTGAGTTTAAAAAAACCCCAACAGACGAACAAACAAAACCGCAAACCACCTAAAACGGGTGCTTTTCACTTTGCAAGAGTTCAGTTATAGAAGACAGCAGTGATGATAGCAGTTCTGAAGGAAACCATTCCCAAACAGACTTCACAGCAATGTAAAGAGCAGTTGTGAGTATAAGAAGGGGTTACAACTGCAGAAATAGTTTTCTTAAGGTTAATTGTATTTCAGACAAGGCAGTAGGGTTCATAGAGCAGATGGCACGGGAAGGATTGCTCAGAGAAAGTTTAAACTTAGTAAAATCTCAAAAATCAGATTAAGAAGACAGATGGGATTCTGGATTGGAGTGCTACCATTTAGGGATTTTTTGGTCTTTTCTTCACTTTCCCAAATTATAACCTTGAAGATGCTGGAGTTTTTTATATAGCTTACGGTAAATTTAGTACTAGAAAACTGGAAGGGAGTTGCACTTAAGCAGCTGTTTTCACAGTAACTAGTAGTTTTGGTTTGCACTCATTTGAAAAACGAGGAGGTTATTGTTTAAAAGAAGACAAAAGACCATAACTATAAGAGAACAGATTTACACTAGACTTGCTTGAGCATACATGTACATCAGCCTTGATCTCTTTGTGAAATTTACCCCTGCATTTGCTGCTTTTGTGTGCTCTTTTCCCACTAACCTCATTTTCCCACTTTGCTTTGGGATTCTTGAAGCAGAGTTGAAGGGTTGCACTATTTAACATCTGTGAGTGGCCCATTCCTACCTGCACTTCTGGACAGGGAGACACAGGGATTTTGCCCATCCAGAAAGGATGTCTTTGCCTGTGGTTTATCTTCTGGAAATGACAGTTATCCTAAGTGGTTCTTGCTTTGAACTTGAATCTTTCCTGTAGGAATATAATGGCAGGACACACACTAGTGGTGCAGGCAAGTGACTCTGGCTCTTTACCTGTGCCCACCAGTGCTACCAGCCACCAGGGAAGTACATGCCAGACAGATGAGGTCTGAAAGAGACGCGTTCACACCACACCAGCTCCTGCCAGGTACATCAGACAGGGCTATGGCTCAGGCATAGCCTGTCCTGATTGTGGCTGGCTTGTCTGGGGAAGTGAGAGACCACAGCTGCCCTGGGTGAGTTCATCAGCCCCGGGTCTGTCACCTCAGCCATCTCTGCTTTGCTCTCAGGAGTACTCAGCCTTCTTCACCTTTATGTCCCGTTCCTTCCTCCAGGACCTCATTAGTAGCACAAAACAAAGGTCCTCCACAACTTAGCAAATACTTCTGTACATACAATAGTGTGAGAATGGAGCAGGCTTCCCTTTAGCAGTTCATGCGCTCAGAGTTCATCTTTTGCAGTGCTTTCAGTTCCCTGCCTTTTTCTGCAGCTGTCCTTCTTCTCTGAGTCTGTGTGTCTTTAATTCTGTGAGATCTCCTTGCTGTGGTAGGCTGCAAAACTCAAGAATAATGTATGTGCTTTATACCCACTGTTTGCTGAGAGTACCGCCTAAAAAGTTTGCCAGATAGTTTAAATACTCTATTCCATAGTTAAAAATAAGTCTTTTAAACAGCTTGTAATTGATTTCATCTAGTATACCTAGTCTTTAGATCTAAGACCTCCCTATTAATTAAAGATCAGACTGATCTTGCGTCACTTCTTGTCCTTACTCTGCTGTCTTATTTCCCTTCGCCAGTTCTCCTGATCCTCAAGAAGTGCCTGAATATATCCTAATGATTCTGAAATTTACTGTTTCTTTTTATAGGTTGTTCTCATCACGTCACTGTTTGAGAGGATGTTTTCCTCAACAATTTATTTCCAGTTTTAAGCTTTTAATCGTTCAGTTGCTGTGGAAATTACAGTGATAATGTAGGTTTAGTGTTTGTGACTTCACTGCTGCATTAGATAAGAAAAAGGAGCTGTCGCGTGGGAGAAAGCCCTGAATTAAGCAAGTTGTATACATTTCACATGTTTGTCAGGGAAGAAAACACATGAAAAGGAATTGGGATTGTTCAGGCTGCTAGGGTTTTCTTTATCTGCTCAGGAAAAAAAAACATGTTAAATACCAAAAAGAAGGAGAAAACAAGCCTGGTGTCTGATCTAGGGACTGTGGGACAGCAGTTCCAATCTGCTGCCTTTCAGGACATCAGTCTTCCATCTTGGGTGATTGCCTTTGTCATTTCTGTTTAGAAACAGGATTTTGGAAACCCTGATCCTTCTTTATCAGAAAGAGGGAAGGATGCAGAAAGAGAGAAGGATGCAGACAGAAGCCCTTACATAGCTATGGAGTGAAAGATAAAGAAATTTCCACTGGAGATACCTATGGCTAGCTCTTTGATTTGGGAAGAGAGATGGATTTGTGTATACAGGAAAATGTCATTGTTTTTTTCTCTTGATCAATTTTAGTAGTAGTCTCTATTCTAGAATTTTGGATGTATTTAAGGAATTAAATTGATTTGATACTTCTGTTGTTTTCTTACCCTCTTCCTTAATTAGTGTTTAATATTCCAGTATTCCTAGGTTCCATGTTGTATGTGGTTGTTTTAGAAAAGGCTAAAGTTCCATGTTACTGAAATTGCTAACAGTGGTTGCTAACAAAAATTGTCCTGTTCTCTTGCTTTTTCTTTAATGCATCACCCATTATTCTTATCATCTACTCGTACATTCTTTGCTAGGAAATTCAAAGTGGGAAATGCTAAGAGCACAGCTATCTAGCTTGGAATCTAAGAATATCCCTCCACTTTGAAATAAAACTTATGCTGGTTTTTATCCTTGTGTTTGTAAATACATGAATATATATATTTTCCTTCATTGATTAATGTGGCTACCTTTCACATACACAAGATTTCACAAGTTGCTTGGTGGTCAAGGCAAGGCTTCTAAGGAGGCACTCTGTACTGGGCACCAGAGTATGTGGACGCTGATTTTCAATGTACATTGCTTCCTCTGACTATTAAATGCAAAACTGGGAGGAAGTCCAGAATCTTTAATAGCTAGAATGTATTTCATGCTGCTCCCCTCTAAATTGGCGTCCTCCATTGCCAAGTTCTAAAGCAAGGGCTGCAATGACGATGAATTTCTCTGATAGGATTTTGTGCGGGGCTGTTTGATATTGGTATTTTCAGTGCTATAGGATTCAGAGAGAAGGTCCCTGCTTATAAAAGAACCCAATATATTGATCTTTCTGGCTGAGTTGCCCTTAGGACAGATGTGCTGATACTTTTGTATTAGGTCCTTACATCTTTTTAAAATTTTAGGTTGTTACAGTGTGTTTCTCCGCATACTCGATTGTGTCATTTCGCTACTGAAACTCACAACAAAGATTTTGTTCTTTGTTTTCATCTTGGTGTTAGGTCTTGCTGGCTCAGGGCTTACACCAAAATAAGTTCTTATAAGGCATTAGTAATAGAACTGTACCACCAGTACTGTTCTGTAGAAATCAGTGTAATGTTTTTGAATGTACATGAACAGGAGGTTGTCGCGGTTTGAAGTCGGTTTAGCGCCAGGCACCCACAAAAAAAACATCTACTTATTTTCCTCTGCTATACTTCAGCAGAGGAGGGGCGATTAAAACAAAAACTTAATGAGTTGAGATAAGGATTATTGAAAAAAAACCACTTTAAGGCAAAACAGGTTTAAAATTTAAACAGTATAAAGAAAATTTATTATTAACAGAATTAAAAGTAAAAAGAGTAATGAGAACCAAAGCAAACTTTGAGAACACCATTCTTTCCCAGTCTCTCCCTCTTTCTATTGACCGCACAAGGAAACAAAACATGGGGGTTTTGGTCAGTATTTCACTTCTTAAAAGTCTTTCTTCACTATGCTTAAGGAAAATAGTTTCTTCTGCTGTGCCGTGGGATCCTTCCCACGGGAGATAGTTCTCTGCGAACTTTTCTAGCGTGGTTTTAACTTCCACAAGCAGCAGTCCCGCCCGAACCTGCTGCAGCGTGAATCCCTCCCATGGGCCAAGCAGTCTTCCCACAACTGCCTAGCGTGGGTCATGTTAGTTCATGGGGTTTAGTCTTTTAAGGATAAGCTGTTTTAGTTTGGAAGCAAAGGCTCTTTCCCTCTATCTCTAAAAGCAAGGGTAATTTCTCTCTATTCAAGTTCCTCACTAGATTACAGCTTTTCAGTATCCACGTCCTCCAGAGTGAGCCCTCTTTTTCACCGGCTGCACGTGGATCTCTGCACCCCCCACGCACCTCATGAATTATAGGGCAACAGTTTGTAGTATCCTAGTCCTCACCACGGCTTGCAGGAGAATCTCAGCACTGGCGCTTGGAGCACCTCCTCCCTTTTTTTTTTACTGACCTCAGTGCTGTTGTGCTAGTTTTCCTCATGTGTCCTCACTTTTCCTTTTTCTCTGACTTGGAAGAAAGTTGGTGTCTGTAAGTTGCAGTTGAGAGGTTGATCTCGTGTGGGCTCCGCACCGGGGAATCTGGCCAGCCATGTCTCTTGCTGCTGGCCACATGGTCCCTGCTGGCACCGCACGGGTGGCTCCGGCCTCAGAAGGGCTTTGGCTACGCGGGCCCTGCCGGGATGGGCCCCGGACGCCTCACCACCCCTCAGGAGAAGGGAGAGCTTCCTATTGTTTTTCCTTTCTTAAATATGTCATCACAGAGGCATTAACCAACTTGTCTGTTTGGGCTAGTAACCTGCCCGTTGTCAGAGCCTTCAGCAGTTGGCTCTGTGCCGGACATAGAAGTTTCGAGCAGCTTTTTTCCCCGCCCACTAAAAACTAGACTGTTTTTAAACTAGCACAGAGGTCATGCTCTCTTTTCTGGGCATCACATGCAGAAATGACTTGGACATGGAGTGTGAGCATCTTGATTGTGAGAGGCTGAGGTCTCCTGACACAATAAGGGAGTTTGCCAGATACCATCTACTACCTTAGGGAATGGAGTAAGCTGAAGTGGGGAACTTCATGCAAGAACAACAGAATTTCCAAAAATTAGGATGGGAATGAGAGAAGGGGGAGAGAAAAGAGGGAGGGAGGTGTTCATTTAAGAGAAAGAGGTGACTGGAAGTGAAAAGAACACAAGGAGTGTCTTGGTGGAAGCAGTAGATCATTGCTGGGTCTTTTCAACACAGCATTGCATTTAAGTCATGGTTATTGCAGAAAGCAACAGCTGCTACTTTAGAGCATGAGGCAGTGGAACTGTTGTAGGCACAGAAAAATAATAGTAGATACAGAAGAATGCCTTCCAGAGGGACTGTCTTGCTCAAGCCCCACTCCATTTTGTGTAACAAAAGCCTGGTGACACAATGCATGGTTTAGTCATAGGAGTGCCCAGAGTGGACAAATACTGTACATCTGGAAACATTTAAACTAGTAATTAGTTTCTGGAAAAATGGCAAATTACTCAAGAAAAATGTAGTCCATTGTGTTGGCTTCTGACTGCATATCTGCAAGATGTATGATGCTCCTGACTGCCTTAACCATCACTTCTTTGCTTCTCATGAGCAGTATGTGGGGGCAGGTGATAGAGTAGTGTCAGGGCTACTGCTGTCACTGCTAGCACTCTGCATCCCACCTGGTTGTCCCGTGCTTTGAGGACACGGACATGATCCTGTGGGAATTCACCACCTTGGTTAGGCATCACCAGGGAAGTCCTGTACCAGCTGAGGCAGTCTCTCCCACCAGAGCTGAAAATCTCGGACTGTAGCGCAGCCTACTCTGTTGCCCACTTTTTTCCTGGGTTTCCATCGTGCAGATTTCCTCCATTCCATTGCTACACAAAGCGAATTGCTTTGGGAAGGAGTGAGGAGCATACCCCATTTGCAGCCTTTCCCTCTCCCCACTGCTGCTGGAGAAGGCTGGCTGGAGCAGAGGCATGGCAAGGCAGGGACTTTACAGAGAGTTTCCATGCCCTGCTGTCCGTGACTAATGCATGTTTGATAGCACACATTTAGAATTGCCGTAGTACAACGGTACTGTGTGATTGACATGTTGCCCCTCAAAGGGAATGTTGCCTGCCCTGGTGATGTGCTACCCAGCTGCATGTGGGTCACAGGTAGAAGACAGGTGCCTCCAGAGTTGAAGTTAGCTGTCAGGCAGTAATTCAGGACCTGGTCTGGCTTGTGGCAGAATCTGCAGTGTCTCTAAAGAGTGACTGCCTGAGATGGAGAGTAGTGGTCCGGTATAAAAAGTCATACATGGCACCAAAATGTCAGAGCTGTTGTCTTTTCAGTCATTGTTGTGTCAACATGTTCTAACTGCTGCCTTCCACAGAAGCTTTTCAGACAATAATCACTGTGGTTGTTTGTCATTACAGAAGTAACACTGAAGGTCCATGTAAGCGATGCCAGCACCCATCAGCCAGTAACTGAAGCCTTCATTGAGATTTTTACCAACCAGATATCCATTGCATCTGGAACCTCAGGAGCAGATGGCACTGCCTTCCTCAAGTTTCAGTATAAATTGGGCAATCAGCTGATAGTGACTGCTAGTAAACATGCATATGTGCCAAATTCTGCACCATGGAAACCTGTAAGATTGCCTGGTAAGAGATCTTTATTTTTGTTCTGAGGTAAGATTTTGCATCTAAAGGAAGCTACACAGTTTTGTATGATGTGTTTCAATGCTTGGGATCCTGGGTGGGAGGAGAAACATCTGCACATTTCAAAAATAGTAACGTTTCTACCTCAGTTAAACTGCAGCATCTCTGCTGAGCAGAGACTCACTCTCCTTCTGGCGGTCATTGATACAGTGCTACATCAGTTTTCAAACATTTGTTGGTGCTTTTACAGCTCCATAGAAAATAGAAATCTATTCCAGATCTTTTTCTTCACGGAAATACCATTTCCAAGAGCATTGTTTCAGCAGCTGTGATGTACACTTGCTTCTCTTCCAGGTATAGCAACAACTGTTGCACCATAGGCTGTAGTGTACAAAAAAAGTCCTGGTCTTTTAGTTCTTAGCCGTGTCCATAGAACAGTTTTAATCTGCAGCTACATTATCCAGATGTAAGGATTTTTAGTAATTTAATTAGCATGGCTTTGCTTCTTCCAAGGCATAATACTTGCATGTTAGTTTTTATCAGAATGCCTCAGAACTTTTCATTAGTTATAGAGGGGAAAAATTGAGTCATGAAGCCTATTTCTGTACTGCTAAAAAGAACAGATTGAGGGTGGCTTTCAAACCTTGAGATGTAACATCTATATGAAGATCACATTCTGAGTTTCATCTGCCTTTCTTGTAATCATCAGCCGCAGTTAGGGTCCATGATATTTGGGAATAGTCTCAGGCTTGTATTGTACCCAAATCACACCTAAATAACACACACCTCAGGTTAGATAATTAACGTGGGCCAAAGCCATGCCAGGTTTTAAGTGCACTAATATTTAAATAGTATACATGTTCCTAGGGCAGTGTTGAATTCCATGTCTTGGCTCCATTTTATTTATTAATATCAACATAGCCGGAAGGACTATGTGACTTGCTGCAAGGTCAAGTAGCAAATGTATTTTCAGAAGGGGAAAGGAACGTGAATCTCTTCAAACCCAGAATTATGCTTTAGGCATTTCAACATGCTGTTTACTTATCTGCTTTCACTTGCTTCAGATAAGATAAACGTGACTTCTTCCACATTTTCTGTACTGTATTCTGCCGTGTTTTTCAGCTACTTAATGGAGCTACAGGAAAGACTTTAGTCAAGCTCTTTGGGGTGTAGTGAAAAAATAAGAAGCAACTGAAAAGAGTTGCAGCCAGGAGAGTTTCAAATAAGTAAAAGGTAACAATTCATTACAGCAGCAGCAGAAAGGTTGTAAAATCATCATCTTTAAAGACATTCAGAACTCAACTGAACAACCCCTGCTTGGTGGAAGCAGGTGCCATCCAGAGGTCTGTTCCAGCCATCATTGTTCTGTGACTCTGTTTAGAAATTTCCTTTGGATTTTTTTCTCTTTAAATAAGATGAAGTGCAGCTTCCTCAGCATACTTCATGTGCTTTTAAATGATTAAAGTATGCAATAAACTTGCCTTGTGTCTCTTATCTTTCTGACTCATACTCTTAAGTCTTTTGAATGAGATGTACCCTTCCATGGCCTGGAGTTTGTTTGGTTTGGTTAGTTTTTTGCTTGTTGTTTTTCTTAAATACTGATTTTGAGGGAAGGGAATGAAACAGGGTATGTTTGTTTTAGTAAGTCATTGAAGTTTAAAGAGCAGTAATTGTATAGGTTCCACAAAATCTTTCTTTCCGTGGCTGAAACGTGAGCTTAGCTCAGAAAGTAGATTCGTTTCACCTCTGATCCTCCCCCACTGAAACTGGTAGATAGTTTGCCATTGATTTAATTGAAAGTAGAATACTTTCTTTTGCTTGCTGTACCTTGAACTTACTCCTTTCTTTGATTAAAGAAAAAACAAGTTACAACTTGGTATGCCCAATGTAGGTATAATAGGGTTGTTCCTTGAATTAGTCCTGAAAAGGTACATGACATAGAAGTTAAGGACCAAGATACTTAGCCTTTTATTTTTTGTATTGACTAAGATGCCTGTAGTCTTTAAAAAACTTTCCAAGATCTGTTTGTATTTAAATTCCCTGTATTTAAATGCCTATCATGCTTTTAACTAGCACAGTATAGAACTTTTGAAGAATGTGCAAGTTGTTTTGCTGTTATTTTTAAGCTGGCTTGAATGATGGGGAACAGGCAGCATATCTGAATGTTTATTCTGCAGTGTGCAGTCTGGGCACACCCATACAGCTGGATCCTCATTTCCCAAAAATGCTTTTTAACAGTCCTAGGAGCTGTCCCCCACAGAGCAGATCCCCCACTCTGAGCAGCATTCCACCCAGGGCAGTGTTAAAGCTGGTGTGCCATCCTGTGTGCTGTGGTAAATGAACTACGGCCATATTTACCTCAAATGGGAAAATTATAACCACAAGCAGGGAGTAGGTTTGAAAGCTATAGGGTGGTAATGTTTAAAGTGCTGTAGCAGAACTTTGCCAAAGGATCAGGATTCTTCCATCACAGGCAATATGCATTAGTTATAGCCTTATGCTGAAAAGCTGTGCAGCCACTGAACTTGTGATATTGTTGTAGTAGCTTCAAGGAGTAAACATGGAGGGTTTTCTGTTCTTATAATTTGGGAGAAATTAACTTTTCTTATATTAACCAAAATAATTACTAGCTCTTTTCCACTTAAGCAGGAGGATTATTTATTTACATAGTGATAAATGGTAGAAGGAAAAGATTTAAGATCTCTTCTTACATTAAAATATTTATCAGCAGAGCCATGACTCCACTTATTAACAGTTCATTAATTTAACATCACTTGAGTTGTTGAAGTGTTCATGATGGAAGATGTGTTCATCTGTCTGCTCTTAACTACGCATAGATTTTTCTTTGTAAATAATTCAGAAGAAAACATTTGTGACTGGCAATCCTTATTTAAAAGGATGCTTATTTTAGAGCAGTTTATGCAATGAAGAGAGGGAGTTGCTGAGACAGTACAGTTCAGACTAAGTTGACCCTTAGTTGGTAGGGTCAGTGTCCAGTTGTCAACTAAGTACCATCCATCTGCTTGCTCCCCCCTCCAGCCTCCATGGGGTGAGGAGGAGAATCATAAAAAGGTAAAAACCATGGTGAGATAAGAACAGTTTAATAATTGAAATGAAGTAGAATTTTATAATAATAATAATAAGAAGAATGAGACCTAACAAAAAGAATGGGGAGTAAAGCCCAGTTAAAGCAAGTGATGCACAATACGATTGCCCAGCCCATCCCTGAGCAGTAGTTGACCCCTCCAGACAACTTCCCCCAGTTTATATGCTGGCCATGACATTCTGTGATAATGGAATTTCCCTTTGGCTGGTCCAGATCAGCTGTCCTGGCTGTGCTCCCTCCCAGCTTCTTCTGCAGCTTCTCACTGACAAAGCACGGAAAACTGCAAAGTCCTTGACTTAGGATAAGCACTACTCAGCAACACCCAAACCATCAGTATGTTACTGACATTATTGTCATCCTGAATCCAAAACGCTGCACTGTAGCAGCAACAGAGAACAAAATAGCTGTATCCTGGCTGAAACCGGGACAGTCAAGTCAAAGCAAACCATGGTTTTGTCACTGTGGTGAAATACAGTTTTAGGAGCAGAGGACGATGCCTATAGTATTTTTGGGAAAGGAGAGCTCATCTGGAATCATTTACCTGTAAAACAAGGTAAGAAGTGGGAAGGCAGAGTATAGTCTTTCAGGACTTGTCCTTGGCATAGCCATTCAGGGAAATGTGTGGCCAGCTCTGGATCCACACTTCAAAAAGAATGTTTAAAACTGTGGACTTATATCAGGGGTGATTAAAAGATCAGAAAATACGGTTTACAGGGAAAGACTTGGAAGTGCTTAATTTATTTTGTTCACTAGCAAGAAAGTTCATGGGGTAATTTGATCATAGTCCATCAATACCCTCATAGAGAACAGGAAACGGGTGAGAGAGAATTCTTCTGTCTAGCAGGCTTGTATAAAAAGAAGATCAAATGGCTGGAAATCTAACCTCTATAAATTTTGATGGGTAAAGAGGCACGTAGTTTAACTGCTCTCATAATTATTTATTAGAACACTGATATTTTGGTGTCTTCTTCATCACTGGACATCTGTAACTCCAAAAGAAAATTGGAGTTTTTCTACAACATGTTTTCAAGTTTCGGTACAGCTATTGAATCTGCAGCAATAATTAATTCAGGGGAGGCTGTAGTTATACAGGAATAAGGCTGGATCATCACTGTCATCCTTCTGGCCTTAAAAGCTGTGTCTTTCTGTCTTTGTCATGCTGAGAAAAGATTGTGCAGAAAAGCCCAAGGGAAGTTTAGAGGTTATATATTCATTATAGTCTGGCATATATGGAAGAAGATGTTGGCATGGTTGATTGTATTGAGCTCCCCAGGGTGTCTAAATTATATTAGCTTTCTTCATACAAATTAAGTTATTGGAGTAAAGACAAATTTTGTAATTGTGTGGCCTTAGTGCTACTTGCACTAGGCTTTCTTACTAACGTTGCCTAATGTGCAGATCTGTTTCACATGTGGAGCACTGGAAAGAAGATTCCCAGCTGTACTTGCAATAACATGATTTTTAATTTTTATTTATTTATGTTAATGCTTATATATATATATATATTGTTAAGACCATCTTTTATCAGTGTGTTTCTCCTAGTTTCTTCTTTCCCCCGTGCTTCTCCCAAACACTAAAATTTGTGATCTTTAAAAGGCGAATTTATTTCTTAAAGCAGAAATACTGTAGTCTCCCTATTGGTAGCTAACATCTGTATGGTCATTTGGGTTAAATAACATGTATTAATTTAGAGGAAATTCATAAAATTCCAGAAAATCAGAAGAGTTTATGTTGTTCTTCTGTTGACTGTTTCTGGGAATGCCTTCCTCAGCTGGCGTTTACTTCAGACTAGGATGAGTACTCTCCAGGTATGGGATGCTGCCCACTTACCAGAAATTACTAGTCTGCATTAGTCTCCTCCTTCTATCTTTGAAAGCCACATGTTCCCTGCAGGCAGTCATACTTCTTACTGTTTTCATGGATGCAAGAGGCAGGTGGGCTCTGTGGCTAACTCCTTCCATATTTTGGATCTTCTGGGTCTGGAGAACTTGGCATGAAATTATATCCTGTTTTTCACTCTGCAGAGATGTGTGTGCATACTGACAAAGCCCCCTGCAAGGAGTGTCAGTGGGAAGGGAGGTCCTTGCCAGGCAGACTTCTTGCAGCAAATACCATTTATCCATCCCCTTTCACACCACTGGTAGGATGACAGTAATTCTGCTATAAATAACACTTCCCTGATGTAGATGGTGACTCAGTACATGCTGCATTTTAAAGCAAATTATTCAGACTTCTTCATCATACTTTCCCTTTCTGTATGACTTATGTAAGCATCTCAAAGTACTTGAAAGTTAAGTTTCATTAAAATATTCCTGAGGTAAGAAGTATAGCTGTTGCACAGAAAAATAACTCAGCCAGACTGAATTAGTGTTTCAGTTCTCTTTATGTATTTCATGTCTTTCTGTGGAGCTGGGAATTGCTTAATGTAAAGCGTGAAACCCTGCTTTACACTGCACTCTTCAGTGCTTTGAGCTGCCATGCATGACGTGCAGGAGTCAAAGCGTAGAACATTTTGTTTAGTTCAGTAATTACTCTGGCAGTTTAACCGTTTGGTTCAGAAAATGCATGTGGTTTCTGTCATGTATACAATATGATTTTAATAGTTTGGGTGGCCTGCTTTTGCAAAAATGTGAAGAAAGTAAGCACTGTTGTTGTTGGATTATGTTTATAAGAATTTAAATATATCCCACTTAAACCACTTCTCTCCCACAGTGTTCTCTTCACTGAGCCTCGGCCTTATTCCTGAACGCTCAGCTACTCTCATGGTCTATGATGATGTAGTCCAGATAGTCTCAGGATTTCAAGGTAGGCTGGGTTTTGGAAGTTGGAATTGAAATTTGAGGGACACTAAACAAAATGCTTGACAGCCCAATGCTGTCTGAACTCTGTCCTGTGAATGAGACTGGTATTCTGTGGGGAGTTCTGAGTTCCCTGAGGAATGCTTCTCTGTGGGATTGTTTTACCAAATTAATAGTTGAATTCGTCTCTAACTGCTGTGACTAGGTAATTCAAATTACATGGTAATAAATGAGTTTGGACTCTAGTGTGCTATTTGAGAGCTAGAGATTAAATTTCTTACGCTATCTGTTGGATGTTTTTTCATCTAGCCTCATTTAACCATCCTTGAAGTAGACATTTTCTGGTGTTCTTAATGTCTAAGAATTTTCTCTGGTTTAATGTTTTTTCTTGCTTCCTATTGTGAGTGATTTAGAAATTTAAGGCATAGAAAAACTGAATATTTCTTGTATCTGCATTATTGTATACCCTGTAAAAACGTGCTTTTTCTGTGGACCCCTTGTCAGACTGCCTGCAAACCTAAATCCTAAACCCACTGTGTTAGGAGAATAAAGTTTGAATAACCTTTTCGTAAGGCCAAACACAGATGTTAAAGCAACTGTAGTATCAGTCAGAGGAACAGTGTTTTCTGAACTGCACAGTGAAGAATAAAATGTTCATCTGACTTAGGGGTCTGACGTAAATTACTCCAATTGATGTTCTGGCTGAGGTAAGTCTGTTAACAAAAGAACAGGAGCTTTTTAACTTTAACCAGAAAGGGGACATCCTTCCTGTGGGCACTCTTATTGTGCATAAATGGTGTCTTATTCACAATAAGTCTTATGCTTGCCATCATTTTAAACTCTACTGGATAGTTAATAAACAGGGGAATAGTGCCCTCAATAGTATTCCAAGATAATCTTGTTCTGTCTGAGAGAGAATATAATACATCTTTGCCTTCCTGACATTTTTTTTTTGTTAGAAGTCGTCCTGACACAATAGGCTTTTCATTAATGATAGCACTAGGTACGACTGAAGCTGAAAATGCATTCAACAAATTAGGTAGCTGATGGAATGCTCAGAAGGAGCTGGAGAAACAGCTGCTGTACATACATTCTGCAGTTTGAAAGCTGGACATTGTCTAATGGGGTAAATTAGATGGACGGTGAACTGTGTTAAAATACAAGGGATTCCATTAGGCAAAACATAAAACATTGTTTACCAAAAGTATTCCACTATCATGCTGTATTAAATACTCTTATTCTTTTGCAAATGTGCTAATATTATGCAATTAACTGAAAAAGAACAGTATTTTCATGTTCATAGCTTTCTTCAAAAAGGGGATCCTAAAGGACTAGAGGGACATTTAACAGCTGAGTGAGACTCATAAATATTTTCAACATAATCTTCCTGCCTTCAGTGAATTGATCCAATGTGTTACCAATATATGTAAATTACAATAATATAACTGGTTCTACTGGGATAGCAGAAAAAAAGAATAAAGGAAGAAAGTGGTACCTGGAGTATGCTAAGGATTGGGATTTGACCTCACAGTCTTGCCCAGTAAAATCTAATTTATGGGTCCAGTCCACATTTATTTTCTTGGGACTTCTCTTGTGATGAAGCCTAAATGAAAGACAGCCTAGACATTGTTCCGGTATTTGAATGGAGCCTCTCTAGTCTCGATCCAAAATCCTTGTGACCTAGTTTTTCTCTGTTATTTTTCTAATTTACTTCCCAGTAACCTCTCACAGTTTCAAAAGAGCTGATCAGGAGTTACCTTAGTGCAAAAATGAGAGCAAACCAGAACTCATTATACCAGGAACAGGCTGGGAACACTGGTGTTTGAAGCACCAGTCAAAGGGAAAGAAAGGCCTGTCTTGGTACACTAAGTTACCAACTGCATTTGAATAATTGAGCAAGCAACGTATTATGCAGTTGAGAAGTTTCTCTGAGTTGATGCAGGCAGCTTCATTTTCATGATGGCATTACAATCCAGTGCTGTGCTCTGTCAGTAATTGTGAGCGATGGGACTTGCCAACCACTGGGTCATTTAAGTTATTTAATAGCAGCACAGTGACGGGCTGAATTTCAATGTTCAGTGAATGGAAGCTGTATGGGTACCCTCTATCTGTCTCTGACCTATGATCAATCAGAGCATGAATTGGTGAGACTTCAGATGTTACTTCACATAAATTAAACCTCAAATGCTGGTGTGGTGCCACATGTCACAACATCCAGTGGGACAAAAGGTGCCTTACAGGGACTTGTTGAGGTTACATCCTCAGGAGTGTGCTGGCAAACTGGAGCTGACAGCATTTGAATCATGGCTGATGTGTTGACAAGAGGCTGTTTAAAGAAGATAAGATCCATGCTCAGCAGTCTTTACCTCATGGCACACACCATGTGGAAAGAGCTCAACATGCCTATTTTACACTTGAATGTGCTTGGGTTTTATAAGTAAAAACTGGATTTTATAAGTAAAAACTAGATATCTTCAGTAACAGAAGCAATACTAATAATCCAGTCCCAGTGATAAGTGATGACTTGTTGAAAAATACTCTTAAAAGTCTGGTCAGCACAAGTTTCTACCTCTTCCGATTCCCTCAATAAATCTATCCCCAGACATGCGCCTCTGGTAAAGGAGAAATCGACTATGGCCTCTGGTAAAGGAGAACACTGGATTATCTTCTAGCAAGGTGGTGAGAGAAGGTGAAAGCCTTGGTAGCTGCTTCTCTCACAAGCCTTTCTCTGGAAGCTCCCAGTCTTCTGCCCCTTTGGAGTCTCTTGTCAGGTGTGGGAGACCCAACTGAAGAACTGAGGGGAGAGTCAGGGTGAGTGGCAGGTTTTGGGTGAACATCAATATGGAGGAATTTGGTTTTCCTCCTTTGTTTTTAGGGTGTGAATTAACTACTCTGCACTGATTTAGTGTCTGTGTATGCACTATCTACAGAGGAGGCTGTTTCTTCACCCTCAAAGCTTGCATCTGAGTTTGTTGCTGCACAGGTTTCCTGCCAGGTTTGGGGCTCAGCTATAAGAAGGCTTTGTGCTGCTTGTAGGATTGAAGGAACTGGGGTTGGTTTTCTGAGTCCTCTTCATCTAGTTAAAATTTGGCAGCTCATGGCTCTCCCAGTGCTAAAACCCAACCATTTTTAAAATAGAAATCCCATAAACTATTGCATTACAACAGTTACTTGGGTTTTAATTTTTAATTAGTTTGCATCTTTGGAAATAAAACACCAGTTCTTGGCAACCTGAATAATGCATCTTGAACAGAGATTTAGACAGCAGAAAATCGTACAATTTTACATTGAACTGTTGGTGGTAATCCTAATGCCAGTTTCTTTGTTTTGAAGGAGAGGGGGGTGTTTCTGTTCTGTTACTGTGGATATTTATACCTGTGGGCTGTAGGAGCCCACTCAGCAGTGCAGTCAGAGGTTTCCAAAGTGCCTGAGCAGATCAGTCCCTGAGGTACAGCAAACTGCTACAGTATTGCAGAGCACACAGGAGATAAGTCCTGCCTGAGTTTGTTGCAGTCAATTTATTTAATCTTTTGTATAGTTTTCCATTTGAGTCTAGAAATCAGATAAGGGAGATTTCTTCCCATTTCACTTGGGTGTTGTTTAATGACTATATTAAACACGTAAGGGTATTGCCAGTCTTGAGAGCCTGCTGTAAACACTTCAATGTTTCAGAAATTAAAAAATAAAAGCAATTTTGTAGCTTTTTCTTGCAGAATTACCAAAGAAATGACAGCTAAACAACAAGCAGCTCTTTGGAGGTACTTACTCCTGTACACAGATTTTTTCTTGGCCAATACAACATTTTGTTGTGTTGAGTTTTATGTTTTCTCACAGCTAGAGCTCCTGCTGGAAAATTATGCAAGAAAAGATTCCAGTCTCTAGGTTAATGACAGTGGCAGTTACAAAGCTTAGGAGCAAGTCAAGCTTGTTATTCTTTCTCACAGTGAAGCTACATGTAACCTAAAACTGCTGCCAGGGACTAATGGGGAAAAAGATGCAAAATTGTTTGGAGTTGACATCTTTGAATCACACAGTCCAATGTGAATTAAGAAGAAAACTGCTTGCCTCTTGATTTGTGCTGTGTGGGAAGTGTTCTGTGTGTATCCAAAATGAGCTCTGGAGAATACAATAGCTTTTGATTTAAAAATTAATTTGCATGTTGTGCACACAAACTTGCAGATGGGAGTCTTGCTGTGTGTTGCTAAACAGTATTAATGGTGAGTATCCTTTGAAAAAGACTATCGACTTTATAAGCTGGGATTTAAATGAGACATGAAATGCCACAGTACATGAAACAGTCTTAAATCATGTTGCAGCAAAGACCCTTCAATTAACACCTAGTGAGCTTGAAAGAAACGCTAACCCTGTACAAAACAGAGGAAAAGAGGGAAATCTTACATGCCAAGTAATCTGCTTCTATTTAGATGTGTTCTTTGCAATGGAAAATATGGAAAATCTTTTCACCCAAGCTTTGTCAAGTGAATCTTTTCATCCAGTGATTTCAGTAGTAACTAGGGTTAGTTTTCGTGGCCGAAGCTTTGCAAAATCTAAATACAGAAGTTACATAAGTTAACTGAGACTACAGGTAGAATTGTCTCTTAGTAAATAATTTTAATGAGTATGAACTACATTTATCTTGATATTTCAGGGAAAACAAAATTTGAACAAATATGTTGGACTGGATGCTTTCCTAAGCTTTTGTATACCCTACCTCTGAACTTAGTTTTAGTTTCAGTTGTATTCATTAAAAGAGGCTTGTAATGAAAGTGGAGGAGAAACAGCATAGCCATAAAAGCTTCTGACCGGAGGTGCCTCCACAATTTTGCTCTGGAATACTTGTGGATAAATAATGGCAACTGCAAAATAAATATAAAAATACTGGGTTTCCGTCTTTCATAATAGCCTTCTGATGTCTCTTTCCTTCTCAAGCTACTGCAATTTATAATGAAAAAAATGTAGAAGTGCTTCTGTGAATATGAACACCTAAATATTCTGCCCACCTTGGATATAAAGTCACTTTTAATATTTTTAGGTGCACGGACTCAGCCACAAGTTCACTTTCAGAGAAGATCTGTGAAATTGCCAGAGAACACTAGCTACAGTGATTTGACAGCATATCTGACTGCAGCCAGTTCACCCTGGGAAGTGGACAGTTTCCCTTATTTGCAGGGATTAGATGGAAATGGAACAGGTAACCCACTACTTTGGTTTTGCTCTGATTTCATAATGGTCCAGGGCTTGACTTTTGATCATATAATTTTTTTCCATTCCCCATTCCAGCAAACATTCTTTCAAATTTGGGTGACATGATGCGTTCAACTGCCCTACCAATGTGCTTTTCCAGTGAGCAAGAGGGCAAGGTCTGCTATCCCTTAAATGGGGCCACTGAATAGCAAGATGAAAACTCCTTGGCCTTGGGAGATCACACAAGTTGGTTACACTTCTAGTTCAGAGCTGACTCTCCAAATGTGCTGCATGTGCACATAAAAGATGGAGATTAATGTGAAGGAACAAGAGAGAATTTAACTTGAGGATGCCGTAAAATTCTTGTTCATCTTTTTTTTCTAAAAATAAATAAAATGCCTGTATATCAAGGATTTAATACTGTGTTGTTTCAATGGCTTTGTTGATACTTTTGAATGTAGCCAAAATGTGCAAATTCGTCTAGCACCAAAGAGAAAACAATGAATATTCATAGTAAAAACACAACCGCTGTTAAATTCGAAGTTGTAATACATTTCTATGACTGCAACTGCCTGCTAGTCTTTTTCCACTTTTCATTCAGTCTTGAGTGAAATAATTGGTGTTTCTTAGGTGAGAGATGAAGAGCAGAACCACGGTCAGAAGCCTTCAAATTCTTAAAAGAATGGTGTGAAAAGAAGAATAATTTGTTTTCTGTGCCCGTAGTGGGTTAGAAAGATATCAGTGGCCATGCAGTGTAGCAAGAGAGATTCAGGCTAGTGATTAGGAAAACCTTGCTGTGGTGAGGATAGTTTAAGTTGTAGAATTAATTGTTTTGAGGGTGTTGGACAGAGTTAGACAGTCACCTGTGAGGATGGCAGAGGCACAGCTGAGCCTGCTTTGAAGCAGCCTAAATATCCCCTTGAGGTCTCTCCCTGCTGTTTCTCAGGATGCATTTACTTGTGATGTGTTGATCTGAGTGACTTTGAATGCTAGGTCATGTGTGTAACTGGTAGCTTGCTAGCTTCCCCCTTCTTCCCTCTGTACAAATCTGCGCATCTCCTTTTCTATTCCAACAAGAAATGTGTCTGCAACCTTACTCCAATCCTTCTGTCTGCTCCAGTGAGTACATCTCATCCTATCTCATTCTATCTCCCTGTCTTTTTCCTATTCTCATCTTCAGCCTTCAGTTTTCTCTGACTTTTCATACTCCGACTCATCAAAATCTCTTTATCTTTTTTAAAATGAAGGAATGCATTTGACCTCACTCATTCATCTACTTCCTCATCTCTGTTTTTTTTATCTCTAAACCAACTGAACAAACTGCTGGCAGTGTGTGTGGGATTCCTCTTTCCCAAATCTTTCCTAAGTACTCTGCAACTCAGCTTCCCATTCTTGCATTTATTTAATGATCACAGGTCTTGCCAAGGCTTCAGATGATCCCATCTTGTGGGAACTGCACAACCAGGATACTGTCTTTCTCCTGTTTTACCTCCTATCCTCCTATAAAACAGATAAATGCAGTCTTGGGTTTTTTAGTCTTCTGTATTCTTTCATGACAGAAACTTTTCTTCTTGAGCACAAGAGGCCTGGATTTGACTTTTAGACTTCAGGTAAAACTACGTTTTAAAAGACCAAAATGACTGGCAAAGAAATGGTGTTTAAGAGACTGAGAAGTGCCTTTTTTTCCAAATACTGTAGTATTCAGTATGGTGTAACACAGACTACAAGTGCAATGTATTTTATTATGCACTACAGTAGAAGTGAAATGTCCTCTGTCTCTAGTAGAAACCTCTCCTGATGTGGAAACATGAAACTTTAAAATCCTAAAGTTGGATTGACTTCCTTTTCTGCATCTCCAAGTGACTTGGTGAAGACTTGGCCTGGAAAACTTCTGAAAGCATAAGAAATTAGGTCAACACTTGCAGTAGATTTCTTAATACTTCTGGTCTCAAGAGAAAAAGAATATTAAAAAATTCTAGAATTTTAAGAAAACTTAGCATTGATTTGCATGGGAAATTTTGGAATTTGGCAGAACACTGTCTCTTCCCTCTCTCCCCCCTCTCCTTCCCCCTTCTCTGTTCTTTCACAGTTTATTTACATGTCTGTAGTGTTTTGGTGAGGTCTCTCCATTTAGGCCTCTGAGTTCAGCATTTTCCATAAAATACCACCTGGGTGTTGAATTAGTAATACAGAGCAGTGAGAATTCATTGCATGAATCAGTGTATTGTAAACATAAAAATTTGAAGAATTTCATTGCAAGTAATGACAAGCCTGTATAGTGTTAGCTTATTGTTTATATTAATCACGAGTTGGAGAGCAGGAGGATGGTTCCACAAAATCTTGTCCTTTTAACCCAACTAAACAAAACTTTCCATCATCTGCCTCAATGGACCAAGCTGGCTAATAACCATTAGTCCTCCTGCTTTTCGTGGCTGCTTGTTTCTTTATAAAGCATCATGTCTGAACTGACAGTGAATTTTATCTGATTATTTTTAAAGCTCTTTACAGGTCACCAGATGTCAAAAATGACAAGAAATAAATGAAAGCTGACATTTATCGAAGTCCATTCCCATTTAATCTCTGTGTGTGCTTATCAGTTTTATAGGATGCGAGAGTTTCATAAGCATTGATTTTAATTTGCTTTCACAACAAAAAAGAGAAACATTTTATCTTTTTAATGAGCATTAACATACTGTGCAAGGTGGCAAACTGAAGAATTATTTCTTCTTGCTAGAGGTCAGTGGATTTCAGGAATCTCCTCATCTTCTAATATAAATTGTTCAGTCCAGTGCTGAGCAAAGTATGAGTGTATCTTAATTAAAAATTGTGTTTCACCATCAGAAACCTTTTTCTGGGACTGGAAAGTAATTTTTACAGATATATGCTACATCAAGAAAGTAATAAAAGAAAAATTCAAAACTTTCAATATATAAAAGATGCAAAATATAAAACGTTATTTAATCCTTTATATTGTTCTAAAATCTGAAGTTACACCTTTTTTCATTTGGAGTTTGTATACACAAGAATGTCATCAGGATACAATATTTGGCAAGAGGAATTTATTTCTCTGATACCAGCCTGAGAACCTTAGTGGCCCGAGTCCTGGGGTCAGGCATCAGTCTGACAGAAGTTATAGGTGCATTGCAGAGGCAGTGTATTGAATGATCAGGAATAAAGAAACAACTTTTCCCTTACCAATTCCTTCCTCTATCTCGCTGTTTTATATTCTAAGGTGTTAAGGGGACAATATTGTGCACCATTGGAGCCTATAATACACATTTACAGATGCATGGGTAGGCCAGCAACCTTCCCCTACACCCTAGCTGAATTTTCAAAGCTTACTTGTGTGGTTTTAATCCATTAGCTCTGTGGCTCTCCTCCATGGCCACCTTCAGAGTGCCTGTTTTCTCAGTACTTTAATCCCTCTGTAAGGTCAGCATCTGTCCCTCTGTTCACAGTCAGTGAAGGCAGCTTGCGTGTCCGTTGCACATCAGCCATGTAATGCTGGCACCCACCTGGAAATCTGGGCAAAGTGTGCATCAGACTAGATGCTTTCATAAATCAGCCACATGCAACATTACTTCTGGTTATTTTCCATTTCTTCAGTTTGGCAATCCTGCAAAATCCGAGGAATTTGAAATTCAGAGAAGTTTTGTCACCTTTTTTCCCCTTCCTTTTACCATTTCCCCACCTCCTTTCCTGGTGATGCCTTTATTTGGTGAGCTGTTACTCAGAGACATCAAATTTAATAAAGGCCATTTCTCAAGACTTAACCAGAGTTAGAAGACATCATAAAGGTCTCAATGCTTTCCCAGCATTCCCTCAAGTGTGCTCATCCTGTTGAGCACTGTCGCCGGGATAGGGCTTGTTCTCGAGGACCTCTTGGTGTGCCACCACTGCTGAGTGTGAATGTGCTCTCACAGGCAGTTTGCAATGTAAGGCACCAGCGTTACAGTGGGGGCAGTGCCCTGTCCCTGCCAGCCAGGCATCCCTCTTCCCTCTCCCTGATTCACCCCTCAGCAGGAAGAGCAGCTACACAGCCCTGGAGCCAGCACAGTGGGGCCAGCAGGGATGGTGCTCTTAGCAGCTGCCTGGGCCTGTGGGGCTCAAGCCCCTTTCAAAACTGGAAGCTCCATCTCTTCCAATTTGGACTACTTTTGCTATTGCTTTGAGCTCCAGATCTCCTCAGTTTTAAACCTCAAGGGGTTTTTTTTCACCTGTGTATGTATATCTGGGATGTTTAGCCCTGTCATTGATTCCTTTGGTTAAATCACTGAAGGGTTATAATGCTTTTTAAAAGTATGTTGTCATGAAGTAACATTCATTGGCATGCAGTTTAAACATAAAGAATAATTACTGTCTTAGATAAGAAGATAACATTGTATATGCTAATAATCCATTTAGCATGGTTTTTTCAGTGAAAAGCCAAAGGAAATGCAACCTGGCACTCTTGAACATGTGACTGATCATCTGTGAAGTGCCACTGTTTACTTTGGTGTTTTTTAGTTAACAGTATGGGCATTTGAGGCTATAATAAAGACTTGTAAGATAATTTTTTTGGTCATGATTATGGCTGTGTTACTCATACAGGTTTAAGATGAATTAAAATGAAAAAAATATATGCAGAAGATTTTTCCATTGTAGTATTTTTGTCTTCACATTTTTCCAAAATTAAATGACAGACCATATACGTCTTCCTTGAATTTTGTGGCTTGGGTTTGGTTTTTTTGGCAGGGGGAGGGTTGTTTGTTGGCTGGCTGGCTGGTTGGTTGGTTTGAGGTTCTTTTGTAAGATAGGGAGGAAATTGCTGCTACCACCTCTTGAGACTTACGTTGATGCAGTACTGCAGTGTTGAACCACACAGGTATCCCTTAAATTCTGTACATTCCATAGTCACAGTGTTCATTCACTCTCTCATTAGGAAACAGTACCAGGTATGACCTCACCCCTGTCACTGCCGTCAGCGTCCACCTCCTCAGCAGCGATGGGACCCCTGTCCCCGTGAACGGCCCCATCTACGTAACAGTGCCTCTGCCAGCAAACAGCAACCTGAAACACAATGCTCACGTTCCAGCATGGAGGTTTGACCAAAAATTTGGTAGGTAACATCTCATTGTGGCTCCCTAGGTGGCTTTTCTTTTCTATCTAAAAGAAGAGACAATTGAATTTTACTGATCAAGTAATGCATGGTATATATGCAAATATACTTGACTAGCACTGTGTGCCAATTTTAAACAAAAGTTTTTGTAAATGTACCATTTTTCAATTATTAAGTATTTTATTTAAAAACTTGAGAGAACTGCATTTCACCCACAGACTGAGAAGAAGAGAGATGTGTTCACTACAGCATTGAATTGGAAGTGTGTAGAAATGGAAACTTGCCTTATCTTTGCCAGCAGCCAGCTGTCTGACCTTGGGTCCCTCTCTTGGCTCGGGCTCTGTTTCCTGCCTGCCAGATAGGAAATATAGTACTGACTTCTTTTGTAAATCACTTTGAGATTTACTAATACTGTTAGGAAAATACATGTTAATGATTTAAATAAATTCTAAAAAAGAAAAATTCTTGAAATATTTTGAAAGGACAGAATGACTAATTAGTAAAATCTGTAAAATGTACTCAGGTTTTTGTATTACAGAGTAGCGTTTGCCATTGTGAACAGGAGTTTTCCCAGAAATACATGTTTTAGGCTCTTTTTAAAATTTATTTTCTTTATTTTGTTGCTAGCTGGTACACTGTACTGGCCTTCTTTACAGCTTCAAAGTTTAAAGGATAAAGGAGTACATAAGTCTTGTCCTGGTGATCCCCCTTCAGTTACTGCACTGTGCCTTCTGAAGTATGAACCAGATGGTTGTTAAGAAAAAGGAGAATGGAAGGTGAGAAAGCTTGATGCTGAGAGAAAAAGGAGCCAGAAATAATGGGTCTGTATAGACAAATCAGTGGGGGTTTGTCTTGCAAGGCAAATGTTCTGAGCCAGTTGATGATCACAGAAGTAGAGCAATGAGCATGAAAGCAGCATGTTGGGGAAAGGGAGGAAGAAAGAGGTGAAGGAGGAAATAACATTTTTGCTTCCTTCCTGCCTCTGCTGAAAAAAGTGATGTATTTTCAAACACCATGCCTATGAATCTTCTGTCAGAAGTTGCCTTTATTAGAGAGCAAAGCAGTACGATTTAGTGAAGAGTAAATTTGAATGTGATATAAAGTGGAATAGTAGAAAAAGAGTGCAATGAATGGATTTGGCTTTTCCCTTAGTTGTGGAAATGACACTTCTCTTGTGCTGTCCTGGCAATAAGTTTCACTATTTTCTTCCTGAAACTGAATAAGTCTTCTAGAAACTATTTTGTTTTCCTTTGTTAAAAGAAAAGAGAGGGAGGACTGAGTCACGTTTACTTTCCCCACAAGAAGAAGTCCTTCCCCAATCCTTCCTGTCAGCTGTGCTAGAGCTGCAGCCTGTCTCATTGCCAGTTACTGATGGCAAGTAAATCATTCTGATTTTGATTATGGAGCTTTCTCATTTATGGCCAAATTTCTATGCCCCTGCAGTGAGGCCACAAAAACTCTCTTTTAGTATGGAATATGGTTTTTAATTTTTTATATAAAGAGCTGCTTACCCTATTGTGTGCAGTATATATATTATTATAGATCAATATGGGTTAGTTAATTAGTGTTGCAGGCTTGGGGCTCCCAGTCTTGAGACAAGTCCAGCCTTGTTTGATTCATGACAAACTACTGGAGCACTTGTGTTATTGGGAGGAGAAGGCATGAGGACTGTTGAACAAAATGGGTCTTTGTCAGGCCACTTAGCTTCACAAAGCTGTGGAGAGGAAGGTATTGAAGATGATATGCTCAGGCTCAAGCTCACACTTCAGCTGAAGTAAGCATCTTTTTGTGCTACTGAATATGTTAAACAAAGATGCATTTTAAGCCCTGACTGCAGAATGCCAGTTCTAGTAGAATTTTGGCCACATCCCAACCAATTTAAATTAGAGTAGCTTAATTTAATAAGTAGAGCAGCCACACTATCTTTTGCAAGCTACTTTAGCACCCTAAGGGCTGTCAAACTAGCCATGTGTAGCATGAACATAGTGGTATCCTGTCCTTCCACATCCCTGTTGTGCTTGGACTGTCAAGGGAGATGGATGGACAATGACTGGGATGGCTCCATACTGGAGAAATCCTTAGCTAGCAGATAAGTTGTTGTAACCCACTTGCGCTGCCAGGTCTGTACCTTGTCAGGAAAGGACCTCTGACATTATTATTCTGATTTTGTCTTTCATTTCAGGGCTGCTTTTTTCCGTGCTGGTTATGTCTTGGTCTTTCCTTAATAGATTTCCAGTGGCTTAAATTTTTGTGCTTTTATCTGAGCAGTGAGTAAATGCCACAGACAGAAAACTGTGACTGTCTTACCAGGCACTAACACAGCACTTCTCTCTCGTGGATTAGCAGTACAGTGGACGCTTGTTCGTGCAAGCCATTGTTTTTGTTTAGAGTCCATGTGGTTGTCATCATTACTGCATGAAATATAATTTCTGCTCTATAAAGCAGAAATACTTTTTACTTTTAGAGGATGTGGAGAAGTGACAGAAATACTACAGATATATTTTAATCCTTAGTATCTCATATGTTTTGCTGAGCTCATGATGAAGTAATATGAACCCAGAAGCATCTGACTGGAAATGCAGAGTTTTTTGTAGTTTCCACAAAAATGAGGCATATTTGCATCTTACGGCAGCCAAAAATAACTAATGGTTTTTTAGGATGTTTACCATAAACAATCTGTATTTTCATGACCATGCTTTCTATCCTTGGGAGAGAAGCGGGAGAAGCAGCGCAGTCTGCTTAAGGCTGAGAGTGGCTCCACTGACACTGATGAAACAAGCAGCCAGAAAAAACAGGCTGACATCAAAATAAGACAATCTGCTGCATCTATTTCGTACTGTTCCAAATGAGATTTTTCGTTATGAAACAAACCTACTGCCCTGTGTGCACAGCAAAAAAATTAAAGCAATAATACAATTTTGAATAGTTAATCAAATGAATATCAGCTGTCAATGCCCTGGAGATGTTTTAAGGGTAAGCAAATACATGTAACCTTGTTCTTGTGTTGGTCCACCACCGTGTCCTGCAGCATTTCTGGGTGTTGGTAATAATAAACACAGATGCGTTGATGTTGCATGCTAAAATGCAACTTAATTGCTCCATGCTGTGGACATCCCCATGTCTTGTGTTTCACACTACTGTGGGATGGTGGTTTTATTTCACAGTACGCACTTAAAAGGTTTGAACATAGAGGCAGAGATTCTCTTTTCTATAATCAGGAGTGCTCAGGGGGGTTTTCTGGGGTTTGGGTTTTTTTTTCCTAGCAAGTGCTGTGTTGTGTTTATCAAAATCTGAGGGGGCTGAACTTTTTTTCCTTTATTTGTAAACAGATGGTTGGGATCATGACTTCTTCCGTGTATATTTGCCTTGATGTCAGTAGGATTTACAGCAGCATAATTAATCTCTCTATTCTTGGACATCAAATTTCTGTCCAAAACTTCTTTCTAGCCTTGTCGTCTTCAGTGAGAAATACCACAGATCCCAGTAGAATTGAAACTTTCTGCATCCTGTGTCATCTCCAGCTCCCACCAGCTGGACTGAATAACACAGCACTTGCTCAGCTGTATTTTCCTCAGCCCCCATTTAAATGGTTTATGTTTTGTGTTAAGGTGTCTGGTTTTCATTGGATTCAGTGAGCAAAACTGTAAGTCCAGCATTCTCCATTTTAAGTCCCCAGTTTCATTCCATGTGGTATGAAGGCATTATGTTGCACCTAGACTTCTAGATCCACATCTGGAGCTGTATGAAGGACTTTTAAATATGACCAAATATTCCAATGTGCATAATATGAAAATGAGATTTATTTAATAGTACGATGTGTCTGAATTAATCAACAGGAAGTTATTTTCAACACTATTTTCAGTTGTGTGGCAAAGGACTCTGGAGTGGAAGGGTTAAACCTTTGCCCTTTCATTTGTCCTCCTTAAAATGTGTTATTTCTTGTGCACTACATGTAAATAAAGTTCAGAATACTGTGTCTCTGTTCTTCCTTCTCCCTAAACAGTTGATGTGCATCTTGGACGTGACCTTGTGTTTAAATGACTGGCTTCTTTGCAGAGGAGAATGTTTCCCCAGTGCCTGAAATTTCAGCCATGTGTTCATGTAAAGTGATGGCAGAATATAAAGAATAGTATCTTGGGGAACTCTTTGTAACTTTATAAAACAGTGTTTTATGTACTCTGCTGTTCTTGGTTGGTGCTTTCTGACTCCATTTAATGCCATAATAGATTTCTAAATGCATTTAAAAGTCTGGTACTTGTTTTTTCTGGGTGACGTTCTGTCGTTAGTGGTAAAATTTGTATTGATTTTTGTAGAACCAGAATTTCCAGATGTTCCTTCCTCAGCAAAATCAAGATAATACTTTCTGTGCTCAAAAGAAGTCATGAGGATATACTTATGTGTAAGCAGTATTGGTGCCTGCTTGAACTTGACTGCAATTTCATAGGGGTGAAACGATGCTTGTTTTTTGTTCATAGTGTTTATAGGGAGAGAGCAACAGCTACTGTCAGGCAGAAAATGTAAGCAGATTACTGTACATCTACCTGTCTAGTTCACTGTACATTGTTTGCAAATAAGATGATTTATAAGTCTCAAATTTAAGCTTCCCATATGGCAGCAGTGGTAATCCATCCAAAGAAAACACTGTCTTATAGTTTAAAAATAAAATGTGTTTCTTTTTGTTGTGAATTTGATTAATTTCTGATTGCCACCACATTCATAACCCTGTGTGACTGACAGAAAATAATCATTTAACGGAAACATTCGCAGCCTGTCACTTGATCTTCTGACACCGGATGTGAGTTTGTGCCTCTTGCCTTGGAGAGATGGCCTGCATTTGGTCTGCATGCAGCTGCACACATGGCCTGGGACTTCATGCACTTCTCCATGAGTTTTAGTGCGTTTTCTATGCATGAGAAATGGACATACTCAGGAAATCACATTCCCCGCCCCCAGAAGTTTGAGCTTAGTGTGATCATATCCAGAACATGGTTCTAGACCAGATTCAGTGGTGATATGGAGATTGGTTTGCAAAGGTGAAAACCACAAAAGTTCAAGGTTAAGCTATTCCTGTAGTTTAAAAATTCCTTTTCTATTTGATTTTGACTTCCTTTTCAATCTCAGCTGGAAAGCTTAAGTTATTCTTAAAGACTAAATACACTAAGGAATACAGGTTCTTAACTAACTGCTCTCAGAGAATTTCATATTTTGTGTGTTGCCATAGAAATGGCAGCTACCAAAGCCAGCTTTTTATCATGTACAATGTCTTCATAATAGGTGCAGGTACAATTTCACAGTATTAGACAGACCTCAGCATTGAAAGGAAAAGAAGTTCTTCCTCTGATGCTTCATAGTGTAGCTCACTGAGGTAGGTTCTCACTATCATGATTCCTCTGGAGAGGATCCTAGGAGACAGTTGTGCTTATTTATTAATGTGTGTTTTCAAAATGGATGTTGTGGCTTACACATACGAAAGTGAATGAATGGATTGTTTAATCCTCTGCCCACCTCGTACACCATCTGAGCTGCAGTTACAGCAAAGCAGATGAGGTATGGCATGATGGTGGTGCTTAAGGGGACACTGAAGGAATCAGGTTGATGCCAAAGTGTAGTGATCTTTGTGCAAATAATCTACTAATATGTAGTCAAGGAAGGAAAACTGGAAACAAATCCCTGGCATCTGGGAGCAGGTTTTAATAATGTAGTATCACGTAGATGGGCCTGTAGCTCCACCTATAGAAGCCATGGCAGGAGAAGGTGGGAAGAGGCACGTTTTCTCAGAAGTGGAGAAAAGACCTTTGTGCTTGTGCAACTGCCTGAGTTGAAGAGGACCTGGAGATTGGTGGGAATCCAGGCAGGAGTGGGAAGTGCCTGGATGGGGCTGGGAGAGGCTGAGGAGGACCTGGGAACTCCTTCGTCTGCAGCCTTGCAATGTTAGATCAAATCCCAGTGTACCTCTGCTTCCACTTCCAGTTTGAAAAACAGAAACTGAATGTGAGTGTGATGTGAGGCTGAAGGAAGGAAAAGGCATGCAGTGTTTTGTGTATGTGCCTTTTTTGTTACTTATTCTAATAATTTATTCTAATTTATTACTTATTCTAATAATTTTGTCAGTAACTGACTGAATATGATTAATAATGTGGTAAAACAAATTCTAAAAGCATTATCTTTCATGTATACTAGTAACTAGGGATGGTGGTCCAGCGGGCATAACTAAGCTTTTCCTTTTGAAATACAATTATTAACCAGTAATTATGTATCAAAGTAATTTTCTTTAATAAGTCACTTCTGTTCTGGCATTCTGGAAGGAAATACTGAGGGGACCAAAGCAGTGCAAGCAGTTCTGTGTACAATGTGCCCTGCCTTATGCCCAGATATAATTATTAAATAATGAAAACTGGTGTGTTCTTTTGCTAAACACTTGACAGGTGATTTAAGGGGAAAAATGAGAAGAGATGGAAAAACCCACAGAGCTTCTCAGACACAAACAGTGAATTGAACCCTTAGATTTCCTTGCCAAAATCTTCAAAGTATGATGGTAAAAGCATTTCCCTTTTAGTTCACAAAATAATGCTGGTGCTGCTAGAACAGGAGCAGGATTTAGCCCTGGAAGGGTTGTGTAACAAATTCTGTAAGAGTGGAAGAATAATGAGTCTGTGGGCTCTCAGAGCAGGGATGTTTATTTTTTGATGTTGCCTAGCAACCCTGAAAACAAAATTGTAATACTCACTTAAATACTATGAATTTTTAAACCCGTGTGTATTGGGGGGAAGGTGAGGAGGAGAGTAAGCTCCACCAATATTCAGGAAGGAATTTTCAACTTCCATTTTAAGCTTTTAGTTTTTTAGAAAATGCACAAAAGTAAAACCAAAAATCCCACCCCTGTCCGGTAAAACTTCCCCTCCTGATGCAGATTAGAGGTGATTTTCTGTTAGAGGAAGAAATCTGATAAGCAGCTTTCAGCTGGTGGGATGAAAAGCTACAATTCATGTATGTCGTAACATGCTTTAGGAAGTTATTTTCACAAACTTGCCCTTGATTAACGCTTCATAATAATGCTGCTATTTGCAGTGTCTAAATCAATTACTTCTAGAAGCACTTTTAGTATGTTTTGAATATCCTTTGCTCTCCTACACTGTCTGATAACAACCTGCCTCGTTCCTTTTGACATACATATCTCTGTTTAACCATGAATCTCTGCCTAAGCAGGCCAATCTTACAAGACATCGTAGACAGCACAAAAGAGATCCATGCTGAAAGAAAAGCACTTCTCATTAAGGAATATTTATTTAAAACATCTATGCTATTAAGCACTATGGTTAGAAGTACCTTTCTTTTCTTTCCAAGGCTCTTTTGTCTAGGGAAGATAATCTTGTGAATAAAAATAAATTCATGTAATGGGATTATGTTTAATTTGCTCTCTGACTAATTAAATCCTCTTATTTGTCAAACCTATTGGATGGAAATAATTCATGTTGTAAATAACACAGTTTTGGTTCCCTGCTTGAGTGAGATTGGATGTTCCTGTTGCCAGTTAAAAGAAACAAAATGAAAAGCAAACAGTATTTGATCAGTGGAAGAATTTTCTACCAAAAGCTCACATGTAAAAGTAATTTATGGAAATAAACCACCATAGCTACCATATATTTAAACACAAGCAATATTTAGGCTTTATGACTGTCCTTGGGGGAAGTTTCTGGCTGCAGCACACTCCTCTGACAGTCATTTACCGGAACTATTTTGGTCTGTGATAGAAAGAACACACAATCAAAGTCAGCAGAAGTCCCTGCAACAGTGGTGATCTGGAAGGCTCTGAAATGATCAGCTTGAGAAGTTAAACCTGATGCAAGCAGCATTATACATATTCCCAGAGAGCCAAGCTCTGTGCTGGGGTGCCAGCGAGCAAACTCCCCTCACAGCCAGATCCCAAGAGGGGAGGTTGTCTTCCTTCTTCTTGGCTGTATCAGGAGTCCCAGGCGTCTCTCCCTGACGCAGATGGTGGTGTGGGGCACTCCTACCTCACCTAGCCAGTGGGAAGTTTGCCATTTGCTTGAGCTGGAGCAGCGGGATTGTCAGCATGCACAGTCACACGTAGAAGCCAGAGGGACATACCATTCCCTGGATTTCACTACAGATCAATTTAAAATAATAAAGTCTAGCTTTAAAATATGGAAGCAGTGTCTTACTCAGAGGCATCATCCAGACTCAGAGGTATCTAGACAATGGAAGCACAGCCATTTGTGCTGCCTGGTTCCAGCAAGCTGTCACATCAGCTATTCGATGTCTCTGAAGACACCAGGACGTCTCTTTTCTGGGCAAACCAGCCATACCTACAGTGACCTGATTGTGCAGGGGGTAGTCTAGAATAGCTGTTCTTCAGTGGCTTCTCTGCAATAGCTGTCCACCTGGGCACTCTCCTTGCTGAAAAGTGCCATTATTCAGTCTGATTCAGAAGTAAACCAAATTAAATTACAAAAAGGTGTTGTTTGATGCTGAATGTGTCTTGAAATAGGGATTTCATGTGCAAACCTTTTGCTGTTAAATTTGCTCATAACCTGCCTCTAACCCCTGCTGGCAAGTCCTAAAAGCTGCCTAAGATAAATAAATGTGTTCATCACAATCCAAGTTACTGCAAAGTATTAAGATGCTTCTCTCTAGCAGAATTTATTTCTCCTGCTCTGCTGAAGTCTTGAACTTCTCTGGTATTTTTGCAGTCAGATGGACATCAGCTTTCTTTATCTAATAGTTTTTTGATTTGTGTATCTTTAAAGTACTGTCATTTTTATATTCTTTGCCGTGTTTTCTTACCTTGCTTTTGATTTCCATATATGAAGGAGTGATGGGTAGATGCTTCATAAGCTTTTTATGAAAGAATGAAGAATACATTTGTTAAATTACATCATTTGTTCCAAAAAGTCAGTAACAGGCAATATAATTTTGGTGAGAAAAGTGTTAAACGTCTAGGTTCTCCCTGTGCTGTTAGTTTGAGCCAGGAGACAGCTCCCCTGACTTGAATCTTGGATCAGCACGTTGGCTCCACTGAGCAGTAAGAGAGGAAAAAGAAGAAGAGAAATGTAAAAATGATCTATAAGCAAGAATGTCTCTATATATAGAAATTTTCCATGAAACACCAGACAGTCTTTAAGAATTAATAGTGAGTTGGCCCAAATCTTACAATCTATACTGAACTTGTTGTTTCTGCTTCAGAGAGGCATTGACAAGTTTTCTTTGGAACTACACAGTCTTGAACAAAAACGATCACTTCCATTACATCCAGCCCTTTTTACCTGTTTGGGTTTTTTTTAATAATCCTGTATTGCTTGTTACTCAACAATTACTACAACTGAAGTAGAAATATTAATAAGCAGTGAATATCATTGATTTTGCTGACTTGGTGGGGGAGAAGTAGATGTTAGAACATATTTGGAGCATAACAAATTAAATTATTAGAACACAGAATACAGGGAGGTAAGACCTCTCTTCCCTTCTAAATCTTCCTGATTAGTTCTGCAGTTGTAGTCCTGACAACACAGAAAGAATGAATGCTGCTTGTTCTTCTTCTGTTTGCAGGTTACAGCATAGGAACGGATGGAAAAATGGACAAAAGTTCTTTACTCACTGCCTCAGTCTCCTCCCTTGCTTACAGCAGCAAGTATGTGAGGACACAGAGGGTAATTAGCTTCATTTTTAGAACAGGAAAACATCTTGTTTTCCACTCCAAGGAGGAATCTGAGGCAGGATAGGGAATTCGTTCTCAAGGCTGCACAGCAGTGAACTCTTGGTCATGTAAGGCAGTGTGAAATGGTAGGAGCACAGCCAGTGTGCAGTTGGGTTTTGCTCAATAGAAGGTCCAACATTAGTCATTACAGCAAGACATTGCATGTAAAGAGCTACAAGAGCACTGCTTATTTAATGATACTTGAAAAACAACCAGGAAATTAGAACCTATAAAGGATGAAATACGAGAGAGCCCTGGAAATACTGATGGATTTGCAGAATATTGGAGGTATGTCAGTTCCCTCCAGTAACACTAGGTTGGCTTTCAGCTATTTGATCACAAAAGAAGCGATACAGGACTTTGTGCTTCAGCTGTTTCCACTCAAATCTGTTTTGTTGCTGCTGAAGGATGGAGTTCTTTACTTCCTTCATCCCACCATGTGGGAGGATGCTCTGTTTTATTAGTGGACTATTGGTAAGAGATGGTGAAAATTTAAGAGGCAAATTTAGCACCAAACTTCTGGATGATGAAAGTATTAAAAAGGGCTGACGATGAGATTGTGTACTCATGGTTCACAGGAACCCACACTTGGTGTCATCTTGATGAAGAAACTTGGGACAGTGCCACTTAAAAAGTAACTATTTTCTGTCATAATAGACCAATTTGTAGGGTATGGTCAACAAAAGCTGCATCACTTTTGTTTAAAGATGATCAATATTGGATATATCTCTCATGCGTTTGAAATTCTTAACTATCCATAACAGAGAGAGGGAATTACATTTTTCCTTAGATTATACAGACCAGCCCATTACCTGGAGTTTGTCCAGTGGTTAGCAAGAACGGGTGAACTAAGTGAGCAGCAGGCAAGTGTGAAACCTGACTGAGGCTTGTGCGGTAGACTCTTGTTTGCTTCCATTGCGAATAAGGGATTCCTGTTGTTGCTAAAATATGAGCAATCAGCTGCTGCTCGTTTGGCAGGACGGCAGCAGAGCTCTGCTCGCAGCGATAAGCCTGCAGCCTCTCTGAGCTTCTCGATTGCTGCATTATGCAGAGTATTACTGAGCAAAAAGGCTTTTCGGGAGGCAGCAGGAGGACGGCGTCCTTTGGCATGCAGCATCATGTGGATAAGGCATGCTGGACACAAGTTCCCCCTAGTGAGGGAGTCGGTAATAGCTTCTGCTCGAGGAGGCAGCTGTAGGAGTAGACATTGAAGATAGTGAACTTGCTAAATTACATACGTCTGCGTTCTGCTTGCGTGTGAATTTAAAGGGCTTAGAGATGGCAAGAAAAAGTATGGGAAACATGATGTATTCATCACCCAGGTCCTTCCTTTTTTTTAAATCAGCACTTTATATTTCTATTAAAGTTTTGTTTGACATTGTTGAGTATTTGAATAGTTGGCACATATTATCATCATCCAAATCTTGCAGAAAAAGAAGAATGACAAGGTTCAAGGTTACACAATTTTTTATCAAATGGCATTTTAGAGACAAGGTAAAAGCAATTTGTGACCCTAAGGACTACTTTTCACCTTCAGGGCTATTAGTATGACATCTTCCCTGAAAGTGCATGGATAGAGAATCTGAAGGGTTAGTGGCCATATTAGTGGAGAAAAATCTACTTTTCCTAGTTTTTCCAGAAACTTCACACGTAACTGTGGATAATTCCATTCTATTTTTCCTGAAAATGTTTCCATAAGAGGGGCAAATGAATGGCTACATCAAAGTGTTCTGCAACAGTTATGGCTGACACATATGCAAATCTGTGTACACAGATTTTGGTCCTTTTAGTACCGTAAATCAAAATTACTTGTGTGACTTTCTTTATGAAATAACAGATTATTGCTACCATCTACAGACTGGAAATGATACTTGGAAAACTGATAGTTACATCAGCAATTCCTTTTCCCTGTTGCCCACAAATTCAGTTTGGTTGCAAATACAGTTGGCATCTGGCAGTAGTAGTCACCTCAATCTAGAAATCCTCCCAACCATGTATTTTTCTAAACCTTTCACTGTATTCAGTTGGGTTTATTATTAGCCTAAGACATTGGTCTTACATAGGAAAAATCAGTAGTAGGGAGGAAATAAATACTCAGAAAAGCCATTCTTATGTGTAGAGGGTTTGCACAGATGGATAATCTAAGGAACACAGAAGAAATCATCAGGATCTTGAATGTATTATAAAAGCAACAAACCCAGCCCCAGCACCTCTTCTCTGTGTTCTGTAGTCACTGCTGGTTGTTCAGATGACTGTCATCCAAAATGCTCTTGCTTAGTCCTGAGTGATATCTGATGAAAAGCACCATTTTGGGAATTACAAGCAGGAGACTTATTTAAAGGAAGGGGAATCACAAGTACATGATGCAGCTTGCCTTTCAAGTGAGCATTTGAAGCTGCGTAAGGGAAATACAGCATTCTTATCCCTTCTATGTACACAGATCAGCATCCTCGTAGTGGCCACCAAAATAAGTGAAGAACCTCCTTAAGGAGGCCATGCCCTCTATTATGGCACCCCCTGGGGGAGCCCAGCCAGGACTGCAGGTTTGGGAAACACTGCCTGGCAGCGGGGGTAGCCTCTCAGTGATGGCTCTCCATGTCGAGGCCAGCAATTCTGTGTTTCATTCCAAGAGGATGAATACAGGAGCAGTCTGCAAGCCATTCTGGGCATTTGTTACATCAGAAACTAAGGTGAGTTTTTTCTCCTACAGCCCCAGAATCAGAGATCTTAATGAGTTACAAAAAGGCATTCAGCTGGTTCAATTGTAAAGGTTTTCATAACCCAACTCTTGGAATAAAATTAATCTTCAGGAAGTAGAACAGCTCTCAACTAGTGCAGATTGTCAATCTTGACTACTCTTGAGCAGTTATGTGAACTTAAACCGATTGCTTTAAAATTGTTAGTCTTACTTATTTTGAAATTATCATTTCATAATTCTAAAAAAAATCTATTTTGTTTCCTTTGAGAAACATGTTTTTAAAAACTCATCATCTGTTACCAAACAGTATTCCTGTGGGTATTATGCAGATTCTGAATGATTAACGAATTTAATCAAAGTGATGGTGCAATGTGATTCTAGTCACTGGCAGTAACATTCATAAGCTTGCATTCTGTATAGGAAAACTATTTTGAGGAAACATTTTCGTCTGTCTTCTAGAAGTTGACAGCCAGGGCTGGTACAGAGGTGATGTGTAGAACTCACATGTGGTCTGAGAGATGTGGTGTCTCTTGAACTACATTTTTTAAGTGGGCTGTCTACATATAATCAGCTTCAGGAATATCCTTCTTCAAAAATAGGGGAATCTAATATGACACTAAATGTTTTCTTTTAACAGGTTTTGAGGATTTACTAGTTTTATTTAATCTTGAAGGTTTTGGATTTGAGGGTTTGTTGCTTCTGAGAAAGCCATGGGGATGACTGCTTGTGGGAGCTCTCAAATGTTGGTGACCAGAAGGCACAACAGTGTCACACTTCACAGCAACACACACAATCCCTACTGCACATTGTTACTTTGTTACTGCTTGATTTTCCTCTTTTGCAGAAGAATGTGTGAATATATGTAACATCTTCCTACAACTTTTACATTTACAGGGACATGGCTGAAGAGTAGTTTGGGCATTGTACAACAAGAAGGGAATCAGTTGACTTGGACTTATATTGCACCTCAGCTGGGCTACTGGGTTGCAGCTATGTCGCCTACTATCCCAGGTAAGAATTGGATTTTACTGATATTTGCAGCATTGGGTAATTATTTATTTATATATAATGTTTATATTTTTCAGAATGACCTCATCTGAGATGCCACAGCTTGATCAATAATGGATTATTAGAAAAGAGAAATCTGAAAGTAAAGGGCTAAAATCTTTTCAGGATTATGTGGGGCAACCCTGGTGCTCAAAATACCTGCATCATTTCAATGGGGAACTTTTATAAGTGTTCCTGCTTTGATGCAGTTGTGTCACCAGTGCCTGGTAGAGCCATTGCTAGAAAATGAGGGGATTCATAGCATCAATGTGTTGGTGTTCCTGCAGGTAGAAAAACAGGCGCTGTGAAGTTTCTGTACAGAAACTCACAGAGATATGGATTCACCTAAAACCAGCATTATCATGGGTTAGACAGACACTTACTAATGGATGGATGGATGGATGGATGGATGGATGGATGGATGGATGGATGGATGGATGGATGGATGGATGGATTGACACTTGTTTCCTTTTACACTGAAGATGCCCATTTTGCCCTGAGTTATGCTTTGCATCATCTTGGTGACTGATTAATTTACGCTGTGAATAACTTAGCTTAGAAGTTCTAGGAGGTGTATTAGAGTGGCATTGGTACAGAGGTGACTGGTTGCCATCTGCAAACCTCTTGGCATAACTGTAGAAAATTACTTTGATCTAGGCATTAATTACATGTGCTTCTGTGTCTTTAGAGATTATTAATGCTGCAGCTTCTGCTGCTTTTTTTTTCTGCCTGTGGCTGCTTCAGATTTCTTGGTATTAGTTCTTCGGCCACCAATAATCTGAGATACCTCTGTGTATAAAAGAGCCAATCAATCAATCAAAAAAAATCCAACCCAGAACTCCTTACAGATTTTCTATATTAGGTTTTCCAGCTGAAAACCTAATCCAGTAGAAATTAAAACATGCTTGGCCTTGGCTGTGTAAGCTCAATAAACTATGTATAGCCAACAAAACGAACTCTTACATGAGGACAAGTTTTAAAGTCTACTCATACATATCATGAAGTTATTTCATAATATGCCAGCTTTTTATTTGAGGTTCTATTAAATGATAGATATTAAATGCTGGGATATTCAGCTGATTCATTGCTGAACAGACTTTAGAGGCAGGTGCAGATCTGAATAAGCTATCATATTAAATTTAATGGAATTTTAAAAAATAATTGTACCTGAAGAAAAAGCAACTGCTCTGAGCCAAACATTTCCCGGTACAGCTCTGTCCCCGATTGCAAGGAAGTTACACTAGTCGTGGAATTGTGCTTGTAACTGAGGTTACAAGGCCTGTAACTCTTAACAGGAGAAGGCTTATTTGTCCTTGTGATTTAACTTGCATGGCAGAGTTTCTACTTGTATTTTACTTTTCCTTCCCTCTAGGGCTAGATCTGAGTTCCTAAAACTTTGGTGCAATGGGAACAACATTTTCATGAAAAATGCAAGTGATTTATCTTGTCTTCTTTTTGCTTAATGTCCTGAAGCAACAGTAACTATTATCATAAAGGCAGTGGTGGGACAGAATGTATAAATATTTAGATTTCCCAAATGCAATATAATTTATGTTACTTTTAATGAGTTAATGTATTTTTGCATATTTTATCTCCTAATTGAATCTATTTGATTTCTTATCTGAAAAATGGACAAAAATGAGCTTTGTTTTCCTAGCAGTGGCTCTACAGACCACTCAAGATCCACAGATGAGGTTTTGCGACCTTATGACCTAGAAACTCTAAATTGGCCAAGTTTGCTGTCCTTCACAGTACATGCATGTTAGTCTGGCAGCTGGTGCTGTACCTCCTTGCCTGCACATGAAAATTTGAGTCTTTATTTCAAAATTATCATAAGGATTTTACAAACCAACAGGGTCACGCATAATTGTGAACAGATGTTGTCCACATGTGTGCATTCCTTTGTGTGTTAGAACATTTACTAAGCATTATTTAAACTTGGAGTTACAACTCTGTTTCACTAGTGGATTGTTTTTTAAAGCTACTGAAGATGTGCTTGGCTTGGCTTGATCTAGACTTCAGAGCACCAACACATCTTGCAGCGAATCCCTTACTGCAGTGTCTGTACTGTTTGGTGTGAAGCGCCAAACAGTAAAGAGCAGTTAAAGAGCAGTTGTTGCCCACCCTGTTGCTTCGTGCATTACAGTGCTGGGAGATGCTGGGATGGATTTTCTCCAGTGGTGAGAGCTTTGGCACATGGTGCCAGCACTAGGACCTGGAAGGCAGCATTCACTGATGCATGCTTCCATTGAAACTAACTGCTTTTCCACAGAATGAGCTAGTTGGACTTGCAGTCATGAAAACCAGCACATGCTTTCTCCACGACTTGCTCCGTTCTCCAGAGATGGTCTGCTCAGTAGGCACCAGGTCTATGAGCAGCAATGTTGCTTAGCACCCTGATAATAAGAAAAGGTGTCCCTCTCCTTGTTTGACTGTTGTTCCTCTTCCTGTTTGCAAGTTATTACATTATTGAATTCTCTTTTCTGGCCTTCCAGGTCCCGTTGTAACACACGACATTACCAGCTATCACACAATGTTTCTTTTGGCAATTTTAGGAGGGATGGCTCTCATACTTCTAGTCTTGCTGTGTCTACTTTTGTATTATTGCAGGTAAGATTCACCATCTTGGTTCCTTAGTTCATGTGTAAAATACAAGCTTTTTTGTGCTTATGAAATTAAAAACTTTTGTATTGAAACATTTTTACTTTTGGAGAAAAAAAAAGGCAAGCAAACACTTGAAAAAGAAAGAAACAGATCAAATTTCCTGTGTTGCTGGTTACATGCAGCATATAAATTCTTGCCTTTGGTAGGATGGTAGTTGAGTGAATCACGCACATCTGTACCTGTGTTCTCCATGTAACTTCCTATCAAACATGGGCATAGGTTCAAGATCTCTGTCATTGTACATGTTATGCATTTGCAAATGATCTTTCTATTGGTATTGTATTAAAATGAATGTTAAACTTTTATCAGCAAGTGCTTACTAATGAGTGATTTTATATTTGCCTTTGCCAGACATTTACTCCAATTTGTAATTGGTACTTGAGGTATTTCCCAACTGACATTAGTTATTCTTTATCTTCGCTGCTGGGATAAGCTTTTAATTTTTAGATTATGTAATAAAAACTCAATTCCCCTAATACAAATCACTGCTTAAAAATCTTCTGTTAAGATACACTTACTTCTCTTGTTTTTGCGTACAACAGTCATAAATGTATAACTTCTTTTGTTACTGGCTTTTGTAGAAGAAAATGTCTAAGACCACGTCAACATCATAAAAAACTGCAACTTTCGACAGCACTGGACACTTCTAAGAAGGATCAAGCAACCTCAATGTCCCATATAAATTTAATATTTTCACGTCGTGAGTCAGAATTTCCAGGTGGATTGTCTGTTGCTAGCAATGGACATGCTGAAAACTCAGGGGCAAAGGAATTAATCAGTGCTGTCCACATGGAGATGGTATCACCTACTGGGGAAGCAGATATGCATACACCTATGCTCAAACACTCCTTCAGTACTTCTCAGGAGTTTAGCTCCCGGGAGGAACTGCTCTCTGACAAGGAGAAAGACAAGAGCAGAATTTCCTTGGATGACCTGACTCCCAGTGGGTCTCTAAGAAAAGACTACCACAAATCAGCAGATAGTTTTCCTCTAAAGACAAGAAAGTCTACAGAAACAGCTGAAGGCTATGAGTCCCCTATCAAAGATGAGTATAGGAGAAGTTACAATGCTATGCTCTCTCAGCCTTTATTTGAAAAGCAAGAGAGAGAAACTCAAGTATCTATGAACCATATTGCTACTGGAAGTAAATACAATATTCAGGAACAAATATACCCCACACCTTCAGCCCCTGAAAAAGAGCTGCTGGACTGCAGACCTGCTGATTGTATGATGTCTCGTTCAGTTGATCACCTTGAAAGACCTACATCTTTCCCTCGACCAGGTCAGCTAATCTGCTGCAACTCTGTTGACCAAGTCAATGACAGTGTTTACAGAAAGGTTTTGCCTGCACTGGTCATCCCAGGTCATTACATGAAGCTGCCTGGAGAACACCCTTTTGTTAGCCAGCCCCTGGTTGTCCCAGCTGACCAGCAGATTGATATAGAAAGACTTCAGGCTGAGCTTCCTAACCCTCACGCACGGCTTTTTCCACACCCTGCTCAGCAGCTGCAGCCCCAGCAGTTGGCATCCCAAGCAATATCTCAGCAACATTTGCAAGATGCAGGTGCAGCTGAGTGGAGTCAGCAAAATGCTTCCATGTCTGAATCTATTTCCATTCCTGCCTCTCTTAATGATGCATCCCTGGCTCAAATGAATAGCGAAGTGCAGCTTCTTACAGAAAAGGCTTTGATGGAATTAGGAGGTGGAAAGCCATTGCCTCATCCTCGAGCATGGTTTGTTTCTCTAGATGGGCGTTCAAATGCTCATGTTAGACATTCATACATTGATCTCCAAAGAGCTGGTAGGAATGGGAGTAACGATGCCAGTTTGGACTCTGGTGTTGACATGAATGAACCAAAATCTGCCCGAAAGGGAAGAGGAGATCATCTGTCTGCACCACAGAGTCACCCCCCAGTGCAGGAGCACCAGCAGAGGGAGCGGAAGGTTTCAGATAGCACAGCTTACACACAGCTTGTGTACTTGGATGATATGGACCAAAGTGGCAGCGAGTGTGGAACAGCAGTTTGTAGCCCTGAGGACAATGCTCTCCGATGCCTCCTAGAAGGCACCAGTAAGAGAAGTGGTGTGCAGCTGCCCAGCCTGCAGGAGGAAACCAGAACTGTGGATACCAAACCAGAGCCATTAACTAGTCCTGAACATGGAACATCTGTTCAAGATGATGATGATGAAGATGAGGAGGATGAGGAAGATGACCAAGGTGAAGATAAGAAGAGTCCTTGGCAGAAACGCGAGGAAAGACCACTAATGACTTTCAATCTAAAGTGAGCTATTGTGAAAATCCACCCTTCAGTGGAGTATAAAATTGCCAAATATCCTTTCTGTGGAAGTGCTTGATATTTTTTTCTTTTTTTCTTCTTCTTTTTTTTTTTTATGTTGTGGAGAGAAAAGAGAAAAACAAACTGTGGTGAGCAACATTTGAAAGAACTTAAATGCATTACTGTGTAAATGTTAGAAAAGAATTAAAATCATTCCTCTGATTTAACAGCTGCCTCCAGTGAGATAGCTGAACAAAGAGTGTGATTGTTATTCCATATACTTGATATTGGTCATCCAGGATGTTGAAAATACTGACAAATTGTTTTGGTTGGTTTATGACCTCAATCTCCTTATGAATGGGAGCTGGTAAAGCTTTTGTTTTGTAGGCCAATTTTATGTTGATAATGCTACTGAAACTATCTTAAAAACAGGAGTTTGACACATGGTGTCCAAAATTGTGCATTATCTCAATGAAAGGCTATGCATTGCTGCTTTTAGTAATATTTTGCTTATACTATGCTTTTCTTAATTTTACAAGTTGGTTGTAAACATTTTATGTCCTTTATTATAAACTACTCAGCAATTTATTTTAATGTACAACTGCAGGAAACTTGAGTAGCATCCCTTAGCATTGAAGCCTTTTTATGAAACCAAACTGAACTTTATGTCGACTAAGATTCCTCCAATTCTGGTCCCATTTTCTCAAAGTGCCTTTTTTACAGTAACAATGAACAGTCCCTTCTTTTGCTAAGTCCTTTTAATTGACCCCATGTGAGATTTTATAAACCTCTGAACTTCTACCTTTTATTTTAAGCTGCATGCCAAGAGTCCCATTTTGTGCTAAGCATTTCTCATTTCAATACAGTGTATTCTGTAGCTATCATGTATATTGTGGATTCTGTTTAGCCAGGATAGACTTAGAAGACATTTTAAAGGGCCCAGAGTAGCCAAGAAGATAGTTTCATTGACTGTATATATTGTTAGTTTCCTCTGGAATCACATGAGCTAATCATGTTCATATAAAATGGACTATTGACCGAGCAAGTGGACTGAATGTGTCTAGAAAAACTTGGGGGAAAAATAAATGTACTATCCAAAAGTGCCAGAATTACTCTTCTGTGCTTTTTCCATACAGAGCTTCTTGGTTATCCAAAAATTATAATTGAAAATAAATTTCAAAAAGTCTCTTTGTGGATTTTTTCCTCTGTTAATGGGTATCACATTATTTTATGTTATTTAAAAAGAAAAATTCTTTGGTTTCACTTTTCCTGTGCGTATTTATGCTCACGTGACTTACTTTCTTTTGCAGTTCTCATAAACTTAACTCAATACTGAAATTTAGACCCCTTTTCAGAAAAGCATCCTCTGTATCTTGATAAATACATAATTATTTGCTTAATTATCACTGAAGACTTTGGAAATGAAATCCTGGTGTCACCAAAATTCCCTGTGGAGTCACACTTCCCGTGGGCCAGTTTTCTTCCTGGGATTTCTGTGGGTACTCACACTTACTGCACTCCTCTCACTTTTTCATGAATTGGATTCAAAGAAGAGGAAGTATGTGACTTCCACTCTTGTGGAATCCCTCAAATACATTCAGTTTATCATGTTTCATTCGGTTATTTTTTTGCACATTAGCAGCGGTCACACTTACTAAAGTTAAAATAATTAAGTCATCTCCAAAGTGATTTAAGTGCTATATAGTTCCTATTTAATTTTTAATAATAAGCCCCAACTCACATTCATTGCTTTATTTTCAGGAATTTTCAAGGTTTTCAATAGGGAGTCTTGTAATTTCCATCTTACTGTTTGCTTACCTGGGAACCTGATCTCTAGCCAAGAGTTGAATCCTGATTTCCTAGTTCCCAGGTCAATGCTCCTTTCCATCCGCAAAGCCAGATCACCTTTTGCTTTGATTCATGTTTGAAAGTGGTGTATGTTGTAAAAGGAATCTAAAATATTGTGGAGTGCATTGAATATTGAAATCACCGTATTAGCAGTAAATTATGTTTCACTCATTGTGTATGTGCCAGGTCCTTTACTGTTCTGTTTAGGAATTTTGTACTGACCACCTGTGAACTGGTTTTGGGCTCTGGGTTACTTAATGTCAGTTTGTGCAAGGTCACTGAACAGAAAAATACTACTTTAAAGGAATAGTATTTATCAGATGTCAGTAAGTGCTGGTAATACAGTGTCACTTATTAACCAGAATGCTGCATAAGTAAACATTCTGAATAAAATTTCTGCATACTAGAATTATTGTGCTATTTAATTTCAGGTTTTCTGTTGTCTTAAAATCTGCCATTTTAAATTACATTCTTTTTTCACATTCCTTTGCAAAGTTTCCATCGTTACTATCTTGTAAAGTGAGATTGTTGCTATTAAATTGCAGTGGTTTGTTTCTTTAATTGTGTTGGTTTTATGTTCAAAACACTTCTTTTTATGATTTGATGATTTGTGGTCCTCATACAGCAAATATACTTGAACAAACACAATGTGGGTATGTTGCAAATCTTCTTTAAAATAGCATTTTTAAATTGGTGTGATAATTTAATTTTGAAAAATAGTTTATGAAATGTATTTCTCTATATCCAGCACACCTGGGCCATATGCTAAATGAAACTGGAACAGAGTTAACACAGATCAGGTAACAGGTTGAGATGAGAGTACGCTGTGCCTAATCTAAAAGTCCAGTGGTAAGTTCCATGTTATAATTTTCAAAAACTTACTGAGGAAGCTGTGTCAGTAAAATACAGAGACATTTTCTTGCTTGCCTATTGCAGTTGCACAGTGAAGCAAGTACCAATAAAGCTTATAAAACACAGAGAACAAAGTATAACTTGAATAGGTCTTGGCATCAGCAGCTCCAAGTCCATGTAGAAGATAACTTAGAAAATCAATTGTTTTCTTGTTTTATGATGGCAGATACTAGTAGTGGGAAATTGCAAAAGTTTGTAATGACGAAGCTTACGAAAATAATGAAAATATGTTTGTCTTAAAAAAATACTAGAAACAAATCTTCAAAAAGTTCAGGTCCATTTATATCACAGACTTTCTGAAATGTTAGCACTGTTGGGAGTTAATACACTCATTAAGAGTCCATTCACTTCATGGTTGTCCCCCAGCTCCCACTTTGTTCCTGCTCAAATACTTGCTTCTCAAAGCTTATTAAACTATCTGTAAAGTACCTTGACTTAATGTGATAATGACCTTTTATTATTTGATTAAGTGCTTTGTACCAGCATGCTAAACCCTCTGCAAATACAGGGACAAAAACTGGTTACTGCCTCAGAGCATTTGCAATCTAGCATGTTACACAAATTATACAAAATTGTGGTACTGATCTAAGATAAACAGATTATAAAGGAAGGCCCAGCATTTGGAAATTGCTTATGATGCTTTTCTTTGTTACTGGGAGGACTGAGTAGCTTTAGTAATTAAGCACTCTTGAAATAACTCAGCAGTATTTTTTTCTGCCCTTCATTCTATCCATGAATGCTCTAGGGGACCAATTTTATTTCACTATTCTAATGTATGTTTGAAATTGGTAAGAAATCCAATGTCCTATGTATGGTTTAGCCTACAGAACAGTACAGGTATAAATGAGCAACTGTTGGATTAGATACTTATTCTTGCTCTAGGAAGGTCCATCGTGAACCAAAAAGGCTTTTTTTCTTAGCCAACAAGTATTCATCTGGGAATTAAAATTTATTATAACAGAGTTATCAACTATCAATAGTTTGTAACTTGGAGCATGGTAGGGTCCATGCAGTACATCCTTGGACTTGGTCAAAGGAGCAGAGCGTCTGTTTACTTTTCTAAAACAGATGTGTGACAGATAGGGTTTTTCTGAATCAGTGCTGCTGTTTGGTCTCTTTGGTATTTGAAATTCAAGTTGTGGTATCTGCCACCTGGTGGTGAACTGCTTCTCCAGACGTACTGTGTGTGAAGCACAGTTTATCATTTCAATTTAAGCACAGTTAACTTCGGTAACTCCAGCAGGCAGCTGGCACAGGATCATCAGTCGTTTCCGGGGCCTGCTGTCAGTCCAAGTGCAGAGATCCCTGTCAGCCCAGTCTCTGCTGGGGGAGTATTCAGCTTACGACATCTCCATTCAAATGAAAATGCATCATCACTGATGGCTCTGTATTCTGCCTTGTGAATGGCACCTTGGGTTTAGATTTAAATAAGGTAAAAATAATTTTAACTACTTATTGTTTCCAAAGTTGAGAAAAATAGGAGCAACTCAAGTATTCTTTTCCTGTTCCTCTGCTTACAGAGAGATGAACTGGCAGGTTCAGCACTAATCTTACTCATGATGCTAACCTTACTATTATTATGGGTGTATATATATATACACACACATACACATATGATTTATAATGTATATAATATGCTATATCATATGCCATGATAAATACGTACACACACTATATCTTCATCATAGCTGCTATTTTCATTTCCATGCTGTAAAACAATTGGAATTGGAGCTTCAGGTAAACAACTAGGCAGCTGTCAAGTGCAATTTTCAGAATAAAGGAGCATTTTTTATTACTTCTATTCATGTAATTCCAACTGTTAAATTGAGACCAATTCTCTAGTTCTTTTCAGCTGTAATCCTCTGGTATCCACAGGTTATTACTTTGCAAACTGTGGCGCCTTGCCTATTATCACTTAACTGAAGTATTTCTTGTTTTATTGATATGTTTTTCTTCTAGGAATGAACAGTGCCAGTTAGTGTGTTTGATCATTAAATGGCTATTCTGCCTTAGAAACTTACAGCCACAGGGAAGGAAAATGTGATGACAACAGGGAGGTACAAATGAAATACTTGTTTACAGGTTATTTTTGTAATTCTGTAGAGAAGGACTTTGTGTTCACATGACTAGAAATACATACTCCTCAATAAACCCAACTGAGGAACGCTTCTGCCAGTTTTATATTATAAAGGTAGGAAATGGTGCTTGAAATAATGCTGTGAGATGAGAAATCCCACTTTCAAAGGCTGGTCCTGCTGCAAGAGAGGTTAAGTATCAAAGCTGAAAGAACATACTTAAAGTGGGTCCTGTTACAAGCACTGTTTTTTAAAGGGTTTTGGTGATTTAGTGGTTGTAGGAAGTTTAAAAAGCTTGGAGATGAGAGAAGCTGTAGGCCTTGGCTTCTCTCTCCCCTCTCTTCAAGGACTGCGCCTTCTATAAACCCAACTCCCTGATTCCGCCTTCAGTTTTGTGCCATGCTGTGAGGCCACACATCAATGGACACACAATGTGACACCCTAACATAAGACTTTTCAGTAAAGCTACTTTTAGATGCTGGCGAGGGCAAGCTTTCTTTGTATCCATGCCATTTGCTCTAACTTGTATGTAACACCTTGAAATCCTGAATTAAATAACACAATAAAAATGAGAGAATCAAAACATGATAGCCAGGTTCCCCAATGACAAATGTGTTTGTCTTGACAGCTGGATTGGTCTTTCATTCCTTGAAATCCTTGAAAGTATAAGTGTGTGTGTGTGCATACACACGTGCATGAATACACATTCATATGTGTGTATATAAATTCATTTAATATAAAAGCTGGCTCAAATATTAGTTTCAGCATTTCAACATCAAGCAATGGCAAAGTGAAGGTCACTTGCCCAGACTGACTGGAAGAACCGGCATGAGAGCCCATACAGGTTTGTATTAATTAACTTAATTGTCCTTGTGGTCTGACATTGCAGGGTCAAAACCCGGATGCTTGATGCTTGATGCTGAGTTTCTGCTGCACCTCCAGCTTCCACGAGATTTATTCACACTTGCCTTCTAGCCTAGACCTGGTGTATAAATTTTGTGATTAAAGCTTGTCTAATATCTATATTTTAAGTAAGTTACTCTGCAGTTGTTGCACACTTGACAGAGGCTTTTCTTTTGCACAAAGTTGTAAAATTCTGAAGGGTAAAATCTTCCTGTAAAATCTAAAAAAAAATCTGCATAGAAATTGAAGAGTTATAATACAGTCTGATTTTCCATTGTATTCATAGGGAAGACACTGTCTATGAGACACTTCTTAATTCAGTGTAATTCTCCATGCCATAGGTGTGCAACCTGAACCATGCTGTTAATCCAACCACCCAGAAGGCACATCTGTAACAGGAAAGAGTTGGGTTTTTTTGTTTGGAGGTAAAGAACTATCTGAAACAGACAAAAAGAAAAGTCTAAAAGCTTTCATTTTGGAAAAACTACTGAAACTGTCAAGAGATAAAGAATAATTCGTGTATCTCTTGCTCCAGAATGAGTATCCAGAATGAGGGAAATAAAGTATCTTGGCTGTACCTGCAGCCTCCCTGCAAAGAGAAGGAAACAGCAGGTTCATTGGTAAGGGGAGGTGTAAAAGGCTAGTGGGAGAACTGATTGCAGAGCTGACAGGAGTAAATTGGCTTGATGTGGAGATTGGATGGGCAGAAGTAATTGCTGAGTATTGGTCAGCGTTCCTGCAGCACCTGTGTCAACACCATCTTTGTCAAAAAACATCACCACTCATTCACATACATAGTCATATACTCACCCACATGCAAGGGTCTTAGAATAAAAATAGACATAAAAATGCAAACTATGTATATATTTGTAATGATTATTTGATTCTCGGTTCGGATTATTAAATATCTTTTTTACCTTTTGGGGCTAGAGACCCTAGGAACTGAGGAACTGAGCAGTGCTGGAACCAGTTTGAACCTGTGTTTGATGTAAGTCTTGTATCCTGCTTCCAACAATGATCAAAAACAGATGCTTCAGAAAACTGAAATCTCTACTAGCAATAATAACTAACATAAAGGGTAAAGTCTTTCTACCCTTATCATTTATACCTTTAAGCACAAAGGTTTGTATTTATCATACACATTTTTTAATGCTCTGATATATTTTCACTATACATGTAAATGTCTAACCCTCTTCAGTGCTGTATAGCCCAAGGCCCTTGCCAATGCAGGCAGCAGCATGGAGAAGTAGATGGTTCTGTGCAAAGGTAAGATGTAAAATAGAAGAGGTAAGGTATGAGCTGAATTTGAAAATGGAATAAAAAAGGGTTGAATGAGAGTGCAGCAGAAAGAGTGGGATGCTTTGAGAGTGCTTGCCCCCAGTTTGACCACTGCAGCCAATACAGGCCATCAGCAAGTGGGCTGTGGGAGCGGGCGAGGCTGCAGCTCCCCAAGCATGGTATGCAGGAGTGGCTAAAAAGAGGTAGAGTGGGTGAGACAAGCCATAAAGACCAGAGGTGTGATCTCACATGGATACAGGTGTGCAACATGTGGGATCACAAGCTTGTTTCCTTCCCTAACCATTTCTACCCATGCTGTTGTTAACTGTAACAACTATGGAGAAGTGTTTTGGTGCTTTTGTTCTGTTTATTTTCAATCTTACTCTCTTACCCTTGCCTCTCATTCAGAACTGAGGAATATAGTATTTAAGTTTTCACCATAAAGAGCAGCCAATTAGAAAAAAAACAATGTGAGGTAGTACTAGTAGACATTTGTATGATCCAAAGTCAACATATGTTTGCTCAATAACTTTTTAAGATGTTAATTAGAAAAATATGGGCAATGCTAAAATATTAGCTAATTTTCAAATTGGACCAGTTTTGCTTCCAATTTACAAGATTAAAAATGTTTACACCAAGTTGTTACTTGCAATCCAAATCCATTTTAAATGGCATGAATATTTCAATGTGGTGTGTAAAGGTAGGAGCAGTCCTGTGACTGCATGAAAATTTCAGATACTTTTCTTCTGCAGTGTTTAATACTCAAAACACATAGACTAATCAGATGATGCCAATAGCCTGAATATGGGATTACATATCACCAGCTCACTGAGATGTAATTAATATGTGTTGCTAGGCAGGTAAACAAGTCTGGATTATGCCTGGCTGATAGAGGGAAACAATATCTGTGCTTGGCTGGCTTTATTCAGTCGCAGAAGAGCAAGGAGAAGCATGGTACAACCCTGCCCACGTACTGCATAGTCTCACCTGATGGTTCATCCTGCAGGTGAGGTCTGACAAGTCCCTGTACAGTCCTGGGAATTCAGGCTTCCCAATCCCCAGGATTTCTTACTGCCAAGCTTAAAAGGCTCCTGTCTCAGTAACCTGGGGTTCTTGTGAACTCATGTTGGCCACCAAGGTGCCAAAAGTACTTGAGTGTTTGTAGGGTTTCATTTTGAGTCCTGGAGTTTCCTCTGGGAGTCGAATGGGAGAAAGTTAAACACGGCAATGGCAAAGTCCATTTGTGGATCTGGGCCTCTAGTCATATATGCATTTGAGGTGGCCCAAAGCATCTCTGAATTGTAGACACAGGTTAATTTTGTGTAGCCATGACAGACCCATGACTGCTTCTGTTATGGAAAACAGGGCAGAGACAGAACCTGGAAGGAAAAGTAGAATGGGGAAAGATGCAGAAAGCTGGGATTTATGGTGGTGTGGTGGGTGCCCCAGACACTGCTCTGTTCTTTGGTGGCTGACAGTAGTGGGAGCAGCAAGGCAGAGCTACATCTGAAGTAATTTATTTGCCTTTCTCTCTTCCTTTCTTCCAATTTGTTGCCATAAGCAACTGGGTATTTTGTCTACATCTAGCAGCAAACCTAGAGTCACCACTAAAGCTCTAAAGAGACCTATGAAAATAACCAACCGATGAATAATTCATGACATGCTGGAATTATTTTAATTGATTTCATGATATGCCATTTAGTATTAATTGAAGTATATCTCCTCCAAAGTCTATTTTCCTTTGTTAATAATTTTTTAGCTTTTGTGCAAAATGACTGTGCTTTCTTCTTTTCAATCTTTGTAAAATAAAAGGCTTTTGCTTTTATCTACCCTGTACATCTAGGAAGAGGTCTTTTTTATCAATTAAAAGCAGTAAGTTCACACCTTCACAAACGCAAGATCTTTACCTGGTTACGTTTAAAATTAAACATTTCTGATTGGTTTTGATGGTCTGCTTAGACTGGTGTGAGTCTGTGGGTTGTGTCAGCAGTACCGGCATGCAGCATTTTGGGGAGTTCCTGGACATACCCACATGCAATAACAGAGATCTTGGAAGTACAGCTGCCTACAGGGAGCCTCTTTGGGCACAGCAGATGCCATCCTTGCTGCTTCCTGTCATAATGTTACATACTCCAATAACTCTTTGTGGTTGAGCATGTGCAGTCCTGAAATTCAGAGGTGCATTTTTTCACCTTGCTGCTCTATTTTCGGAAGACAACTACACGTGATAGCCAGCATCTATCAAGTAGTGTGACTGCTGAGCGGTATCTGCAGTGAATTTAAATGCTCTGGGAATATGTCTCGTAATTTCAGAAATGCAAAGCTACCTCAGAAATCCACAGTGCAGGACAGGTGCGTAACTCTCACTTCTGGTGAACTTCTCTACTTGATGTATAAGCAGAAGTTGCATTTTCATGAAATGCAAAGCACAATCCAGTGCTGTCATTTGACCTTGCAACAGTCGAACCCGGATAATAATCTCAGGATATCAACTGCACTATGCTTAAGGTTATTGTTCACATATGCTATGATGTACAGAATAGCAGCCATTCTGCACCTATACTCCCCCTTCCAGGGAGAATGCCTAGCAGGGTAGCTTGCTGGGAGAGATTCATATTGCCTCTTTAACTGACAATATGAAATGTAAGAAGAGTCAGGATCCAGGCTTCCTGTACTCTGTTTGTTTCAATGAAGTGAGGAAAATTGCAGTAAAGGACAGAAGACGGTGAAATCTACAGCTTTTCCAACACAGTGGTTCATTATAGCTGTTTAGTCATTGACATACCATTCTTCACTTTCTCTTACACATTATTATGAGGAGAGAAAAATCATTCGTAATCACTGGATTAACTTCTCTCCAGGCTGTGGGCCAACTGTTCACAATTGCTTTTTGTTATTGAGAATTATTGGGTATTGTGCCTTTGTTTTGAGATTTCCTTTCTCTCCTATGCATTACAAGTGAATGAAGGTTTACTCCTAAAGGTCATTTCAAACTGTAATGACATGATAGAAACATTTTCTCTCTGAACTACAGTGATGGCTTGACACAGGGAGGTCATACTTGGCCAAGTCTAAATTACAGACTCCATTTTATGCATTTGAATCACAAGTTCCTGTGGCAACTCACGAGTTGTAAAGGACCAAATGCAGTGGGACAGAGCGGCCCCAGGCTGGTGCTCAGTACAGAGAGGTTCAGAGTTTGACAGCTGGAAGGACATTCAGCTTTCTTCTGCTTAGCCAGTGAGATCTTTTACTTGACATGTCACCTGCAACACATGATAGAGCAAAATATGATGCCACCTTAAATCAAAAATGGAAAAAAGTAATCCAGATCACCACCTTAACTCAAATAGGGCAGAAGCAATAGCTTCCTCACATTAATTTACTTTCAAGGGTGGAGTGGAGATAAGGAGAAATTACAACTGATGCGCCCTATTCTTATGTTTTAATGTGGTGTTTGGCAGTGCTACCAAACCAAGCACTCAGAAATTCTGAATCTCATCCAGAAAGCTCGATATGACCCTGGAAATCGCGACAGTTCAAATACTTAACACAAGTTGCTCTTTATTTGTTTTCCTGGGTACATATCATTATCATTCAACTCCAGGTTTTCTAGCATGGAGCTTTTAGAAATACCAAAGGCTTTGGGAAAACAGCAAGTGCTGTGAGTGCCCGCCAGCCACCATGCTGGGATTGCCCTGGTGACCTCAGCAGCCTTCACCAGCAGCAAATTTTGTTCATAGAGCTTCATTTTAAGTCCTGGAGTTTCCTCTGGGAGAAAGTTAAACACAGCAATGGCAAAGTCCATTTGTGGATCTGGGCCTCTAGTCATATATGCATTTGAGGTGGCCCAAAGCATCTCTGAAGTGTAGACACAGGTTAATTTTGTGTAGCCATGACAGACCCATGACTGCTTCTGTTATGGAAAACAGGGCAGAGACAGAACCTGGAAGGAAAAGTAGAATGGGGAAAGATGCAGAAAGCTGGGATTTATGGTGGTGTGGTGGGTGCCCCAGACACTGCTCTGTTCTTTGGTGGCTGACAGTAGTGGGAGCAGCAAGGCAGAGCTACATCTGAAGTAATTTATTTGCCTTTCTCTCTTCCTTTCTTCCAATTTGTTGCCATAAGCAACTGGGTATTTTGTCTACATCTAGCAGCAAACCTAGAGTCACCACTAAAGCTCTAAAGAGACCTATGAAAATAACTTGGGCGTCCGAGTGTTTATGGTGTGAGAAGGAAACACGAGGAGCGGCAGAACGTGCGTCGATGCTACCGAGGCCCGGCGGCTGCAGGCCCGGCCCAAGGGGCTCCGCGGGACGGACACGCCGGGGCTGCGCTCGGGGCTCCCGCGGCTGCAGGGGCAGCGCCCACGGACGGGATCCCGGGGCCCTTGGAAGGCCGGGCAAGCGCCGTGGATGTCGGCATGAGGGGACCACTGCGGGGCCGGGCCCAGGAGCGGCACCGCCCGAGCGTGCGGAGCTGGGCAGGGCCGGGCCGGGCAGGGCAGGACAGGGTGCGGAGCGCCCCTCGCAGGGCACCGCCCCGGTCCCCGCGGGGTGGCGGGAGCGGCCGGGCAGCCCCAGCGGCCGCCGCCTCCTCGTCCCCCGGCTTTGGCGCGGGGAAGGACCGCAGCTAGAGGGAGCTGCTCCGGACCGCGTCTGCCCGTGCGCCCCGGTTCTTTCACAGGCTCCCCCGCCCCTCCCCTCTCTCCTTCCCCCGTGATGGCGGAGGACAGTGAGTCCGCGGCCAGCCAGCAGAGCCTGGAGCTGGATGACCAGGACACCTGCGGCATAGACGGCGACAATGAGGAGGAGACCGAGCACGCCAAGGGGTAGGGGCGCGCTAGGGGCGCGGGCACGGCTCAGGGAGGCAGCTCCGTTGTCCTCCACCGCGACAGAGGCCGGGCTGGAGGTGCCCGGGCCGGGCTCCCCTGATGCCCGGCGCGGTCCCTCGG